>JAPDVU010000014.1:14661694-14969194 GCA_026230045.1 Corynorhinus townsendii
AGGAAGACGGCAAAGATATGTGTCTAACTTGGTCTTGGCTGTAGAAGAGTGGAAAGAAGAAAAAAAAAATCCCCTATGAATTTCTAACCACCTCTGTGTTTCAGGTAAAAAACAACACATTATACATGTAATAAAAAACATTCCCCTCTAAAGAATACAATTTAAATCCAGATATCAAATAATGTTTTCTGGGTAAGTATTCAAAGATCATGAGCCCTTAATGGAAATCACTTAACAAACACAAATTGGGCCACTAGGAATGAGAATTACCATGAAAGATGAGCCACAAGCTACAGAAACAGACCTGCAAATTTGCTAGGCTTATCAGGGACGGAATACAAAATAAATGCCCTTAATCTGTTCAAAGGAAAAAAGGCAGACTTTAAAAAAATCAAATGTAACTTTTAGAATTGAAAACATGATAGTTTAAAACTCTGTGAATATGTTAAACAGCCTATTAGACACGGGTGAAGAGAAAATAAGTAAACTGGAGGGTAGATCTAAAGAAATTACCCAGAAGTCAGCATCAGCTGAAGGGGGTGGGGAGGAAAGAGTGTGTAACTTAGAAATATAATTTAAGAAATATAATTTAAGAAATATAGAAATGGAGAAGGTCCAACAGATATAAAGAAAGCATTTACCACATTCTGGGCCCTGTGCTTTGCTTTAAGAATAAAGCAACAATCAAAACCATTATAGCTCTTCCCCTTTCAAATATATAATCCAGATGGAGAAACCTAGAATAAACAGATACTTACACAGAACTCAGTAGAAATACAACAAATATGCTAGCAAGAAGTTCTGGGGGGCCTTGAAACCATTTAACAAAAGGGGTGTCCTACTGAGTCAGGAAACTTGGGGAAAGCCTCCCCGAGGAAGTGAAATTCAGGTTTACAACTAAAATGTAAGAAGGGGTAAAAAGAGTTGCTTGTCTATGACTGTCCAGCACTGAACCTCCTTCGGTGTTTAGGAAGGAATACACATCCCTGGGAACGTACTCTCGTGTGACTCTTGGTTGGAGCCAGGACCAGGCCCGCTTCTGTGAAATCTCTCCAGAGAACATAAGACCTGAACTCAACCAGTCATATTCCCAGGCAGGACCAACGTGTGGGGCAAGTGACACAAAGAAACAGGAACATTTCACGTTGGCAAAGACAAAGACAAAGAATCTACCAATTGATGACACATGTTGGTGCTGATGGTGCCAGCAGGAGTGGGCAGCACAGGCTGTGTGGTGTGACTTGGCTGCAATTCCACGGCCCTGGCCTCCTCTCAGTCCTTCCTGGCTCTAACAGCTGCTTCCCCAGCTTGTTCTAAGAGTCTATGAACTAAGAGTGCCATTTCTTGCCAATTAACACTCTTTTTGTCCCACGTTAACCAGGACCTACTCCTGCTGTTTGCAGTGGACAACCCTGGATGGTATAATGGGACTGGAGATTTAGGAGGCTGTGTGCAGGGAGTGGAGGTGGAGCGACTTTTTCCTGTCCCTGAGATGAAGGCAGACACACCTGTCAAAATCACCTTCTGAAAGGGGTGTACCAAACTCTCCCTCACAGTTTTGTTTTGTTTTAAACCATCTTTCCCCTTCCAAGGAAATGCTGTTCCGATGGGGTTTGGAGGATAAAATAAATACAGATGTTAAATTTCAGAGACAATCTTTCATACTCCTGCACAACTTTTTTTGAAAACATTCAATTCTTTGATGACTCCTCTTTGCTTTAATAAGCTAAATTACACTGGTTAGTGGAACGAATAGTAAGTTTCTATGCTGGGTAAACAGAAATGCATTTAATGAATCATCTGGCTAGCTTTTTAAATGCAATGTGGGCTATACCAATAATAATAATTATGTTGAACATCTAAGGAACTAATGGCACAATACTTTTTAAAAAGGTTTTTAATTTATTTTTGGAGAGAGAGGAAGGGAGACGGGGAGAGAAACACTGATGTGAGATCAGAACATCAATTGGCTGCCTCCTACAGGCCCCCAGCCGTCTAAAAATATACAACTAACAAGCAATTGGGCTGGGCCCGGGGCGGGAGACAGGAGGACCAGAAAAATGGAGCAAAGGAGATTTTTCTCTCTTTGGAAATAACTGTAAATGAACGTGTACTACCCATTCAATATATATATGGGATGGGATGTAGAAATAATCTGATGGAGCATAATCGTTTTCATAGAATCGGGCATGAGCACAGAAAGAGGAAATAATTGTCTCAAGTTCAAACAATAAATTTGTGGAAATGTTGGTAGCAGGAGGCAGAGGACCTAGCAGGGGTGGGAAGGAAATTAACTGAGCACTTATCATTTCATTGTCTTAGTAATTCTTTAAAAAAAAAAAACAGTTAAAGATAAAGGCGTTGATGCTCAGAGACATCAAGTAACTTGGTTACGGTCGCATGGCTGCCGAGTAAAAGCTGAGCGTTCAAATCTGATTCTACCCTCCAGTTCCCAAGTCCCTGCTCTTCCGGCGTCTACGCTTGGGGCCTTCCCCCGCCACACTCCCCGCATTCAGCGCTGCCCACCGATTCTGTGCGGCCTAAAGCAGCCCCGTTCTCTAGCTTCACTCTCATTCTTTTTTAAAATATAATATATTCCTATTGATTTCACAGAGGAAGGGAGAGGGAGAGATAGAAACATCAATGATGAGAGAGAATCATTGATCGGCTGCCTCCTGCACGCCCCACACTGGGGATGGAGCCCGCAACCCAGGCATGTGCCCTTGACCGGAATACGAACCTGGGACCCTTCAGTCCGCAGGCCGATGCTCTATCCACCGAGCCAAACCAGCTAGGGCCACTCTCATTCTTTTGAATTCATGTCTGCTAGTACTCACCTGTGCCATCCCAAAGGCAAAACTCGATCCATCCAGACTTCACTTTTCCAGACACAAAAGCATCTTCCCAAAAGAGAACCTGGTAAGTCAAAAGTATGTCCACAGCACCTCACATAGCGTTGCTTCACAAACACATTCACTTACGTTTTCCTTTTAAACCAAGAGGCAGCGCTGCCTGCCTTACAGCGCCAGCGGGCTGTGGATTTCCACACCTGCGCTGTGTGGCTCTTCCATCCTCTCCTGGAAAACGTACCAGTCGGGGCCCCAGCAGGCGACAGATGACTCCCCGAAGCAGAGTAATTGAGAAATATGACGAAGGAACTGTGTGCGTGGGGGTGGGCCCAAAGTTGGTTGAGAGAAAAGACAGGGGGCTCCTGAGGCTCCCAAGGCAGAGACACGCCCCCACCCCCTGGCACGAAGACACAGGAGGGAGGGAGCAGGCGCTGTGACCAGGAAGGACATGGGCGCTGGGTGACTGGCAGGGTAGCCCCGCGGGAAGGAAGTCAGGGAAGTGAACTCACAGCAGCACGCTCCTACCCGCTGATTTCCTCTGCTGGTGCTGGATGCTGCCATTGGCCTATCCCAACCGGAAACCAGAGGGCAAGAGAGCCTATGGGCAAGAGCCATTAGGGAATGGCTGCCAGGACTTGGATAAGGTCCTGGAAAGTAGACCTGGAGAAGTACACAGAGAATTACCACTGCCCCCCGCCCCCCTCTTACCCCTCACCTCACACAGTAGGTAGCAGTCAGTGGTCATTTCTACTGCTGACTGCCTGCTGGGTGGTGCTAATCTGATGAATACAAGGCTCTCTGTGCTTCCGAAATCGTCTCCAGATCCTTAGCTGAGCTGGGAGCTGCAGACTTCTTCCCCCTGCCTGCCCTCCCTCTCCCCCACCTGTACAAGCACGGTGTGAAATGGAGCAAAGAAATGATTGTGTGGAAGTCATTCCCAAATCCTGTCCTTCGTAACCGTGACATGCGTTATGCTAAGTGAAATAAGCCAGGCAGAGAAAGACAAAGACCACATGATCTCGCTCATTTATGGAATATAACGAACAACATAAACTGATGAACAAAAACAGATCCAGAGACAGAGCCCTGACATGCATAAGGCCTCCCTCCCAGCATTGCCAAATCCCTTCAGGTCCGAGTGCCCGAAGCTGCGCACGGCGGTCTCAGGCGGAGCCGAGCTTGACACTTCGTGAGCCCTAGCACACTTCCCCCGCACACTCTGCAGAGTTCTTCCAGCATTCGTCCGGTCACTTAGCCAAGACCATCTCAAACCAAATCCTAAACCTCCTACTTCCCTGCAAAAAAATGGGATCTCTAAAATTAGCCCTTGACTAATTTCTGTAGACAGGACTAGCTTTCAGCGTCGTGGCGGAGCTCACATTTGAAAGGACATCGCCCAGGGCTCCAGTCCCAGTTCTGCTGGTGAGTGACGGAGGGACCTTAGGGAAGGGGCCCCGGGCCTGTATCTATTCTCAGAAACATGAGAGAACGGAATTCAAAGATTCTTCAGGTCTGCGAAATGTACCCTGTAGTCGTAAGACTGTTTAAGAATTAAAGGACGTTTAAAATGGGAAGGATAGCCCGGCTGCTGTGGCTCAGTGGTGGACTATTGACCTAGGAACCAGGAGGTCACGGTTTGATTCCGGGTCAAGGGCACATGCCCTGGTTTCCGGGCTCGATCCCCAGTGGGGGGCGTGCAGGAGGCAGCCGATCAATGATTCTCTCTCATCATGGACGTTTCTATCTCTCCCTCTCCCTTCCCCTCTCTGAAATCGATAAAAAATGTTTAAAACAAAAACAAAATGGGAAGGCTAAACGTGTTCGAGAAAGAGCTGAACCGTCTTCCATGGAACGAATGAAACCTGAACCACCTCTGGAAGGAAAGCAGTCCCTTTCCTACAGTCCCCATGGCCCCTTTCTCAGGAAAAAGGATGATGATGATTATTTTTTTTTGCTCAAGGTTTTTTTCAGAGCTACTTTGACATCCTTATTCCTCAGGCTGTAGATTAAGGGGTTGAGCATCGGCACCACAATGGTGTAGAACAAGGAAGACACCTTCCCCTGGCTCAGAGGTAGAAGGGAAGGTGGCTTGAGGTACATGAAGGCCCCTGAGCCAAAGAAAAGAGAAACTGCGATGATGTGGGAGCTGCAGGTGCTGAAGGCTTTGGCCCTGCCCTGGGAGGAACGGATATGGAGAATGCTGGAGAGGATGAGGGCGTAAGAAATGAAGATGGTAAGGGTGGGCACCCCAATGTCGATGCCCACCACCACGTAAACTACCAGCACATTCACGTGGGTGCTGGTGCAAGAGAGCTCCAGAAGGGGGAGGAGGTCACACATGTAGTGATCAACCAGATTGCTGGCACAGAAGGTCAGTCTGGCCATGCACACGGTGTGGGCCGCGGCCCCGGCCAACCCCATCACATAGACACTTGACGAAAGAAGTAAGCAGACCTGGGGAGACACGGTGGCTGCGTACGCCAGTGGGTTACAGATGGCGACGTAGCGGTCATATGCCATGGCTGACAGGATGAAAGACTCGGAGACAACGAAGAAAAGGAAGAAGAAGAGCTGGGCCATGCACCCGGCGTAGGAGATGACGTTCTTCTCCGAGACAAAGCTCATCAGCATTTTGGGAGTGATGACGGTGGAGTAGCAGAAATCTATGAAGGACAGGTTATAGAGGAAGAAGTACATTGGGGTGTGCAGGTGAGCACTCAGCCCGATCAGTGTGAGCAAGCCCAGGTTCCCCACCGCGGTGACCACGTAGGAGCCCAGGAACAGGAGGAAGAGGGGCGTCTGGAGTCCCGGTTGGTGGGTTAGGCCTGCGAGGATAAACTCCGCCACAGAGGAATTCTCAGCCACCATCCTCATTTAGGGCATTCTGTGGGACAAAGGAAGAGTCGCTTAGAGGGAGAGAGACGCTGCTGCCCTCCCAGGCACCTCCCCGTTCCTGAGAATTAGATCCTCTCAGACAGACATTGAACCTCAACAGAAAGGCTTTCTGGGTGCCTGGGGTCTGTTCTCCCAACATCCTGGACTCTGCCTCTGGAGGGGGACCTGCCTCCACAGTGAGGGTCCCCAGGATGCACGGAGGAGCCCCCAGATCTTTCCTTCGGTCCATTTATTGTGTCCTTCCAACTCTGGTTTCTGCCAGAATTGATCAAAACTGTGCTCAATCTCTGGGGAAAGTCCTCTCGGAGGTTAGAGCCAGGAGCGTGCACCTCATGGTCAAGTTAGACAGTGAAAAGGCGAGGCGATCTTTCTTCAGTCCGTTACCACCTGAGGGGGGGCGACTTAGGAAACGTTCACCCCAGATTTGGTCACTCACCCGCCTTCAGCCTGAAGTTCCGTGGTGCACCTTCTCCTCAGCTGTTCAGACAGACAACTAGCTGGTCGCAGTGCTCACCGGATGAAGGTACTAACAGCACCCCTTTAGCTTCTGTCCTGCTTGGACTGACATAGCATTCCTTCCGAGCTAAAGGAGCTAAAGAACAGTGGTAGCTGTTTGAGGCTTCGCCCTGAGGCTTTTTTCCAGGTGGGGGGTGGGGGTGGGGGAATGGGGGAGGGAGCCAGCATTCTCACCTATGAGCAGTGCCATCTGAGTTTTCTTCTGGGTTTAGAGATCTGGGGACCTGATTAGAAGTAGGAAGCCAGAGGTTCCCCTGGGATCACAGCCCCTAGAAACTAACTTTAAAAAGGAGGACTTTTTGCTTGGCCCCTTGATAATATCTGAGTGGGGTTTTAAAAATATCATTTGTTCAATGAGCATCTGCTCAGTAAAATGCAAAACACTGTGCAAGAATAACCAGCTCTCACTTGTTGCACACTTCTTACGTGTTCCCAACACGCTTCCTGTCCTAACACTTAGATACCGACCTCAGCGTGTCGGGATCAATGCCACGTTAATGTCATACTTCATTTTAATCCCCTCCCCCAGTCCTGCTACCTGCGTTTTATCACTCCCATCTTAGAGGTTTAATTTAACAGATGTGAAGCTAACTCCAAATCAGGCACTCTTAACAACGGCATTTAATGTCTCCTTGTGAGAAATAATAGAATAAAACGTTGCCTTCAAGGCTCTGACATTCTCTTGGAAAAGATGAGAGAACACATATAACTAAATATGCAAAAAAAAAAAAGGGTAAGATCTAGAAAGGGTAAAAATAAAATGCTATGTAAGTTCAAGGCGTGCACTGTACACACCACTTACATTTCAGTGTATCTCAGGACTTGCCCAATACCAGGCCAGGGAGAAGCAAATCCTCTCTCTCATCTCTCGGAATTGGAACTTGACCGTGAAGAACAATCCCTATTGGTTAAGAACAGTTTTCCCCCCAAACTGCTAAATGGTTGGAATTCTCCTCTGTGGGCCCCGCCCTCGCACTCCCTAGCTCTCCATCCGGCTCCAGGACTCTCAGAGTGACCCTCAGGGTGATGGCCTTGTAGCTTGATGGCCTTCCCCCATTGGACCCAGCAACGTTTGTTTCCCTGTCTTGTTTGCTTTGATCTTTTTCTAACTCCCCCTCTCGTGGCAAAACGTATCCCTCTGTGTCCCAGTCTTTCGGTCTCGCTTGAGCTCAGTACAGCTACATCGCATTTTAGGGGCTTAGAGAAAAGGATTGCTGAGAGCTAGGTCATGCTGAAAGGGGCCAGAGGGAGGCTACTGTGAGGTGGGAGAGGAGAGCGGATAGAAGTTAGAGTTGCGCTGAAGTCATATCTTTTCTTCCAAACTGTGTATCTAAGGCCCATCTCTCCAACATGCTTCATCCACAGACACGTTCAAGGCCCTCGACTCTTTACCTTGTCCCTACGTCCCGCCCCACCACCGATGCCCTATTTTTCAAACAGCCACACTCTTCCATACCACAAAGGCCAAATTACAAAGTCAGGAGAGGTTTCCTTGACAGTCTCCAATCTCCTCTTTCTGTACCCATTTCTAATCTCAGTCAACATTCCTCCTCCCCAAATACTCAGAGTCCTAACACCTGCTCTGCCTTTGATTCTCCATTCAAAGCCGCTCTCAGGGAAGATCTCACAAATTCATCAGCACAGTCTTATAAAGATTTGCCGAGGATCAGACATATTCCAGACCCTCTTCCATTCATTAAAAAAGTAATAATGAAGACACATCTCTAACCCACAAACAGCTCTCTCATGGTGGAATTTCACACAGCACTCCATTGATGAGAGGTATATTTTAGTCAGGATGGGAGAGCTGGAGTCATCATGAACGGGATTTATCACCAGACCATGTTGGCAGTTGCCTGTGCTACACTTGGCAAGATAATGGCAACCCCTGTATCTGTCCTGTGTGCATGCTGTATGTCTAAGTGTTGGGTGACATTTGCATGAACCCAGTGCTTGCCAGTCCTCCACACGGGGATCTAGCTTGGTCACTGCTCAACAGCAACAGGCCTAAAGCGGAAATCGTACACTGAGAAATCTGCCACGGGCCATGGTGGTAACAACACATCCCAACCCCTGTCGTCAGATCGCAGCGAAAGAAATCATTATTACAAGCCTGCAATAAGCCCCACAGGAAAAGGGCCCCCTGAGGTGCAGAAAGCAAAGAAGGCTCACGCTTCATTACAAGTTGACTTTTCTCTCTGAGCTTTGGAGGATCCTTGTTTGGATGATAGAACAACCAAGCAAAGTTCCTCTGGATTTATGTCACTTCAGAGCCCGTTGCCATGGGAACTACATCTCAAAATCTTCTCAGCTGGGTTTTTTTTTTTTTTTTTTTTTTTTTCACTAAAGTCATGTTCCCTAAAGAGCAGCTAAAGCCCAGGCAGGAAGCAGTGTGGGAAGCACTATTCTTAACTGCACTCCTTCAGTTACAGAACTGCCCTCCTTCGAAAACTTGAATCTCTATATAGTGCTTCCTTAGTACTGATTTCTACTTTTTCCATCTTTTTAAAAATTATGGTTTATTTATGTCATTTCACGTGCAATACGTGTCAGTGCAACACGATGTCTGCCCTGCACAGGCATTAACCCTCAGACTTCGGTGGCCCAAGGTTGGCCTCAAGGGCATTGGCCATCACTCACACCAGTTGGCCACACACAAGTTACAGCTTCATGAGAAGAGGCACAGACATCGCCAAAGAGAAGAGATGGCAGCTGGGATGTCTTCATGTGCAGTGGCCTCAGTGAGCTCCGGAGAAAGCATACATTAGGAGTTACGTGGTTCTGCATTATATTTAATCTCAATTTACTTTCATTAAACATTTTCAATTCCTTACCATACCAATCTATACATAAATGATATATGTATTTAACACAGAATCCTAGAATTAGAAGGAGTCTTGGAGGTCTATATGGGGGGGTAATTAACATGTAGCGAAACCCTATGTACCAAGCAAGCACTTTGCTGGTAGGTTTATGTAGATTACATGTATTATGTTTTTTTCCCCAAAAAATATTTGTATTGATTTCAGAGAGGAATGGAGAGAGATAGAAATATCAATGATGAGAGAAAATCATTGATCAGCTGCCTCCTGTACACCCCCTACTGGGGATGGAGCTCACAACCCGGGCATGTGCCCTGACTGGAATTGAACCGTGACTTCCTGGTTCATAGGTCGACGCTCAACCACTGAGCCACACCAGCCTCTTCCATGGCTCTTTTTATCCACTTGGTCAAATTCTGCCTTTTACTTTTCATCTTTTACTTGGTCAAATTCTGCCTTTTACTGTTTTGGGATTTGAAGTTCTCCAGCCCCAACTATATTAAAAGTGAGTATGAGGCAAGATCATATGTTGATATACTGTTTAAATTACCTGCCTAATATGACACACCTAATATTGAACACAATGACAAATGTGCACACTGTTTATAATACTTACTAAGCTCAATGGAAAGAAATACAAATATGGTTCAATAAGAGCCCACATTTGAAACGAGATAAATTCAGGGATACATTTGCTTTTTTCCCCAATGCCAAGGATTTCATCAGAGGTTTCCGATAAATAGCTACGTGGCAAACCCATTTCTGAAAGGTAAACAAATAACGTAGGGTTACCCATACATGGTTTTACTGCAAAGATTTTGGACGCCTGCAACATGCTGAGGTTGACAGAAAACCGACAGTCCTGCTAGATGACGTACCTTTTGGCTGCGACCTGCAGGGTGAAGAGATTCGGAGGGCTGGCCAAGGACAGCCACTCACTGCCAGAAAGAGCCGGACGCCTTCCCAAGTCAGGAGCTGCCCAGAGCTCAGCTTCATCATGGCCCACAGTCTGGGGCTTTGAAAACAGGAACCCATTTCTAAGTGACATTTATCTGAGAAATGTATATGCTATAAAAAGCACATTGCATCAGCACTGGCAATACAAAATATGTGACTTCCAGGCGTGTTAAGGGCATACCATGTTCCAAGATGGTGCTGCAGGGAGAAAAGGCCAGGAGGTGGCCTTACTTGAAGGCAATGTGACGGAGGGCAGGTTAGCCTAGGCAAAAGTGGGAATGTCTTCCTTGGCTTAAAAAAATGAATCCTAGCCCTAACCGGTTTGGCTCAGTGGATAGAGCGTTGGCCTGAGGACTCAAGGGTCCCAGGTTCGATTCCGGTCAAGGGCATGTACCTTGGTTGCGGGCACATCCCCAGTAGGAGGTGTGCAGGAGGCAGCTGATTGATGTTTCTCTGTCATCCATGTTTCTAACTCTCTATTCCTTTCCCTTCTTCTCTGTAAAAAAATCAATATTAAAAAAAAAGTTAAAAAAAAATATCAATCCTCAAACTGCAGATTCACTAATCTTATTTAAAAAAAGCAAAGACTTCCCTCGTTGGACAAAGATGTCTCAGAAGTCCTAACTGCAGGACGGTGATGGCTCTGCTATTTTTTCACATCTCTGCTGGTCAGGAAAGCCACAAAGCCTCTGGAACATGTTTTTATTGGGTACTTTTCAAAGCTTTCCCTGGGAGCTTTGCTGAAGACTAGTGTTCGTCCCGAAGTAATGCTGCGGCTGAAGCAACCAGGTTCTTCACCTGGCTGTGTGGCCCTGGGGAAGTAACAATGCTTTCAGCCTGGGGTCTCTCCTCTGCCAACGGGACGGCCCAATCCCGCCTCCTCTGCCTGGGATGCTGGGCACAGTACACCTGCGGCCCTCTTCCTCGCCCATCCTTACGTGTCAAGTGCTTCCAGTTCCCAACCTCACCTTTCTCATCCCCTCATCCCAGGTAAACTCCCAGAGTAATTCCATTCCTTCCTCTGGTTGACCTCTCAGCTATTGATGTGTTAATTGTGCATGGATTGCCTTACGTGTTCCACTGCTGAAAAGACTCACACCTCAAACCTTTTATAGTCACAGGACAGGTTTATCACAAGTAAAGGCTAAAGCAGCAGCTGGAGGGAGTAGACAAAGGGAGGGCCCTGGCTTCCCTGTCCTCCCACCACTGAGTTGCAGCAGATGCACTTTTGTCTCCAGGTCTGTTTCTTGGTGTGAAAAAATCCAAAGTCTGCTCTGCTTCGAGTGGGCTGGTATCACAGGCATTATCCACCCATGTGACCAGCATGAACTGGTGAAACCCCCAGGCTCCACTGAAACCAGGTTCTGTTATTATCCAATTATTATTTATATTTTTTACTGATTTTTTACAGAAAGGAAGGGAGAGGGATAGAGAGCTAGAAACATCGATGAGAGAGAAACATCGATCAGCTGCCTCCTGCACACCCTCTACTGGGGATGTGCCCGCAACCCAGGTACATGCCCTTGACCGGAATCAAACCTGGGACCCTTGAGTCTGCAGGCCGATGTGCTATCCACTGAGCCAAACTAGTTAGGGCTATTATCAAATTATTATAATTCAATTATTAAATAAGCATGTCAAACTCAAAGGTGAACACGGGCCAAATAAACAAGGTTTAAGTTTATGTGGGCCACAAAAAAAAACAAAAGCTTCACTTTTCATAGACACGTACATTTATTTCTATAGAGACATGCTGAATACAAAGGACTGAAATAAATGAGTCATTGTTAACATAAAATAATAAAACATTTTAATAAATATTAATATTTTTTCTTGAAGATTAACTTACCAGACACTGAATAACTGCACAAATTAATAAGCATAATACAAATGAACCTATTTTTCATGTTCTTCGAAAGCAAAATATTTCCTGTTGTGCACACCGAACAAGTCAGTCCAAGACTAATGATGTGGCAGTTGGCTGCTAAACTATTCACTGCTGATATCAGTGGGGAGAAATGGTGCGCCTGCACGTAAGGCGCTTAAGGGAAATGAATGCAACGCGATTATAGTAATCAGTCATTAGTGAACTTTGTAGCTTGTTATTAATAACTAGAG
The DNA here is from genome assembly GCA_026230045.1 of Corynorhinus townsendii. NCBI lineage: Eukaryota > Metazoa > Chordata > Mammalia > Chiroptera > Vespertilionidae > Corynorhinus > Corynorhinus townsendii. The sequence continues at coordinate 14,673,852 of JAPDVU010000014.1, forward strand.
GCCCAGTGCATGAAAATTTGTGCACTCAGGGTTGAGGGGGCGTCCCTCAGCCCGGCCTGCATCCTCTCACAATCCAGGACCCCTCAGGTAGGGTCCCTAGACCTGGCCTGAGATCAGGGCCTGTCGGGGCTTTCCTTTTCCCCACTGCAGGCAGCTGGCCTCACTCCCGCTGCTGCCACTGCTTGCTATCTATGCAGCATTGCCCCCGCACTCCCCCCCCCAACGGTGGTCTCCCTCTGCAGGCAACAAGCATGGGGTACAATGGCTTGGCTGGCCTGGGCCTCCCTTTGCAAGGCAATCTCTGGCCTGCCACACACCTGCCACAGAGTCACCACTGCCTGTGGCCTGGGCCTCCCTCTTTCTTTGCTGGGGGGCTGGGCCAGCCCGGCAAGGGGCTGACTGCCTACCTGATTGCCCCTAACCATTGGCCTGCCTACCTGATCGCCCTTAACCACTCTGCCTGCCTGCCTGATCACCCTTACCTCTTGCTTGGGGGCAGGGCCAGCCTGGTGAGGGGCCATGGTGGTTCTGGTCTCTTGTTGTTCTGGTCGTTACGCCTATGGTGGCTGGCCTTTTATCATATAAGATTGTGTATAACAGGATATTGTAAAAATTAAGTTATGAAATTTGAAGATCCCCAGCCCTCTGCTTACCTGTTAACTGCCCATTGGCATACCCTTTGGCGATTTTCCCATGTAATCTTTGTCCTTCTGCCCAATATAAGCAGCTGGCTTATGGGGGGCTGCAGAGCAGATTTTTGTGTGTGACCTGCTGCTCTCCCATGCTGCCGGCAGTATTGAAATAAAGGCTCATATGTGATTCAACCCTGTCTCTGCTTCATTGACTCAAGTAGTGACAGACAGCACGAATACATTTATTGTCCAGTTACAAAAGCTTTATTAGTAATAGGCAAAAGTTTGAAAGTATATCACTTTATTAACAGAATAGTTATATATTCACATAATGGAATACTACACAGCAATATAAAATAATAAATCTATCCATATATATTACAATATAGACGAATAACATAGGCTTTAGGTCCCCTAAATTCAGGGATCTATTCAATCTCATTTCAATCCTCCCTTTATATGCTTATTTTTTTGGCAATATTAAGCAAAATCAAAGGGCAAAATTAAACAGTTAATCAAACTTCCTCTATTTCCCAACAGAAGTGAATATTCCTAAGGAAAAGTCCATCAGTCAAAATATTTCCCAGCACTTCATTTGCCATTGCTTTTTAAAGAAACTGTTACCAATAATAGATGGGTTGAGACAAAAACTATCAGAAGAGAAATATGCAAATTGACCATACCTCCGCAATGCCCACCACCCATCAGCAGTATGCAAATTAACCCAACAAAAACGGAGGTTAATTTGCATATACAGGTGCAGAGTAGCTGGGATGCTATGCGGGGGAGTGTGGGGGGAGGGAGCTATAGGACAAGGGCTCTGTGACATCCTCCAGACCGCTGTCACCCATTGAAACAGAGTGCGAGCCACATATACAATTCTGAACTCTCTAATAGATACCTTAAAAAAGAAACAGATACATTTATTTTAATGATCTATTTTATTTAATGTAATATATCCAAAAGTTATCATTTCAACATGTAATCAAGTAAAAAAGTATCCATGAGATATTTTATATTATTTTTCATATTCTCCCAAGATTCAGCATGTATTTTACACCTACTTTGCACACCTACAGTACGTCTCAATTTGGATGACCACATTTCAACTGCTCAATACCATCATGACCGTGACTACCATATTAGGTATAGCAGGTCCCAATCGTCTTGGACCACAACCAAGATAACCCTTGAAATGAGACTCTAAACTCTGTCTCAGCCTTGATATGACACCTCTACCAAGCACCTTTCTACCCCAGAAAACTCCATTTCTCTCCCCTGGAAGGCCTAGTTCACTCACCCATGTCCCACTACTCCACCCACCAACCCAATGGTCGCCATACTTGCCTGTGAAATCTAACGTACTTCCCACTTCCACACTACAAAATTCATCAGGCACTGATCTTGTCATTTTGCCAAGACTAACTCAACAAAAGTGTTCACTTCCTACTCTCTTACAAAACGTGCTATATTAAAATTATTTAGTGAAAGTAGCATGAGATTACTGCAAATACATTTGTAATTTGGACGAGCTGGGTCAACTAACCTGTGAAATGAAATCTTCCAAGAAAGAGATGGGCCAGAAAACATGACAGAAGGGCAAACAAACTGGATTGGGATTCAAGCTGGGATTTCGGTTCCAGCTCTGCCACCGGACAACCTACAAATACTTCTGACTCTCCAAAGTGTGATGTGTTATATGAAATTCCAGACTAAAGGATGCTGAAGCCCCACTCAATATTGGGTACTCCATAATTGCAGAATCTATTTTCATAAAATAAAGAAGGAAGATTTAGGGGATGAGAATGAGAGAGAATAAACCCATTTGGGACAGTTAAAATTTCCTTCAGATATAGAATAGAAAGGCAGGAAGCTTGAATTCCTTATCAAAAGTAAAAATAGAAATAAAATTAAAAATTCCTCGTGTGTTTTCTCAATTGCTAGTTTTCCTTTTCCAAAAGGAAGTTATTCTGTCCAAGGATTTCTTCAGGGCACACTTGACATCCTTATTCCTCAGGCTGTAGATCAATGGGTTCAACATGGGCACCACGATGGTATAGAAGAGAGAAGACACTTTCCCCTGGTCAAGGGGTAAAACAGAAGGCGGTTTGAGATACATGAAAGCTCCCGACCCAAAGAAAAGAGAAACCGCAATGATGTGGGAGCTGCAGGTGCTGAAGGCTTTGGACCTGCCTTCAATGGAGCTAATGTGGAAAATGCTGGAAAGAATGAAGCCATAGGAGATAAAAATGGTAGCAATAGGCAGCCCAATGCCAACGGCCACGACAATAAAGACCACCAGCAAATTTACGTAAGAGCTGTTGCAGGCCAGCTCGAGGAAAGGAAGGATGTCACACATATAATGATTGATAAGGTTGTCAGCACAAAAGGTCAGAGACATTATATTTCCTGTATGGGCGACAGCCCCCCAAGTCCCCATCCCATAGACACCCAGCAAAAGAGACAAACACACCTGCGGAGACATGGTGACCGTGTACAACAGTGGCTTGCAGATGGCAACATAGCGGTCATACGCCATGGCTGAGAGGACGAAGGATTCCGAAAACACAAAGAAACAGAAGAAAAAGAACTGAGTCACACATCCTGCATAGGAGATGATGTTCTTCTTTGAGACAAAACTCATCAGCATTTTGGGGGTGACGGTAGTGGAGAAACTCAAATCTATGAAGGACAAGTTGAAGAGGAAAAAATACATGGGAATGTGAAGGTGAGAGTTCAGCCCAATCAACGTGATCATGCCCAGGTTCCCCACCACCGTGACCACGTAAAAACCGAGAAACAGAAAGAAGAGGGGGAGCTGGAGTTCTGGCCGGTCTGTCAAGCCCGAGAGGACAAACTCTGTCACCGAGGAGGCGTTATCTGCAGCCATTCTCCTCCAGGAGGCTCTGGGAGGGAAAAGGAAAGGAAGTGCTGAGAGAAAGAGAGGGCAAGAACCCCATTCTAAACAACAATATTCGAGCACAGGTTTTGAACCGGAAAGAAGATGGCATTTTCTTGTACCTGCATCTCTGTCTTTATGGTCCCAAAGTGCCTTGAACCATGCTAGTAACTGTGGGTGAAATCCGCCTCCCAGGGGAGGGCGAATCCAACTGAGGAGAAAGTCCACACAGCCCGCTGGGGTGACCCTGCAGCCTGCCTCTTCCTTCCCTCTAAAGCCCTCGCTCAAGTTCTGTGAGACCTTCTCTCGGGTGCTGTTGAGAGGCTGAAGCCATCTGGCCCTGCCCAGACTGTCCACCTTCAGTCAGTGCTCATCAGAACAGGAAGATGAGGTCGTGTTGCCTCGTCTTTAGCTGGGATGGCTGTGGAATAGTGCGTGAAAATAATACTGGAGTAGTACGGTCAAGTGACTAATTAAACCCAAGAAACACTGACCACAGCATAACTGTGCTAGTGGCACTGTTTTAATGCTCTGGGCGCTCTGATTCAACCCCTTTAACAGATGAAGACACTGGGCATACCAGTAAGTTCCTTGCACAAGTCCCAGTCCTTCTAAGTGGCAGCAGAGAGCAACCCAGGCGGTCTGCCTCCCGGGGCTGGAGGTTAACCTCTCTGCTACAGGACCCACCTGGCCAGGCAGGCACTCCCCTCCTTCTGCCTGGACTCACAGTGCTGCACTGCGCTGGCTCCCACCCATCTCTCTCCTGGAGACTCAGATGGCCCGGGTGAAAAAGAGGGGACAATTCAGAGCAGCTCAGAACCCTCTGCTTCTGCGTCTCTCCTTTAAAAGTCAAAACCTCCAGGTGGCTTTGCTTCTCCTGTGGAGCTGCAGAACACGATCCCGGCCTGGCTTTGTCCTGAGCCTCCTGTCCAGCTTCTAGGGATGAGGCGACACCTTGGATAACGCCGATGGGTAACTGGGGACTGAGCGTTTTATTCAGGAGCAGAGCCCGCAGTGACCTAGTTACAGAGGATCCCTCAGGATCACTGCTCCCTAAGGAAGAAGGAGTGTTTTTTAGGCCCTTAATAATGCTTGGTGGGGCTTTTAATGGCCTAACCTGTCATTCAGGTTACATCTTTCCAAGTACAATTAGGAGCAGAGCTCTGTGGCAAAAATAGTTCTTGTGCTTGTATTGAGCACTTACTATACACTGTGTACCCAAAGCAACGCATAAATAATTTTACCGTGTTTATTCCTCACAACAGCCATATAGGTTAGACCCGTGGTCGGCAAACTGCGGCTTGCGAGCCACATGTGGCTCTTTGGCCCCTTGAGTGTGCCTCTTCCACAAAATACCTCGGCGAGTCTATTTTGAAGAAGTGGCGTTAGAAGAAGTTTTAAAAATTTGGCTCTCAAAAGAAATTTCAGTCGTTGTACTGCTGATATTTGGCTCTGTTGACTAGTGAGTTTGCCAACCACTGGGTTAGACCTATCAATCTCCCCTTTAAAAGCCAGGGGCACACATAGCTTGCAGGTTCCAGAACCTTGAGTCAAATTCTGGGCTGTCCAACTCGAAACTTTATGGGGGCCAGGGATCCTGCAGGGTTTCTCAAGCGAACGCAGGCACTGATGTATGTCACTGACAGCACCCGGTTTTGTCTCCAGGCAACAGTTCTGGCTACTGGGACCCGGAAACATTATCATATTGTCTAAGAAGGCATTTCACTTGTATAGGGACTAATACAGTTCAGTGTGGCAACTTGCAGTCTACACCCCTTACCAGGGGTTTTGTACATATTCAGGATGAAAGATTTTTTAAAAATGTATTTATTGAACTTAGAGAGAGAGGAAGGGAGAGGGAGAGAGAGAGAGAAACACTGATGAGAGAAACATCAACATCAATCAGCTGCCTCCTGCACAGCCCCTGCTGGGGATCGGGCCTGTAACGGGGCATGTGCCCTGACTTTGGGAATCGAACTGGTGGGATTCAAAATGGTGAGCTCTTGGTGCATGGGTCAATGCTCAACCGCAGAGCCACACTGTCTGGGCAAGGATGGAAGATTTATAGCCAGTGGATTGTACAGGTTCCATCCTACGTTAATGGCAGAAGTCCTCTTGGGGGAGATAGGAAATCAACCACAAAGGCAGAATCCATCTTCCTCCAGGCAAGTCCATCTAAAGCCCCTGCACACAAGCCTGTGTGTGCTTCTGAGGATGTGCAGGTGTAGCAGTGAGGACTTGCTCACCCCCAGATAAGACTCAGTATTGATGATGCCTCATCTGTCTATTTACTCTCTTTTCATGGAGAATTGTCCACTACCCAGAGTAACTCTCATGGACCCCAATCCCTGTTGTCGCTCCCACTGAAGCAAAAGGAGAAAAATAATTCATTCAAATACAGACAGTCCTTGGGTTACGTCGGACGTTGTTTCGTGGTTACGTTTCCATCTCCCATCCTATCTAATAAAAGAGTAATATGCAAATTGAACATCATTCCACCACACAAGATGGCTGCCTCCATGTGGTCAAAGATGGTTATCCCCACGTGGACACAAGTTGGCCACCACAAGATGGCCAGCAGAGGAAGGCAGTTGAGGGTGACTAGGCCTGCAGGGGAGGGCAGTTAGGGGCAACCAGGCCAGCAGGGGAGGGCAGTTAAGGGTGACCAGGCCTGCAGGGGAGGGCAGTTAGGGGCAACCAGGCTGGCAAGGGAGGGCAGTTAGGGGTTGCCGGGCCAGCAGGGGAGGGCAGTTGGGGCGACCAGGCCTGCAGGGGAGGGCAGTTAGGGGCAACCAGGCTGGCAGGAGAGGGCAGTTAGGGACAATCGGGCTGGCAGGGGAGCAGTTAGGCATTGATCAGGCTGGCAGGGGAGTGGTTAGGGGGTGTTCAGGCTGGCAGGCAGAAGTGGTTAGGGGCAATCAGGTAGGCAGGCAGGCAAGCGGTTGGGAACCAGTTGGGAACCTGGATTGTGAGGGGCATGTCTGACTGCCCATTTAGGCCGGATCCCATTGGGTTGAGGGATACCCCCTGTGCATGAGTTTTGTGCACCAGGCCTCTAGTTTATTTACTAAAAAAAAGTTCCATCATTTCGACGTGTGTACTTATGTGCTTTATGTTTTTTTATTATTTACTGTATTTACCACAAGTAAAGATCAGGAATTGTTATCTTTCTTTTAAATTTATTTACTTTACTGTTTCACTTCATTACTGCTGTGTATGTGCTCCATGTGAGTGACCTAGGTGCTTATGTAGGTGGGTCCCGACTTATGGCAAAAATTGCATTACGTTGCGCCATAGGAACGGATCTCTGACGTAACCCGAGGACCTACGGTAAGCTCTTCTTGAGATCCAAGTGCGAAGACAAAATTGGAGGTTCTCTGAAAGCTCTAGGGGGATTTTGCGACATCAGACACAGTTTCCATGGCAACCTCCTTTCCAAATGCATCTTCAGCAGGGCTCCTCTAAAGCCATGTCACCTGATGACTTGTTATAATACACAATAAAACCAGCTCTTTTGTCTTTCTATTTGTGCAGTACTGTCGCCTTTCCAAAACTTGAATCTGTGGAAAATGGCTTCCTTCTTTATTTCTAACTGAAACTATATATTATACATAGCACATCACGGGGCATGTGGAGATTTACATATAACAAAAGTCTGCATATATGTCTCATAACTGTGCATTAGGTCTTAGTCTTCTGGTAGATTATTGAAGTTGCATGAATATGGTACCAAACCCATCCCTACGTACAGTATTCCCAACTTCAAGAAGAAACACAAACCTGACCAGCAAGATGAGACAGCGGCTGAGAGACCTTCATGTGAAACAGCTTCGATGAGCTCCTGAAAGGTTTTGTTCACTTCCATGTCTTGGATTATCTCCTGGCGACTTCTGAATCTGTATTTCAATCCACATCTGAACACCCAACAGACAACTACAATTCTACACATTAAAAAATGATATCACTACCGTTCTTCAAAAATGTTCCCTTTCTATATTCCCTACCTTAATAAATGATAAATTTCCCACTGCTCATTCACAGTAAAAAAGTCAAATTGATTCTAACCAAAGGAGTCAGGACATTTCCCTGAAAAAATCAGTTCATGAAAGCAAATTCACCAACACGTGATTTTAAACTTGTCAATTTACAAGTCGTTTATAGATATGTATTTATTGCCATTTTATTATTCATAAAAATAAATATGTATTTATTGCCCAGTGTATGAAATTTGTGCACGGGGGCCAGGGCATGGTATCCTTCAGCCCAGCTTGCACCAGCTCCAATCTGGGACTTCCCTCTCACAATCCAGGACCGCTGGCTCCCAACTGCTCCCCTGCCTACCTGCCTGATTGCCCCTAGCCACTTCTGCCTGCCAGCCTGATCACCCCCTAACCACTCTCCTGCCAGCCTGATCGATGCCTCACTGCTCCCCTGCCAGCCGATTACCACTAACTGCCCTCCCCTGCCAGCCTGTTCACCCCCAACTGCCCTCCCCTGCAGGACTGGTCACCCCTAACTGTCCTCCCCTGCAAGCCTGGTCCCCCCAACTTCCCTCCCCTGCAGGCCTGGTCACTGCTAACTGCCCTCCCCTGCAGGCCTGATCCCCCCCACCCCCCGCAACTGCTCTCCCCTGCAGCCCTGGTTGCCCTCAACAGCCCTCTTCTACAGGCCTGGTCACTCCCAACTGCTCTCTCCTGCCTGATCACCCCTAACTGCTTGCTGGGAGGCGGGGGGCAGCCCTGCGAGGGGCTGTCTGCCTCCCTGATCACCCCTAACCACTCTGCCTGCCTGCTTGATTGACCCTAACCGCTTGCTTGGGGGCAGGGCCAGTCCGGTCAGGGGCCGTGATGGTTCTGGTCTCTGTTGTTTAGGTCGTTATGCTTATGGTGACTGGCCTTTTATCATGTAAGATTATGTATAACAGGATATTATAAAAATTAAGTTATGAAAAAAATTTTAAATTATTTTATTGATTTTTACAGAGAGCAAGGGAGAGGAATAGAGAGTTAGAAACATCGATGAGAGAGAAATATGGATCAGCTTCCTCCTGCAAACCCCCTATTGGGGATGTGCCCGCAACCAAGGTACATGACCTTGACCAGAATTGAACCTGGGACCCTTGAGCCCACAGGCCAACACTCTATCCACTGAGCCAAACCGGTTAGAGCTAAGTTAAGAAATTTTTATTAAAACGTTTCTTACATATCGTTATATTGTCTGGGCTGCAAAAATATTCATAGTGGACTGCATGTGGCCCATGGGCCGTGAGCTTGACATGCTTGCTATACAACATTGGCCAAAACAGGTCAGGGACCCACGGTCATAAAACAGCATTTATCTTTAGGAAATACATTCCATGGCATTGGCAGTGGTCGGCACAATTGATATCTGCCAAATGTATATGTCCAGCTCAGACCTAGGTCCTGCACTGTCAACAGACTGTCAGCCATCCCCACCGGAATATCTCAGAGACACCTAAGACTCAACCATGTGAAATACATTGATCCCCAAAATGTTCTTCTCCCGTTTTTCAATAAAGGCAAAATTAATAACTAAAATGAACACAATCTTCTTATTCTTATGTGACCTCTCCATCCAGCCTGAAATCATAGATGTTGATGATTGAGCTGAAACTTAACTTCTCAGCCTGTCACTCATTAGTTTGTTACCATATGCAAAGCAAAACTGCCTATTTGGCATGGATAATGAGAAACCACATCTTTGTCTCATGGATCTTTTAACTTTATTTTTTTTTAATCTTTGAAAACATTTTAAAGTATTTTTTACTGATTTTTAGAGAGAGAGGAAGGGAGAGGGAGAGGGAGAGAAACAGTGATGTGAGAGCATTACATCCGTATGCTGCCCCTGCATGCCCACTACTGGGGATCTACCCAGACATGTGCCATGACAGAATCAAACCTGCCACCCTTTCGTGTACAGGATGACGCTCCAACCGACTGAGCCACACCGGCCAGGGCAGTGTGGCAGTATTTATAAAAGCTAAACATAAGCCTCCTCTATGATCCAGCAGATCCACATCTAAGTATAATGCTTCGTTCAATCAAAATACGGGTTCAAAATGGTTTCTAAAAGTGACACAGGCAGAAACAGAATATTGGGAACCAGCTGGAATTTTAAGAAATATTAGTCATGCTCTATGAACCATGATTGTTTTGTTCTGATTAAAGAAGGCACATTCTAACCTGGTTGGTAGTTACACACGGGACTTGGGAGCTCACCTGGAGATGCAGCCCATCTTCCCCATTGCCTGTTCTCATGGAAAGATGAGCCTGTTGCAGAAACTGGAATCGCCAGCCCTTTGAAGACCCCAGCCTCTGCATGTCCCTAAGCCCTTTGAAGACCCCCAGCCCTCGGTTTACCTGTTACCTGCCCATTGGCTTTCCCTTTGGCTATTTCCCGTGTAATCTTTGTCCTTCTACCCAATATGAGCAGCTGGCTGATGGGGGGCTGCAGAGCAGATTTTTGTGGGTGACCTGCTGCTCTCCCATGCTGCCGGCAGTATTCGAATACATGCTCATATGTGATTCAACCCTGACTCTGCTCAATTGACTCAAGCAGTGACAGACAACACAGAGCCATTTACTGTCCAGTTACAAAAGCTGTATTAATAATGGGCAAAAAATTGAAATTATCTAACTTTATTAACAGGCTAAATAATTATATATTCATATAAGGGAATACTACACAGCAATATAAAATAATAAATCTATCCATATATATTACACTATAGACGAATAACATAGGCTTTAGGTCCCCTAAATTCAGGGATCTATTCAATCTCATTTCAATCCTCCCTTTATAAGCTTATTTTTTTGGCAATATTAAGCAAAATCAAAGAGCAAAATTAAACAGTTAATCAAACTTCCTCTATTTCCCAACAGAAGTGAATATTCCTAAGGAAAAGTCCATCAGTCAAAATATTTCCCAGCACTTCATTTGCCATTGCTTCTTAAAGAAACTTTTACCAATAATCGTTGAGTATAGACAAAAACTATCTATAATAATAAAAGTGCAATATGCTAATTAGACCGGACATCCTTCCGGATGACCTTCCAGATGACGTCAGGGCTGTGAGGGAAGCCCAGATCCCGGGTGCCAGAGGGAAGCCGGTGCCAGCAGCCAGGGGAAGGAAGGCCTACTCTTGCACAAATTTTGTGCACCAGGCCTCTAGTTCTCTAACTAATTCTCTAAAAATAATGATTTAAAAAAAAATATAAAGCTCCATTTTCTATTACTTAATATGACAGATTTATGAACTTACCATGATATCACCATCTCTTACCCATATGCCTCAATATTACAATATCAAGGCTTCTGCAATCCCTGAAAATTCTATAGCAATTGCCTCTCCTAAGAAGCAACAGCTTGGAGCTGTCCTGATAACTAAATCTGTACCCACAGCCACCAAGGGCTCTGTGACATCCAACAGACCGCTGTCACCCATTGAAACAGAGTGCGAGCCACATATACAATTCTGAACTCTCTAGTAGGTACCTTAGAAAAGAAACAGATACATTCATTTTAATGATCTATTTTTTTTAACGTAATATATCCAAAATGTTATTATTTCAACATGTAATCAAGTAAAAAAGTATCAGTGAGATATTTTATATTATTTTTCATATTCTCCCAAGATTCAGCGTGTATTTTACACCTACTTTGCACACCTACAGTACGTCTCAATTTGGATGACCACATTTCAACTGCTCAATACCATCATGACCGTGACTACCATATTAGGTATAGCAGGTCCCAATCGTCTTGGACCACAACCAAGATAACCCTTGAAATGAGACTCGAAACTCTGTCTCAGCCTTGATATGACACCTCTACCAAGCACCTTTCTACCCCAGAAAACTCCATTTCTCTCCCCTAGAAGGCCTAGTTCACTCACCCATGTCCCACTACTCCACCCACCAACCCAATGGTCGCCATACTTGCCTGTGAAACCTAACGTACTTCCCACTTCCACACTACAAAATTCATCAGGCACTGATCTTGTCATTTTGCCAAGACTAACTCAACAAAAGTGTTCACTTCCTACTCTCTTACAAAACGTGCTATATTAAAATTATTTAGTGAAAGTAGCATGAGATTACTGCAAATACATTTGTAATTTGGACGAGCTAGGTCAACTAACCTGTGAAATGAAATCTTCCAAGAAAGAGATGGGCCAGAAAACATGACAGAAGGGCAAACAAACTGGATTGGGATTCAAGCTGGGATTTCGGTTCCAGCTCTGCCACCGGACAACCTACAAATACTTCTGACTCTCCAAAGTGTGATGTGTTATATGAAATTCCAGACTAAAGGATGCTGAAGCCCCACTCAATATTGGGTACTCCATAATTGCAGAATCTATTTTCATAAAATAAAGAAGGAAGATTTAGGGGATGAGAATGAGAGAGAATAAACCCATTTGGGACAGTTAAAATTTCCTTCAGATATAGAATAGAAAAGCAGGAAGCTTGAATCCCTTATCAAAAGTAAAAATAGAAATAAAATTAAAAATTCCTCGTGTGTTTTCTCAATTGCTAGTTTTCCTTTTCCAAAAGGAAGTTATTCTGTCCAAGGATTTCTTCAGGGCACACTTGACATCCTTATTCCTCAGGCTGTAGATCAATGGGTTCAACATGGGCACCACGATGGTATAGAAGAGAGAAGACACTTTCCCCTGGTCAAGGGGTAAAACAGAAGGCGGTTTGAGATACATGAAAGCTCCCGACCCAAAGAAAAGAGAAACCGCAATGATGTGGGAGCTGCAGGTGCTGAAGGCTTTGGACCTGCCTTCAATGGAGCTAATGTGGAAAATGCTGGAAAGAATGAAGCCATAGGAGATAAAAATGGTAGCAATAGGCAGCCCAATGCCAACGGCCACGACAATAAAGACCACCAGCAAATTTACGTAAGAGCTGTTGCAGGCCAGCTCGAGGAAAGGAATGATGTCACACATATAATGATTGATAAGGTTGTCAGCACAAAAGGTCAGAGACATTATATGTCCTATATGAACGACAGCCCCCCAAGTCCCCATCCCATAGACACCCAGCAAAAGGGACAAACACACCTGCGGAGACATGGTGACTGTGTACAACAGTGGCTTGCAGATGGCAACATAGCGGTCATAACGCCATGGCTGAGAGGACGAAGGATTCCGAAAACACAAAGAAACAGAAGAAAAAGAACTGAGTCACACATCCTGCATAGGAGATGATGTTCTTCTTTGAGACAAAACTCATCAGCATTTTGGGGGTGACGGTAGTGGAGAAACTCAAATCTATGAAGGACAAGTTGAAGAGGAAAAAATACATGGGAATGTGAAGGTGAGAGTTCAGCCCAATCAACGTGATCATGCCCAGGTTCCCCACCACCGTGACCACGTAAAAACCGAGAAACAGAAAGAAGAGGGGGAGCTGGAGTTCTGGCCGGTCTGTCAAGCCCGAGAGGACAAACTCTGTCACCGAGGAGGCGTTATCTGCAGCCATTCTCCTCCAGGAGGCTCTGGGAGGGAAAAGGAAAGGAAGTGCTGAGAGAGAGAGAGGGCAAGAACCCCATTCTAAACAACAATATTCGAGCACAGGTTTTGAACCGGAAAGAAGATGGCATTTTCTTGTACCTGCATCTCTGTCTTTATGGTCCCAAAGTGCCTTGAACCATGCTAGTAACTGTGGGTGAAATCCGCCTCCCAGGGGAGGGCGAATCCAACTGAGGAGAAAGTCCACACAGCCCGCTGGGGTGACCCTGCAGCCTGCCTCTTCCTTCCCTCTAAAGCCCTCGCTCAAGTTCTGTGAGACCTTCTCTCGGGTGCTGTTGAGAGGCTGAAGCCATCTGGCCCTGCCCAGACTGTCCACCTTCAGTCAGTGCTCATCAGAACAGGAAGATGAGGTCGTGTTGCCTCGTCTTTAGCTGGGATGGCTGTGGAATAGTGCGTGAAAATAATACTGGAGTAGTACGGTCAAGTGACTAACTAAACCCAAGAAACACTGACCACAGCATAACTGTGCTAGTGGCACTGTTTTAATGCTCTGGGCGCTCTGATTCAACCCCTTTAACAGATGAAGACACTGGGCATACCAGTAAGTTCCTTGCACAAGTCCCAGTCCTTCTAAGTGGCAGCAGAGAGCAACCCAGGCGGTCTGCCTCCCGGGGCTGGAGGTTAACCTCTCTGCTACAGGACCCACCTGGCCAGGCAGGCACTCCCCTCCTTCTGCCTGGAGTCACAGTGCTGCACTGCGCTGGCTCCCACCCATCTCTCTCCTGGAGACTCAGATGGCCCGGGTGAAAAAGAGGGGACAATTCAGAGCAGCTCAGAACCCTCTGCTTCTGCGTCTCTCCTTTAAAAGTCAAAACCTCCAGGTGGCTTTGCTTCTCCTGTGGAGCTGCAGAACACGATCCCGGCCTGGCTTTGTCCTGAGCCTCCTGTCCAGCTTCTAGGGAGGAGGCGACACCTTGGATAACGCCGATGGGTAACTGGGGACTGAGCGTTTTATTCAGGAGCAGAGCCCGCAGTGACCTAGTTACAGAGGATCCCTCAGGATCACTGCTCCCTAAGGAAGAAGGAGTGTTTTTTAGGCCCTTAATAATGCTTGGTGGGGTTTTTAATGGCCTAACCTGTCATTCAGGTTACATCTTTCCAAGTACAATTAGGAGCAGAGCTCTGTGGCAAAAACAGTTCTTGTGCTTGTATTGAGCACTTACTATACACTGTGTATCTGACCTGGCACCCTCATCCAAAGGACCCAAAGCAACGCATAAATAATTTTACCGTGTTTATTCCTCACAACAGCCATATAGGTTAGACCCGTGGTCGGCAAACTGCGGCTTGCGAGCCACATGTGGCTCTTTGGCCCCTTGAGTGTGGCTCTTCCACAAAATACCTCGGCCTGGGCGAGTCTATTTTGAAGAAGTGGCGTTAGAAGAAGTTTTAAAAATTTGGCTCTCAAAAGAAATTTCAGTCGTTGTACTGTTGATATTTGGCTCTGTTGACTAGTGAGTTTGCCAACCACTGGGTTAGACCTATCAATCTCCCCTTTAAAAGCCAGGGGCACACATAGCTTGCAGGTTCCAGAACCTTGAGTCAAATTCTGGGCTGTCCAACTCGAAACTTTATGGGGGCCAGGGATCCTGCAGGGTTTCTCAAGCGAACGCAGGCACTGATGTATGTCACTGACAGCACCCAATGTTGTCTCCAGGCAACAGTTCTGGCTACTGTGACCTGCACACATTGTCAAATTGTCTAAGAAGGCATTTCACTTGTATAGGGACTAATACAGTTCAGTGTGGTAACTTGCAGTCTACACCCCTTACCAGGGGTTTTGTACATATTCAGGATGAAAGATTTTTTTAAAATGTATTTATTGAACTTAGAGAGAGAGGAAGGGAGAAGGAGAGAGAGAGAGAAACACTGATGAGAGAAACATCAACATCAATCAGCTGCCTCCTGCACAGCCCCTGCTGGGGATCGAGCCTGTAACGGGCCATGTGCCCTGACTTTGGGAATCGAACTGGTGGGATTCAAAATGGTGAGCTCTTGGTGCATGGGTCAATGCTCAACCGCAGAGCCACACTGTCTGGGCAAGGATGGAAGATTTATAGCCAGTGGATTGTACAGGTTCCATCCTACGTTAATGGCAGAAGTCCTCTTGGGGGAGATAGGAAATCAACCACAAAGGCAGAATCCATCTTCCTCCAGGCAAATCCAACTAAAGCCCCTGCACACAAGCCTGTGTGTGCTTCTGAGGATGTGCAGGTGTAGCAGTGAGGACTTGCTCACGCCCAGATAAGACTCAGCAATGATGGTGCCTCATCTGTCTATTTACTCTGTTTTCATGGAGAATTGTCCACTACCCAGAGTAACTCTCATGGACCCCAATCCCTGTTGTCGATCCCACTGAAGCAAAAGGAGAAAAATAATTCATTCAAATACAGACAGTCCTTGGGTTACGTCGGACGTTGTTTCGTGGTTACGTTTCCATCTCCCATCCTATCTAATAAAAGAGTAATATGCAAATTGAACATCATTCCACCACGCAAGATGGCTGCCTCCATGTGGTCAAAGATGGTTATCCCCACGTGGACACAAGTTGGCCACCACAAGATGGCCAGCAGAGGAGGGCAGTTGAGGGTGACCAGGCCTGCAGGGGAGGGCAGTTAGGGGCAACCAGGCCAGCAGGGTAGGGCAGTTAAGGGTGACCAGGCCTGCAGGGGAGGACATTTGGGGGCCACCAGGCTGGCAAGGGAGGGCAGTTAAGGGTTACCGGGCCAGCAGGGGCGGGCGGTTGGGACGACCAGACCTGCAGAGGAGGGCAGTTAGGGGCAACCAGGCTGGCAAGGGAGGGCAGTTAGGGGTTGCCAGGCCAGCAGGGGAGGGCAGTTGGGGCGACCAGGCCTGCAGGGGAGTGCAGTTAGGGACAATCGGGCTGGCAGGGGAGCAGTTAGGCATTGATCAGGCTGGCAGGGGAGTGGTTAGGGGATGTTCAGGCTGGCAGGCAGAAGTGGTTAGGTGCAATCAGGTAGGCAGGCAGGCAAGTGGTTGGGAACCAGTTGGGAACCTGGATTGTGAGGGGCATGTCTGACTGCCCATTTAGGCCGGATCCCATTGGGTTGAGGGACACCCCCCTGTGCATGAGTTTCGTGCACCAGGCCTCTAGTTTATTTACTAAAAAAAAGTTCCATCATTTCGACGTGTGTACGTATGTGCTTTATGTTTTTTTATTATTTACTGTATTTACCACAAGTAAAGATCAGGAATTGTTATCTTTCTTTTAAATTTATTTACTTTACTGTTTCACTTCATTACTGCTGTGTATGTGCTCCATGTGAGTGACCTAGGTGCTTATGTAGGTGGGTCCTGACTTATGGCAAAAATTGCATTACGTTGTGCCATAGGAACGGATCTCGGACGTAACCCGAGGACCTACGGTAAGCTCTTCTTGAGATCCAAGTGCGAAGACAAAATTGGAGGTTCTCTGAAAGCTCTAGGGGGATTTTGCGACATCAGACACAGTTTCCATGGCAACCTCATTTCCAAATGCATCTTCAGCAGGGCTCCTCTAAAGCCATGTCACCTGATGACTTGTTATAATACACAATAAAACCAGCTCTTTTGTCTTTCTATTTGTGCAGTACTGTCGCCTTTCCAAAACTTGAATCTCTGGAAAATGGCTTCCTTCTTTATTTCTAACTGAAACTATATATTATACATAGCACATCACGGGGCATGTGGAGATTTACATATAATAAAAGTCTGCATATATGTCTCATAACTGTGCATTAGGTCTTAGTCTTCTGGTAGATTATTGAAGTTGCATGAATATGGTACCAAACCCATCCCTACGTACAGTATTCCCAACTTCAAGAAGAAACACAAACCTGACCAGCAAGATGAGACAGCGGCTGAGAGACCTTCATGTGAAACAGCTTCGATGAGCTCCTGAAAGGTTTTGTTCACTTCCATGTCTTGGATTATCTCCTGGCGACTTCTGAATCTGTATTTCAATCCACATCTGAACACCCAACAGATAACTAGAATTCTACACATTAAAAAATGATATCACTACCTTTCTTCAAAAATGTTCCCTTTCTATATTCCCTTCCTTAATAAATGATAAATTTCCCACTGCTCATTCACAGTAAAAAAGTCAAATTGATTCTAACCAAAGGAGTCAGGACATTTCCCTGAAAAAATCAGTTCATGAAAGCAAATTCACCAACAGGTGATTTTAAACTTGTCAATTTACAAGTCGTTTATAGATATGTATTTATTGCCATTTTATTATTCATAAAAATAAATATGTATTTATTGCCCAGTGTATGAAATTTGTGCACGGGGGCCAGGGCATGGTATCCTTCAGCCCAGCTTGCACCCGCTCCAATCTGGGACTTCCCTCTCACAATCCAGGACTGCTGGCTCCCAACTGCTCCCCTGCCTACCTGCCTGATTGCCCCTAGCCACTTCTGCCTGCCAGCCTGATCACCCCCTAACCACTCTCCTGCCAGCCTGATCGATGCCTCACTGCTCCCCTGCCAGCCGATTACCACTAACTGCCCTCCCCTGCCAGCCTGTTCACCCCCAACTGCCCTCCCCTGCAGGACTGGTCACCCCTAACTGCCCTCCCCTGCAGGACTGGTCACTGCTAACTGCCCTCCCCTGCAGGCCTGATCCCCCCCACCCCCCGCAACTGCTCTCCCCTGCAGCCCTGGTTGCCCTCAACAGCCCTCTTCTACAGGCCTGGTCACTCCCGACTGCTCTCTCCTGCCTGATCACCCCTAACTGCTTGCTGGGAGGCGGGGGGCAGCCCTGCGAGGGGCTGTCTGCCTCCCTGATCACCCCTAACCACTCTGCCTGCCTGCTTGATTGACCCTAACCGCTTGCTTGGGGGCAGGGCCAGTCCGGTCAGGGGCCGTGGTGGTTCTGGTCTCTGTTGTTTAGGTCATTATGCTTATGGTGACTGGCCTTTTATCATGTAAGATTATGTATAACAGGATATTGTAAAAATTAAGTTATGAAAAAAATTTTAAATTATTTTATTGATTTTTACAGAGAGCAAGGGAGAGGAATAGAGAGTTAGAAACATCGATGAGAGAGAGATATGGATCAGCTTCCTCCTGCAAACCCCCTATTGGGGATGTGCCCGCAACCAAGGTACATGCCCTTGACCAGAATTGAACCTGGGACCCTTGAGCCCGCAGGCCAACACTCTATCCACTGAGCCAAACCGGTTAGAGCTAAGTTAAGAAATTTTTATTAAAACGTTTCTTACATATCGTTATATTGTCTGGGCTGCAAAAATATTCATAGTGGACTGCATGTGGCCCATGGGCCGTGAGCTTGACATGCTTGCCATACAACATTGGCCAAAACAGGTCAGGGACCCACGGTCATAAAACAGCATTTATCTTTAGGAAATACATTCCATGGCATTGGCAGTGGTCGGCACAATTGATATCTGCCAAATGTATGTGTCCAGCTCAGACCTAGGTCCTGCACTGTCAACAGACTGTCAGCCATCCCCACCGGAATATCTCAGAGACACCTAAGACTCAACCATGTGAAATACATTGATCCCGAAAATGTTCTCCCGTTTTTCAATAAAGGCAAAATTAATAACTAAAATGAACACAATCTTCTTATTCTTATGTGACCTCTCCATCCAGCCTGAAATCATAGATGTTGATGATTGAGCTGAAACTTAACTTCTCAGCCTGTCACTCATTAGTTTGTTACCATATGCAAAGCAAAACTGCCTATTTGGCATGGATAATGAGAAACCACATCTTTGTCTCATGGATCTTTTAACTCTATTTTTTTTTAATCTTTGAAAACATTTTAAAGTATTTTTTACTGATTTTTAGAGAGAGAGGAAGGGAGAGGGAGAGGGAGAGAAACAGTGATGTGAGAGCATTACATCCGTATGCTGCCCCTGCATGCCCACTACTGGGGATCTACCCAGACATGTGCCATGACAGAATCAAACCTGCCACCCTTTCGTGTACAGGACGACGCTCCAACCGACTGAGCCACACCGGCCAGGGCAGTGTGGCAGTATTTATAAAAGCTAAACATAAGCCTACTCTATGATCCAGCAGATCCACATCTAAGTATAATGCTTCGTTCAATCAAAATACGGGTTCAAAATGGTTTCTAAAAGTGACACAGGCAGAAACAGAATATTGGGAACCAGCTGGAATTTTAAGAAATATTAGTCATGCTCTATGAACCATGATTGTTTTGTTCTGATTAAAGAAGGCACATTCTAACCTGGTTGGTAGTTACACACGGGACTTGGGAGCTCACCTGGAGATGCAGCCCATCTTCCCCATTGCCTGTTCTCATGGAAAGATGAGCCTGTTGCAGAAACTGGAATCGCCAGCCCTTTGAAGACCCCAGCCTCTGCACGTCACTAAGCCCTTTGAAGACCCCCAGCCCTCAGCTTACCTGTTACCTGCCCATTGGCTTTCCCTTTGGCTATTTCCCGTGTAATCTTTGTCCTTCTACCCAATATGAGCAGCTGGCTGATGGGGGGCTGCAGAGCAGATTTTTGTGGGTGACCTGCTGCTCTCCCATGCTGCCGGCAGTATTCGAATACATGCTCATATGTGATTCAACCCTGACTCTGCTCAATTGACTCAAGCAGTGACAGACAACACAGAGCCATTTACTGTCCAGTTACAAAAGCTGTATTAATAATGGGCAAAAAATTGAAATTATCTAACTTTATTAACAGGCTAAATAATTATATATTCATATAAGGGAATACTACACAGCAATATAAAATAATAAATCTATCCATATATATTACAATATAGACGAATAACATAGGCTTTAGGTCCCCTAAATTCAGGGATCTATTCAATCTCATTTCAATCCTCCCTTTATATGCTTATTTTTTTGGCAATATTAAGCAAAATCAAAGAGCAAAATTAAACAGTTAATCAAACTTCCTCTATTTCCCAACAGAAGTGAATATTCCTAAGGAAAAGTCCATCAGTCAAAATATTTCCCAGCACTTCATTTGCCATTGCTTCTTAAAGAAACTTTTACCAATAATCGTTGAGTATAGACAAAAACTATCTATAATAATAAAAGTGCAATATGCTAATTAGACTGGACATCCTTCCGGATGACCTTCCAGATGACGTCAGGGCTGTGAGGGAAGCCCAGATCCCGGGTGCCAGAGGGAAGCCGGTGCCAGCAGCCAGGGGAAGGAAGGCCTACTCTTGCACAAATTTTGTGCACCAGGCCTCTAGTTCTCTAACTAATTCTCTAAAAATAATGATTTTTAAAAAAATATAAAGCTCCATTTTCTATTACTTAATATGACAGATTTATGAACTTACCATGATATCACCATCTCTTACCCATATGCCTCAATATTACAATATCAAGGCTTCTGCAATCCCTGAAAATTCTATAGCAATTGCCTCTCCTAAGAAGCAACAGCTTGGAGCTGTCCTGATAACTAAATCTGTACCCACAGCCACCAAGGGCTCTGTGACATCCAACAGACCGGTGTCACCCATTGAAACAGAGTGCGAGCCACATATACAATTCTGAACTCTCTAGTAGGTACCTTAGAAAAGAAACAGATACATTCATTTTAATGATCTATTTTTTTTAACGTAATATATCCAAAATGTTATTATTTCAACATGTAATCAAGTAAAAAAGTATCAGTGAGATATTTTATATTATTTTTCATATTCTCCCAAGATTCAGCGTGTATTTTACACCTACTTTGCACACCTACAGTACCTCTCAATTTGGATGACCACATTTCAACTGCTCAATACCATCATGACCGTGACTACCATATTAGGTATAGCAGGTCCCAATCGTCTTGGACCACAACCAAGATAACCCTTGAAATGAGACTCGAAACTCTGTCTCAGCCTTGATATGACACCTCTACCAAGCACCTTTCTACCCCAGAAAACTCCATTTCTCTCCCCTAGAAGGCCTAGTTCACTCACCCATGTCCCACTACTCCACCCACCAACCCAATGGTCGCCATACTTGCCTGTGAAACCTAACGTACTTCCCACTTCCACACTACAAAATTCATCAGGCACTGATCTTGTCATTTTGCCAAGACTAACTCAACAAAAGTGTTCACTTCCTACTCTCTTACAAAACGTGCTATATTAAAATTATTTAGTGAAAGTAGCATGAGATTACTGCAAATACATTTGTAATTTGGACGAGCTAGGTCAACTAACCTGTGAAATGAAATCTTCCAAGAAAGAGATGGGCCAGAAAACATGACAGAAGGGCAAACAAACTGGATTGGGATTCAAGCTGGGATTTCGGTTCCAGCTCTGCCACCGGACAACCTACAAATACTTCTGACTCTCCAAAGTGTGATGTGTTATATGAAATTCCAGACTAAAGGATGCTGAAGCCCCACTCAATATTGGGTACTCCATAATTGCAGAATCTATTTTCATAAAATAAAGAAGGAAGATTTAGGGGATGAGAATGAGAGAGAATAAACCCATTTCTGACAGTTAAAATTTCCTTCAGATATAGAATAGAAAAGCAGGAAGCTTGAATCCCTTATCAAAAGTAAAAATAGAAATAAAATTAAAAATTCCTCGTGCGTTTTCTCAATTGCTAGTTTTCCTTTTCCAAAAGGAAGTTATTCTGTCCAAGGATTTCTTCAGGGCACACTTGACATCCTTATTCCTCAGGCTGTAGATCAATGGGTTCAACATGGGCACCACGATGGTATAGAAGAGAGAAGACACTTTCCCCTGGTCAAGGGGTAAAACAGAAGGCGGTTTGAGATACATGAAAGCTCCCGACCCAAAGAAAAGAGAAACCGCAATGATGTGGGAGCTGCAGGTGCTGAAGGCTTTGGACCTGCCTTCAATGGAGCTAATGTGGAAAATGCTGGAAAGAATGAAGCCATAGGAGATAAAAATGGTAGCAATAGGCAGCCCAATGCCAACGGCCACGACAATAAAGACCACCAGCAAATTTACGTAAGAGCTGTTGCAGGCCAGCTCGAGGAAAGGAATGATGTCACACATATAATGATTGATAAGGTTGTCAGCACAAAAGGTCAGAAACATTATATGTCCTATATGAACAACAGCCCCCCAAGTCCCCATCCCATAGACACCCAGCAAAAGGGACAAACACACCTGCGGAGACATGGTGACCGTGTACAACAGTGGCTTGCAGATGGCAACATAGCGGTCATACGCCATGGCTGAGAGGACAAAGGATTCCGAAAACACAAAGAAACAGAAGAAAAAGAACTGAGTCACACATCCTGCATAGGAGATGATGTTCTTCTTTGAGACAAAACTCATCAGCATTTTGGGGATGACGGTAGTGGAGAAACTCAAATCTATGAAGGACAAGTTGAAGAGGAAAAAATACATGGGAATGTGAAGGTGAGAGTTCAGCCCAATCAACGTGATCATGCCCAGGTTCCCCACCACCGTGACCACGTAAAAACCGAGAAACAGAAAGAAGAGGGGGAGCTGGAGTTCTGGCCGGTCTGTCAAGCCCGAGAGGACAAACTCTGTCACCGAGGAGGCGTTATCTGCAGCCATTCTCCTCCAGGAGGCTCTGGGAGGGAAAAGGAAAGGAAGTGCTGAGAGAGAGAGAGGGCAAGAACCCCATTCTAAACAACAATATTCGAGCACAGGTTTTGAACCGGAAAGAAGATGGCATTTTCTTGTACCTGCATCTCTGTCTTTATGGTCCCAAAGTGCCTTGAACCATGCTAGTAACTGTGGGTGAAATCCGCCTCCCAGGGGAGGGCGAATCCAACTGAGGAGAAAGTCCACACAGCCCGCTGGGGTGACCCTGCAGCCTGCCTCTTCCTTCCCTCTAAAGCCCTCGCTCAAGTTCTGTGAGACCTTCTCTCGGGTGCTGTTGAGAGGCTGAAGCCATCTGGCCCTGCCCAGACTGTCCACCTTCAGTCAGTGCTCATCAGAACAGGAAGATGAGGTCGTGTTGCCTCGTCTTTAGCTGGGATGGCTGTGGAATAGTGCGTGAAAATAATACTGGAGTAGTACGGTCAAGTGACTAATTAAACCCAAGAAACACTGACCACAGCATAACTGTGCTAGTGGCACTGTTTTAATGCTCTGGGCGCTCTGATTCAACCCCTTTAACAGATGAAGACACTGGGCATACCAGTAAGTTCCTTGCACAAGTCCCAGTCCTTCTAAGTGGCAGCAGAGAGCAACCCAGGCAGTCTGCCTCCCGGGGCTGGAGGTTAACCTCTCTGCTACAGGACCCACCTGGCCAGGCAGGCACTCCCCTCCTTCTGCCTGGACTCACAGTGCTGCACTGCGCTGGCTCCCACCCATCTCTCTCCTGGAGACTCAGATGGCCCGGGTGAAAAAGAGGGGACAATTCAAAGCAGCTCAGAACCCTCTGCTTCTGCGTCTCTCCTTTAAAAGTCAAAACCTCCAGGTGGCTTTGCTTCTCCTGTGGAGCTGCAGAACACGATCCCGGCCTGGCTTTGTCCTGAGCCTCCTGTCCAGCTTCTAGGGAGGAGGCGACACCTTGGATAACGCCGATGGGTAACTGGGGACTGAGCGTTTTATTCAGGAGCAGAGCCCGCAGTGACCTAGTTACAGAGGATCCCTCAGGATCACTGCTCCCTAAGGAAGAAGGAGTGTTTTTTAGGCCCTTAATAATGCTTGGTGGGGTTTTTAATGGCCTAACCTGTCATTCAGGTTACATCTTTCCAAGTACAATTAGGAGCAGAGCTCTGTGGCAAAAATAGTTCTTGTGCTTGTATTGAGCACTTACTATACACTGTGTATCTGACCTGGCAACCTCATCCAAAGGACCCAAAGCAACGCATAAATAATTTTACCGTGTTTATTCCTCACAACAGCCATATAGGTTAGACCCGTGGTCGGCAAACTCCGGCTTGCGAGCCACATGTGGCTCTTTGGCCCCTTGAGTGTGGCTCTTCCACAAAATACCTCGGCGAGTCTATTTTGAAGAAGTGGCGTTAGAAGAAGTTTTAAAAATTTGGCTCTCAAAAGAAATTTCAGTCGTTGTACTGTTGATATTTGGCTCTGTTGACTAGTGAGTTTGCCAACCACTGGGTTAGACCTATCAATCTCCCCTTTAAAAGCCAGGGGCACACAAAGCTTGCAGGTTCCAGAACCTTGAGTCAAATTCTGGGCTGTCCAACTCGAAACTTTATGGGGGCCAGGGATCTTGCAGGGTTTCTCAAGCGAACGCAGGCACTGATGTATGTCACTGACAGCACCCGGTTTTGTCTCCAGGCAACAGTTCTGGCTACTGGGACCCGGAAACATTATCATATTGTCTAAGAAGGCATTTCACTTGTATAGGGACTAATACAGTTCAGTGTGGCAACTTGCAGTCTACACCCCTTACCAGGGGTTTTGTACATATTCAGGATGAAAGATTTTTTAAAAATGTATTTATTGAACTTAGAGAGAGAGGAAGGGAGAGGGAGAGAGAGAGAGAAACACTGATGAGAGAAACATCAACATCAATCAGCTGCCTCCTGCACAGCCCCTGCTGGGGATCGAGCCTGTAACGGGGCATGTGCCCTGACTTTGGGAATCGAACTGGTGGGATTCAAAATGGTGAGCTCTTGGTGCATGGGTCAATGCTCAACCGCAGAGCCACACTGGCTGGGCAAGGATGGAAGATTTATAGCCAGTGGATTGTACAGGTTCCATCCTATGTTAATGGCAGAAGTCCTCTTGGGGGAGATAGGAAATCAACCACAAAGGCAGAATCCATCTTCCTTCAGGCAAGTCCAACTAAAGCCCCTGCACACAAGCCTGTGTGTGCTTCTGAGGATGTGCAGGTGTAGCAGTGAGGACTTGCTCACCCCCAGATAAAACTCAGCAATGATGGTGCCTCATCTGTCTATTTACTCTGTTTTCATGGAGAATTGTCCACTACCCAGAGTAACTCTCATGGACCCCAATCCCTGTTGTCGATCCCACTGAAGCAAAAGGAGAAAAATAATTCATTCAAATACAGACAGTCCTTGGGTTACGTCGGATGTTGTTTCGTGGTTACGTTTCCATCTCCCATCCTATCTAATAAAAGAGTAATATGCAAATTGAACATCATTCCACCACGCAAGATGGCTGCCTCCATGTGGTCAAAGATGGTTATCCCCATGTGGACACAAGTTGGCCACCACAAGATGGCCAGCAGAGGAGGACAGTTGAGGGTGACCAGGCCTGCAGGGGAGGGCAGTTAGGGGCAACCAGGACAGCAGGGGAGGGCAGTTAAGGGTTACCAGGCCTGCAGGGGAGGGCGGTTGGGACGACCAGACCTGCAGAGGAGGGCAGTTAGGGGCAACCAGGCTGGCAAGGGAGGGCAGTTAGGGGTTGCCGGGCCAGCAGGGGAGGGCAGTTGGGGCGACCAGGCCTGCAGGGGAGGGCAGTTAGGGGCAACCAGGCTGGCAGGAGAGGGCAGTTAGGGGCAATTGGGCTGGCAGGGGAGCAGTTAGGCATTGATCAGGCTGGCAGGGGAGTGGTTAGGGGGTGTTCAGGCTGGCAGGCAGAAGTGGTTAGGGGCAATCAGGTAGGCAGGCAGGCAAGTGGTTGGGAACCAGGTGGGAACCTGGATTGTGAGGGGCATGTCTGACTGCCCATTTAGGCCGGATCCCATTGGGTTGAGGGACACCCCCCTGTGCACGAGTTTTGTGCACCAGGCCTCTAGTTTATTTACTAAAAAAAAGTTCCATCATTTCGACGTGTGTACGTATGTGCTTTATGTTTTTTTATTATTTACTGTATTTACCACAAGTAAAGATCAGGAATTGTTATCTTTCTTTTAAATTTATTTACTTTACTGTTTCACTTCATTACTGCTGTGTATGTGCTCCATGTGAGTGACCTAGGTGCTTATGTAGGTGGGTCCTGACTTATGGCAAAAATTGCATTACGTTGCGCCATAGGAACGGATCTCTGACGTAACCCGAGGACCTACGGTAAGCTCTTCTTGAGATCCAAGTGCGAAGACAAAATTGGAGGTTCTCTGAAAGCTCTAGGGGGATTTTGCGACATCAGACACAGTTTCCATGGCAACCTCATTTCCAAATGCATCTTCAGCAGGGCTCCTCTAAAGCCATGTCACCTGATGACTTGTTATAATACACAATAAAACCAGCTCTTTTGTCTTTCTATTTGTGCAGTACTGTCGCCTTTCCAAAACTTGAGTCTCTGGAAAATGGCTTCCTTCTTTATTTCTAACTTAAACTATATATTATACATAGCACATCACGGGGCATGTGGAGATTTACATATAATAAAAGTCGGCATATATGTCTCATAACTGTGCATTAGGTCTTAGTCTTCTGGTAGATTATTGAAGTTGCATGAATATGGTACCAAACCCATCCCTACGTACAGTATTCCCAACTTCAAGAAGAAACACAAACCTGACCAGCAAGATGAGACAGCGGCTGAGAGACCTTCATGTGAAACAGCTTCGATGAGCTCCTGAAAGGTTTTGTTCACTTCCATGTCTTGGATTATCTCCTGGCGACTTCTGAATCTGTATTTCAATCCACATCTGAACACCCAACAGATAACTAGAATTCTACACATTAAAAAATGATATCACTACCTTTCTTCAAAAATGTTCCCTTTCTATATTCCCTTCCTTAATAAATGATAAATTTCCCACTGCTCATTCACAGTAAAAAAGTCAAATTGATTCTAACCAAAGGAGTCAGGACATTTCCCTGAAAAAATCAGTTCATGAAAGCAAATTCACCAACAGGTGATTTTAAACTTGTCAATTTACAAGTCATTTATAGATATGTATTTATTGCCATTTTATTATTCATAAAAATAAATATGTATTTATTGCCCAGTGTATGAAATTTGTGCACGGGGGCCAGGGCATGGTATCCTTCAGCCCAGCTTGCACCCGCTCCAATCTGGGACTTCCCTCTCACAATCCAGGACTGCTGGCTCCCAACTGCTCCCCTGCCTACCTGCCTGATTGCCCCTAGCCACTTCTGCGTGCCAGCCTGATCACCCCCTAACCACTCTCCTGCCAGCCTGATCGATGCCTCACTGCTCCCCTGCCAGCCGATTACCACTAACTGCCCTCCCCTGCCAGCCTGTTCACCCCCAACTGCCCTCCCCTGCAGGACTGGTCACCCCTAACTGCCCTCCCCTGCAGGACTGGTCACTGCTAACTGCCCTCCCCTGCAGGCCTGGTCCCCCCCACCCCCCGCAACTGCTCTCCCCTGCAGCCCTGGTTGCCCTCAACAGCCCTCTTCTACAGGCCTGGTCACTCCCGACTGCTCTCTCCTGCCTGATCACCCCTAACTGCTTGCTGGGAGGCGGGGGGCAGCCCTGCGAGGGGCTATCTGCCTCCCTGATCACCCCTAACCACTCTGCCTGCCTGCTTGATTGACCCTAACCGCTTGCTTGGGGGCAGGGCCAGTCCGGTCAGGGGCCGTGGTGGTTCTGGTCTCTGTTGTTTAGGTCGTTATGCTTATGGTGACTGGCCTTTTATCATGTAAGATTATGTATAACAGGATATTGTAAAAATTAAGTTATGAAAAAAATTTTAAATTATTTTATTGATTTTTACAGAGAGCAAGGGAGAGGGATAGAGAGTTAGAAACATCGATGAGAGAGAAATATGGATCAGCTTCCTCCTGCAAACCCCCTATTGGGGATGTGCCCGCAACCAAGGTACATGCCCTTGACCAGAATCGAACCTGGGACCCTTGAGCCCGCGGGCCAACACTCTATCCACTGAGCCAAACCGGTTAGAGCTAAGTTAAGAAATTTTTATTAAAACGTTTCTTACATATCGTTATATTGTCTGGGCTGCAAAAATATTCATAGTGGACTGCATGTGGCCCATGGGCCGTGAGCTTGACATGCTTGCCATACAACATTGGCCAAAACAGGTCAGGGACCCACGGTCATAAAACAGCATTTATCTTTAGGAAATACATTCCATGGCATTGGCAGTGGTCGGCACAATTGATATCTGCCAAATGTATGTGTCCAGCTCAGACCTAGGTCCTGCACTGTCAACAGACTGTCAGCCATCCCCACCGGAATATCTCAGAGACACCTAAGACTCAACCATGTGAAACACATTGATCCCCAAAATGTTCTTCTCCCGTTTTTCAATAAAGGCAAAATTAATAACTAAAATGAACACAATCTTCTTATTCTTATGTGACCTCTCCATCCAGCCTGAAATCATAGATGTTGATGATTGAGCTGAAACTTAACTTCTCAGCCTGTCACTCATTAGTTTGTTACCATATGCAAAGCAAAACTGCCTATTTGGCATGGATAATGAGAAACCACATCTTTGTCTCATGGGTCTTTTAACTTTATTTTTTTTTAATCTTTGAAAACATTTTAAAGTATTTTTTACTGATTTTTAGAGAGAGAGGAAGGGAGAGGGAGAGGGAGAGAAACAGTGATGTGAGAGCATTACATCCGTATGCTGCCCCTGCATGCCCACTACTGGGGATCTACCCAGACATGTGCCATGACAGAATCAAACCTGCCACCCTTTCGTGTACAGGACGACGCTCCAACCGACTGAGCCACACCGGCCAGGGCAGTGTGGCAGTATTTATAAAAGCTAAACATAAGCCTACTCTATGATCCAGCAGATCCACATCTAAGTATAATGCTTCGTTCAATCAAAATACGGGTTCAAAATGGTTTCTAAAAGTGACACAGGCAGAAACAGAATATTGGGAACCAGCTGGAATTTTAAGAAATATTAGTCATGCTCTATGAACCATGATTGTTTTGTTCTGATTAAAGAAGGCACATTCTAACCTGGTTGGTAGTTACACACGGGACTTGGGAGCTCACCTGGAGATGCAGCCCATCTTCCCCATTGCCTGTTCTCATGGAAAGATGAGCCTGTTGCAGAAACTGGAATCGCCAGCCCTTTGAAGACCCCAGCCTCTGCATGTCACTAAGCCCTTTGAAGACCCCCAGCCCTCGGCTTACCTGTTACCTGCCCATTGGCTTTCCCTTTGGCTATTTCCCGTGTAATCTTTGTCCTTCTACCCAATATGAGCAGCTGGCTGATGGGGGGCTGCAGAGCAGATTTTTGTGGGTGACCTGCTGCTCTCCCATGCTGCCGGCAGTATTTGAATACATGCTCATATGTGATTCAACCCTGACTCTGCTCAATTGACTCAAGCAGTGACAGACAGCACAGAGCCCTTTACTGTCCAGTTACAAAAGCTGTATTAATAATGGGCAAAAAATTGAAATTATCTAACTTTATTAACAGGCTAAATAATTATATATTCATATAAGGGAATACTACACAGTAATATAAAATAATAAATCTATCCATATATATTACAATATAGACGAATAACATAGGCTTTAGGTCCCCTAAATTCTGGGATCTATTCAATCTCATTTCAATCCTTCCTTTATATACTTTTTTTTTTGGCAATATTAAGCAAAATCAAAGGGCAAAATTAAACAGTTAATCAAACTTCCTCTATTTCCCAACAGAAGTGAATATTCCTAAGGAAAAGTCCATCAGTCAAAATATTTCCCAGCACTTCATTTGCCATTGCTTCTTAAAGAAACTTTTACCAATAATCGTTGAGTATAGACAAAAACTATCTATAATAATAAAAGTGCAATATGCTAATTAGACCGGACATCCTTCCAGATGACCTTCCAGATGACGTCAGGGCTGTGAGGGAAGCCCAGATCCCGGGTGCCAGAGGGAAGCCGGTGCCAGCAGCCAGGGGAAGGAAGGCCTACTCTTGCACAAATTTTGTGCACCAGGCCTCTAGTTCTCTAACTAATTCTCTAAAAATAATGATTTTTAAAAAATATAAAGCTCCATTTTCTATTACTTAATATGACAGATTTATGAACTTACCATGAGATCACCATCTCTTACCCATATGCCTCAATATTACAATATCAAGGCTTCTGCAATCCCTGAAAATTCTATAGCAATTGCCTCTCCTAAGAAGCAACAGCTTGGAGCTGTCCTGATAACTAAATCTGTACCCACAGCCACCAAGGGCTCTGTGACATCCAACAGACCGGTGTCACCCATTGAAACAGAGTGCGAGCCACATATACAATTCTGAACTCTCTAGTAGGTACCTTAGAAAAGAAACAGGTACATTCATTTTAATGATCTATTTTTTTTAACGTAATATATCCAAAATGTTATTATTTCAACATGTAATCAAGTAAAAAAGTATCAGTGAGATATTTTATATTATTTTTCATATTCTCCCAAGATTCAGCGTGTATTTTACACCTACTTTGCACACCTACAGTACCTCTCAATTTGGATGACCACATTTCAACTGCTCAATACCACCATGACCGTGACTACCATATTAGGTATAGCAGGTCCCAATCGTCTTGGACCACAACCAAGATAACCCTTGAAATGAGACTCTAAACTCTGTCTCAGCCTTGATATGACACCTCTACCAAGCACCTTTCTACCCCAGAAAACTCCATTTCTCTCCCCTGGAAGGCCTAGTTCACTCACCCATGTCCCACTACTCCACCCACCAACCCAATGGTCGCCATACTTGCCTGTGAAACCTAACGTACTTCCCACTTCCACACTACAAAATTCATCAGGCACTGATCTTGTCATTTTGCCAAGACTAACTCAACAAAAGTGTTCACTTCCTACTCTCTTACAAAACGTGCTATATTAAAATTATTTAGTGAAAGTAGCATGAGATTACTGCAAATACATTTGTAATTTGGACGAGCTAGGTCAACTAACCTGTGAAATGAAATCTTCCAAGAAAGAGATGGGCCAGAAAATATGACAGAAGGGCAAAGAAACTGGATTGGGATTCAAGCTGGGATTTTGGTTCCAGCTCTGCCACCGGACAACCTACAAATACTTCTGACTCTCCAAAGTGTGATGTGTTATATGAAATTCCAGACTAAAGGATGCTGAAGCCCCACTCAATACTGGGTACTCCATAATTGCAGAATCTATTTTCATAAAATAAAGAAGGAAGATTTAGGGGATGAGAATGAGAGAGAATAAACCCATTTGGGACAGTTAAAATTTCCTTCAGATATAGAATAGAAAAGCAGGAAGCTTGAATCCCTTATCAAAAGTAAAAATAGAAATAAAATTAAAAATTCCTCGTGTGTTTTCTCAATTGCTAGTTTTCCTTTTCCAAAAGGAAGTTATTCTGTCCAAGGATTTCTTCAGGGCACACTTGACATCCTTATTCCTCAGGCTGTAGATCAATGGGTTCAACATGGGCACCACGATGGTATAGAAGAGAGAAGACACTTTCCCCTGGTCAAGGGGTAAAACAGAAGGCGGTTTGAGATACATGAAAGCTCCCGACCCAAAGAAAAGAGAAACCGCAATGATGTGGGAGCTGCAGGTGCTGAAGGCTTTGGACCTGCCTTCAATGGAGCTAATGTGGAAAATGCTGGAAAGAATGAAGCCATAGGAGATAAAAATGGTAGCAATAGGCAGCCCAATGCCAACGGCCACGACAATAAAGACCACCAGCAAATTTACGTAAGAGCTGTTGCAGGCCAGCTCGAGGAAAGGAATGATGTCACACATATAATGATTGACAAGGTTGTCAGCACAAAAGGTCAGAGACATTATATTTCCTGTATGGGCGACAGCCCCTCAAGTCCCCATCCCATAGACACCCAGCAAAAGGGACAAACACACCTGCGGAGACATGGTGACTGTGTACAACAGTGGCTTGCAGATGGCAACATAGCGGTCATACGCCATGGCTGAGAGGACGAAGGATTCCGAAAACACAAAGAAACAGAAGAAAAAGAACTGAGTCACACATCCTGCATAGGAGATGATGTTCTTCTTTGAGACAAAACTCATCAGCATTTTGGGGGTGACGGTAGTGGAGAAACTCAAATCTATGAAGGACAAGTTGAAGAGGAAAAAATACATGGGAATGTGAAGGTGAGAGTTCAGCCCAATCAACGTGATCATGCCCAGGTTCCCCACCACCGTGACCACGTAAAAACCGAGAAACAGAAAGAAGAGGGGGAGCTGGAGTTCTGGCCGGTCTGTCAAGCCCGAGAGGACAAACTCTGTCACCGAGGAGGCGTTATCTGCAGCCATTCTCCTCCAGGAGGCTCTGGGAGGGAAAAGGAAAGGAAGTGCTGAGAGAAAGAGAGGGCAAGAACCCCATTCTAAACAACAATATTCGAGCACAGGTTTTGAACCGGAAAGAAGATGGCATTTTCTTGTACCTGCATCTCTGTCTTTATGGTCCCAAAGTGCCTTGAACCATGCTAGTAACTGTGGGTGAAATCCGCCTCCCAGGGGAGGGCGAATCCAACTGAGGAGAAAGTCCACACAGCCCGCTGGGGTGACCCTGCAGCCTGCCTCTTCCTTCCCTCTAAAGCCCTCGCTCAAGTTCTGTGAGACCTTCTCTCGGGTGCTGTTGAGAGGCTGAAGCCATCTGGCCCTGCCCAGACTGTCCACCTTCAGTCAGTGCTCATCAGAACAGGAAGATGAGGTCGTGTTGCCTCGTCTTTAGCTGGGATGGCTGTGGAATAGTGCGTGAAAATAATACTGGAGTAGTACGGTCAAGTGACTAATTAAACCCAAGAAACACTGACCACAGCATAACTGTGCTAGTGGCACTGTTTTAATGCTCTGGGTGCTCTGATTCAACCCCTTTAACAGATGAAGACACCGGGCATACCAGTAAGTTCCTTGCACAAGTCCCAGTCCTTCTAAGTGGCAGCAGAGAGCAACCCAGGCAGTCTGCCTCCCGGGGCTGGAGGTTAACCTCTCTGCTACAGGACCCACCTGGCCAGGCAGGCACTCCCCTCCTTCTGCCTGGAGTCACAGTGCTGCACTGCGCTGGCTCCCACCCATCTCTCTCCTGGAGACTCAGATGGCCCGGGTGAAAAAGAGGGGCAATTCAGAGCAGCTCAGAACCCTCTGCTTCTGCGTCTCTCCTTTAAAAGTCAAAACCTCCAGGTGGCTTTGCTTCTCCTGTGGAGCTGCAGAACACGATCCCGGCCTGGCTTTGTCCTGAGCCTCCTGTCCAGCTTCTAGGGATGAGGCGATACCTTGGATAACGCCGATGGGTAACTGGGGACTGAGTGTTTTATTCAGGAGCAGAGCCCGCAGTGACCTAGTTACAGAGGATCCCTCAGGATCACTGCTCCCTAAGGAAGAAGGAGTGTTTTTTAGGCCCTTAATAATGCTTGGTGGGGTTTTTAATGGCCTAACCTGTCATTCAGGTTACATCTTTCCAAGTACAATTAGGAGCAGAGCTCTGTGGCAAAAACAGTTCTTGTGCTTGTATTGAGCACTTACTATACACTGTGTATCTGACCTGGCACCCTCATCCAAAGGACCCAAAGCAACGCATAAATAATTTTACCGTGTTTATTCCTCACAACAGCCATATAGGTTAGACCCGTGGTCGGCAAACTCCGGCTTGCGAGCCACATGTGGCTCTTTGGCCCCTTGAGTGTGGCTCTTCCACAAAATACCTCGGACTGGGTGAGTCTATTTTGAAGAAGTGGCGTTAGAAGAAGTTTTAAAAATTTGGCTCTCAAAAGAAATTTCAGTCGTTGTACTGTTGATATTTGGCTCTGTTGACTAGTGAGTTTGCCAACCACTGGGTTAGACCTATCAATCTCCCCTTTAAAAGCCAGGGGCACACATAGCTTGCAGGTTCCAGAACCTTGAGTCAAATTCTGGGCTGTCCAACTCGAAACTTTATGGGGGCCAGGGATCTTGCAGGGTTTCTCAAGCGAACGCAGGCACTGATGTATGTCACTGACAGCACCCGGTTTTGTCTCCAGGCAACAGTTCTGGCTACTGGGACCCGGAAACATTATCATATTGTCTAAGAAGGCATTTCACTTGTATAGGGACTAATACAGTTCAGTGTGGCAACTTGCAGTCTACACCCCTTACCAGGGGTTTTGTACATATTCAGGATGAAAGATTTTTTAAAAATGTATTTATTGAACTTAGAGAGAGAGGAAGGGAGAGGGAGAGAGAGAGAGAAACACTGATGAGAGAAACATCAACATCAATCAGCTGCCTCCTGCACAGCCCCTGCTGGGGATCGAGCCTGTAACGGGGCATGTGCCCTGACTTTGGGAATCGAACTGGTGGGATTCAAAATGGTGAGCTCTTGGTGCATGGGTCAATGCTCAACCGCAGAGCCACACTGTCTGGGCAAGGATGGAAGATTTATAGCCAGTGGATTGTACAGGTTCCATCCTACGTTAATGGCAGAAGTCCTCTTGGGGGAGATAGGAAATCAACCACAAAGGCAGAATCCATCTTCCTTCAGGCAAGTCCAACTAAAGCCCCTGCACACAAGCCTGTGTGTGCTTCTGAGGATGTGCAGGTGTAGCAGCGAGGACTTGCTCACCCCCAGATAAGACTCAGCAATGATGGTGCCTCATCTGTCTATTTACTCTGTTTTCACGGAGAATTGTCCACTACCCAGAGTAACTCTCATGGACCCCAATCCCTGTTGTCGATCCC
This sequence comes from Corynorhinus townsendii, assembly GCA_026230045.1. Classification (NCBI taxonomy): domain Eukaryota; kingdom Metazoa; phylum Chordata; class Mammalia; order Chiroptera; family Vespertilionidae; genus Corynorhinus; species Corynorhinus townsendii. The sequence continues at coordinate 14,708,410 of JAPDVU010000014.1, forward strand.
ACTGAAGCAAAAGGAGAAAAATAATTCATTCAAATGCAGACAGTCCTCGGGTTACGTCGGACTTGACATATGTTGTTTCATGGTTACGTCGCCACCTCCCATTTATTTAAAAAAAAAAACAGTTCCGTCATTTTGATGTATGTACATATGTGCTTTATGTTTTTTATTATTTACTGTATTAACCATAAGTAAAGATCAGGAATTGTTATCTTTCTTTTAAATTTTTTTTTACTGTTTCACTTCATTACTGCTATGTTTGTGCTCCATGCGAGTGACATAGGTGCTTATGTAGGTCTGTCCCGACTTACGGCAAAAATCGCGTTATGTTGCGCTGTAGGAACGGATCCCATAACCCCAAGATCTACTGTAAGCTCTTCTTGAGATCCAAGTGCAAAGACAAAATTGGAGGTTCTCTGAAAGCTCTAGGGGGATTTTACGACATCAGACACAGTTTCCATGGCAACCTCATTTCCAAATGCATCTTCAGCAGGGCTCCTCTAAAGCCATGTCACCTGATGACTTGTTATAATACACAATAAAACCAGCTCTTTTGTCTTTCTATTTGTGCAGTACTGTCGCCTTCCAAAACTTGAATCTTTGGAAATGGCTTCCTTCTTTATTTCTAACTGAAACTATATATTATACATGGCACATCACAGGGCATGTGGAGATTTACATATAATAAAAGTCGGCATATATGTCTCATAACTGTGCACTAGGTCTTAGTCTTCTGGTAGATTATTGAAGTTGCATGAATATGGTACCAAACCCATCCCTACGTACAGTATTCCCAGCTTCAAGAAGAAACACAAACCTGACCAGCAAGATGAGACAGCGGCTGAGAGACCTTCATGTGAAACAGCTTCGATGAGCTCCTGAAAGGTTTTGTTCACTTCCATGTCTTGGATTATCTCCTGACGACTTCTGAATCTGTATTTCAATGCACATCTGAGCACCCAAAAGACAACTAGAATTCTACACATTAAAAAATGCTATCACTACCTTTCTTCAAAAATGTTCCCTTCCTATATTCCCTACCTTAATAAATGATAAATTTCCCACTGCTCATTCACAGTAAAAAAGTCAAATTGCTTCTAACTAAAGGAGTCAGGCCATTTCCCTAAAAAAATCAGTCCATGAAAGTGAATTCACCAACAGGTGATTTTAAACTGGTCAATTTACAAGTTGTTTATAGATATGTATTTATTGCCATTTTATTATTCATATATTTGATCTTTTTTTTTCCTCCTCCTTTTTCAAGAAGAACCATTAACATTTCTTGAACTACTCGTTTTGTGGTGATAAACTCCTTTAGCATTTTCTTGTCTGAGAAGCTCTTTATCTGTCTTTTGAATCTGAAGTGTAGTTTTGCTTGGTATAATAATCTTGGTTGTGTTACTAGAATAAATAGGTTCTTCCATGGTGTCACAGGAAATGAATTTCAGGGACACACATATAAGAAGATTTTAAGCACAAGTGGTAAGATTTATTAGAGCGAAACAAAGGAAGGGCTTAAGATAGAAGAGGCAAGATCACAGCAGCATGAGTGTGCCCAGACTGGGCTGCCTAGACTCCGGAGAAGATATTAGAGAGGCAAAAAGGAGAGTCCTTAAAGCACACTGCTTCCCTGATTGTAAGTTTCATGGGGACCCTTAGAGTTTAGGAGAAAAGAAAACAAAAGTGTGGTCCAAGAGAAGGAAGGGCACACAGGCCACAGATGTCCCCGCAAAGGCTGCCACTCCACAAGGCACTTCCCAGCACTCAGCTGGTAGACAGCGCTCACTGCCACCAGGTACGCCATGCCCAATGCCTCATCTACGACCAAGTGGTTCAGCTCAGTCTCGCTGTGGAAGAAGTCCAGCTTCCAAGGTGCCCACCAGGACCAGAAAGGCCAGTGCCCAGAGTTGCTATGCCATTACCCTGGCACTCAAGGCTTCAGCAGTCCAGCTCAGTCTCTGCTTCCAGCTGTTCTCTAGTCTGTGTGGCTGCCAAAAAGAGACTGGGGCCTTTGTTAAGCTTCCTTCCATTTCCTTGGGCCTGGGAGAAAAGGGTAGGCTTTCTTTCAAGCCATCCAATCACTTTCCCAGATTTTCCCAGGTTTCTCTCATCCCCTTTATGGTCGCCATTTTGGCTTCTACTGCACATGCACCAATGAAAAGACTTCCCCTGTACTATCTTCTCCCCCCGCCCCCCGCCCCCAGTTAGTGGGGTAGACTTGCTGGGGAAATTGTAAAGGTTAATCATGCTTTTGATTGGTTCACTCCTCCCCTTTGGTTAATATCCAACTAACTGCCTACTATAACATTCATAAGTCCTTGCTTTTATCACTTTGAATATTTTGTGCCAATCCCTTTCTGGCCTGAAATGTTTCTGCTGAGAAATCAGCTGACAGTCTTATAGGAGCTCTCTTGTAGGTAACTAACTGCTTTTCTCTTGTTGCTTTTAAGATTCTTTCTTTGTCTTTGAATAACAGAGTGACATTAATTGATTCACCCAATAAATATTAAATAAGAAACTATGTTTGGCACTGTTTTAGGGACCGTACTACACAAAACAAAGTTCCCTGCCTTTGTTGAGCTTTTACTCTAGTAGGGGGAAAGACAGACAATTCATAACATAAGTAACTTGTGTAATATTTTAGAAAATAATAGGAGCTATAAAAAACAAAGAAATGGGTGTGGGTTGTGAGGTGTATGTTTAAATAGGATGGTAAATTAGGCAATTTAAGGAAAGTCTTGAGAGACTATGGTCAGAGCTGTGCTGTTAACATCAACTATTCTAATGGACCCACAAGTGAACATACCACTGCTCCCAGGCAATGCATTATTGTCCTGGGCCTCAGTGAATGGCTTCGCCATAAGCACTGGCTCTAGTGGAAGGAATCTGGTAGTAGTGACAAGTCAGGGGAAGCAAAGGACCTTTCTGAGCTTTCTTAGAAAATCGGAAGTCACACGATGAAGGTCACCACCCACACACATTTCTGGTCTTCAAATAGCCATGCTCTAAATTCCCTTAATCTCCAAATCAGCTCTCAGGATGGGATCTGATAAACTCCTTTGTACAGGGGCTAATTGAGCTGGTGTGTAGCTACCTTTACTCCAAATATATATACACAGCATTTATGATGTTTTTAGCCAAAGGCAGGAGGGATCTCTATTTGGTGAAACTCAAGTTTCAGTGAACAAGTGATTAAGCTATGTTTTTTATCAGGGCATCTCATGAGAAGTTTATGAAATCATTCCACAAATGCAGAAACCCAGCTTCTTGTCATTTCCAACTACAGCCACTATACCTATCTCTATGCTTATGTGTGTGCCCACATCAATCAGTGTCTGCTTGCTTATCTGCCTCTGTGAGACGTGTGTAGCTAATACTCCATACTAATGGTGCTTTATTTGTAGATTTACACTTAGAACTTTGCTGTGTCCTCCAGTGACCCTAATGAATCCCCAAGCCTAATCTTAATCCCACTCCACAAAAATTAGAAATGGAGAAAAACAATGAACTATCATAAACTCTCTTAGGAATGCAACTGCAAAGAAGACCTCAGGGGTTCATTAAAAGTTCACTTTTCTCTAGGAGCCTTGGAGGATTCTGGTCTGTCTGATGCAATACCAGGTAAACGTCTGTTGAGTTGATATCACTTCAGAGACTATTGCCATGAAAACTGTATTTCAAATGCATTTCACCTCTGGCTTCTCCGAGATCAAGTTGACTGATGGCTTGCTTTAACACAGCAGGAAGCAGTATAGAAAAAAAATATTTTTGACCATATTTATTTTGGCACGAACCCTGAATCTCTGCTTCATAGTTTCTTTGCTTTAGTTATTTCTAGCTCAGATCTAGTGTATATTTTTATTTTATCATATATAATGTAAATCTGATACTTAAACATGTGTACAATGTCTTACATATATGTTTCAGAGTCCATCAAAAGCAATAGTATAGACTTCAGTAAGTTGTCCATCACTCTCCACCAGAGAAACACAAAAACACACATTATTCCAAAAATGAGCCTCTCTGGTACCTAACTTTTGGCCTTGAAACACCATTTTCCCTCTAAAAGAAACCAAGTTTCTGGAGGAAATGGTTATTTCCTGGTCTGAAGAATTGAAACATATGAGATGAGCTTGGAACACCTTGTCATATCAGATAGCAAGGAAGCAATTAGAGACTAAGAGCATTGTCAAAAAGACAGGAGGAACACAGAAGAGAATTCTGCAGGCCAAAGAAAAAAGTTTGGCGACAAAAGAATAAAAATTGCAGGAGAGTGAAACCATAAAACATGTTTAAATTAGTGAGAGTATAAATATACTAAAGAAAAATAACTGGTCACTGGTCACCTTTGGAGGGCAATAAGAAACTAAAACATTATCTCTACTAATAAAAGGCTAATATGCATATTGGTCATGACGCCCTCACAGGAACAACCGAACAGCAGGCTGCATGGGGCGACCAGGCCAGGAAGGGGGGTGGGGAGGGACGACCAAACAACTGACCAGCAGGCTGCGTGGGGCAACCAGGCCAGGAGTGGGGGTGGGGAGGGACGACCAAACAACTGACCAGCAGGCTGCGTGGGGCGACCAGGCCAGGAAGGGGGGTGGGGAGGGACTACCAAACAACTGACCAACAGGCTCCCGTGGGGCGACCAGGCCGGCAGGGGGGTTAGCGAGGGACGACCAAACAACTGACCAACAGGCTCCCGTGGGGCGTCCAGCCTGGGAGGGGGGTTGGGGAGGAACGACCAAACAACTGAGCAGCAGGCTGCGTGGGGTGTCCAGCCTGGGAGGGGGGTTGGGGAGGAATGACCAAACAACTGACCAGCAGGCTACGTGGGGCGACCAAGCAGGCAGGGGGGGCAGTAAGGGGTGACCAGGCCGGCAGAAGGGGGCAGTTGGGGGCAACCAGGACAGTGAGGGGGGGCAATTAGGGGCGATCAGGCTGGCAGAGGCAGTTAGGGGTGATCAGGCCGGCAGGGGGGGCAGTTAGGATGATCAGGCAGGCAGGTGAGTAGTTAGGAGCTAGCGGTCCCAGATTGTGAGAGGGATATCCAACTGCCTGATCTCAGATCAGGCCGAAACCGGCAGTCAGACATCCACCAAGGGGTCCCAGATTGGAGAGAATGCACACTGGGCTGAGGGAACCCCTCTCTCCTGTGCACAAATCTCATGCACCGGGCCTCTAGTTTTAAATATTATAAAATGAAAGCAATGTGTTTTTATTTGAGCTATAGTGGATACATGAACCTATGCATGCAATCAAATTGCATCAATTACATACATATACAAATGAGTATTGGCAAAACTGGGGAAACCTGAGTAAGATCAGTGGATTGTGTGTGGCAATTTGCACTATCCTGAGTGTGAAGTTGTAGTATAATTTTTGCAAAATGTTATCACTTGGGAAACTGTACAAAGGTTGCAGAGGATTTCTCTGTATTATATCTTACAACTGCATGTGAATCTATAATTATTTCAAAATAGTTTAATAAAAATCTTCATTAGCAATATTTTCATGGATAATATGTTACTAAATGTATTCTTTTTTCTTTTTTGTGTGTTTTTTCTGAATGTATTTTTGAAAAGTACATTTTCTTATGAACATATTTCACTTATGAATGAGGATATATGTATGAAGAGTTCTTATACGTCTACTAGAGGCCCAGTGCATGAAATTCATGCACTTGGGCAGGGGGGGGTCCCTCAGCCCGGCCTGTGCTCTCTCACAATCCAGGAGCCCGTGGGGGATGTCCAACTGACGGCTTAGGTCCTAAGCCAGCAGTTGGACATCCTTAGCGCTGGTGCAGAGGTGGGAGAGGCTCCTGCCACCACTGTTGTGCTCGCCAACTGTTAGCCGGCTCAGGGCTTCTGGCGAGTGGCGCTCCTCCTGTAGGAGCGCACTGACCACCAGGGGGCAGCTCCTGCATTGAGCGTCTGCCCCCTGGTGGTCAGTGCGTGTCATAGAGACCAGTCGGTCCACCGTTTGGTCAATTGGCATATTAGCCTTTTATTATATAGGATTATTATATAGGATTTTCTTGTGTCTCTCTCAACCTCCTGCCATTCTATACTGTCAGTGTGTAGGTATAATGCCAGGGTGACAATTTAATGTTCCTTAAAAATTCACACTGCTTGGTCTTAGGTGACCCTGCTAGCTGCTGTAGAGCCTAAGACCATCGGGAAACACATATTTACATTACGATTCATTAACAGTAGCAAAATTACAGTTATGAAGCAGCAATGAAAATAATTTTGTGGCTGGGGGTCACCACAACATGAGGAACTGTGTTAAAGGGTCATGGCATTAGAAAGGTTGAGAACCGCTGCCTTTAAGCCTAGTTAATTATGTGTAATGATAAGCAATCATAATGGTAGTAACTGGTGATGATGTTGATGGTAATGACTGAGTTGGTTTTGGTGGTGGTGGTGGTGGTGGTGGTGGTGGTGGTGGTGATGGTAATGGTGATGATGATGATGGTGGTGGTAATGATGGTAATGGTGATGATGATGATGGTGGTGGTAATGATGGTGATGGTGATGGTGACGGTGATGGTGATGATGATGGTGATCATGGTTGATGACTGGGTTGTTCGCAAAATGTTTGAATGTTAACATTAGATTCTAAATCTCCCAAGCTGCAAGATAACTCTATCACAGGAAAATTATCACACCTGGGAAACAAAATGTGACTCACAGCAGAGATGTAAACCAAGACTTAATTGTTCCTTCAGCAAGGACTCCAGTCTCTGAAGCGACTGCATCCCAGGAGAGGCTCTGCCCATAGACATATAAACAAACGCCCAGGTCTCCCAAACTCAGGGCCGCCCTCTTTCTTTCTTTTTTTCTTTCTTTTTTTTTTTTACTACTGCAATAGCCCCTTTGAGTAAATTTAAGACTAGAAATAAATCCGTATGGTTCTCTCATTTTTCTGACATTTATTTCCTGATTGTTGAAACCAAGGCATCCTCTAAAATTTCCACGAGACTTCCTTTCTTCCTCAGCACAGGTATTTACAGATTTAAAGCAATTTTATGAAAAAAAAATATACATTTCATGAACTCCTGTTTTTAATGTGCTATATTTGCACCTATGTTTTCCTTCATCTCTAAGTGTTTTCTCTTTGTGTGTTCTCATCAACAGCAATTCTGAGCCTCTGGTGGTCTACTAAAACTAGAGATAATAATTGTAATAGCTCATATCAAATATGTGGGTCATATTTTTCTATTTATACCATTAGATGACTATGAGAGTAAAAATTAAAACAATTCTGTCTTGTATTTTCCCATCTGCCCTGCTTTGTAAAGCACTTTGAATTCTGGTAATGGAATATTTAAGGTGGATTTTCTATTTTTTGGATTGTTTTAAGAGGTAGAAAGGGATATATAAGAATTTTTAATCTATTGTTATCTAGAGAAAATTTATTTTTGTCTTTGTAATAAACAGAAATAATATTCAAATAATCTTAGCTACCTCTGGTAGTAGTTATCATGAAGTTAAATGCTTCTTAAATACCTCACCACCAATAATGTAACAAATAAAGTTTAAAATGCAATGCAGATTTTATTCTATTAAACCACATCCTAAGGATTTAAAGACTCCTGCACCTAGGAAAAAATAAATACAGTTAGTGCTGGTGTTATTAATATAGGACCCAAATGACACAGTGTCTTTTAAAATGCTACATTAAAAACCAGGCTAAAATGTTTTTAAAGATACATATATACCTATACACATGTAAATGCATATATGCACTGAAAAAATCGAGAAGGGTGGTCATACCAGTGTTAGTCTCCAAGGAGCAGGAAAGTGGCATTTTATTTTTGCTTATTTGAACTTCTACTTTTCTACAATGAACATATACTACCTGGATAATTTTCTTACCTGAAACCATCAATAAAATCTTTCCTCTACCTCCCAAAACTCAATAAATTATGAAATTATAATAAATTTCTACACAGATAAGCTACAGCACAACAACATAGCTTAGGAGAATGAAACAGACTGGTGGTGTTAGGCCCAGTTCTGCCTGTTTTAGAGCTTCATTTTCCCAGCGAATGGAAAAAATAGCATAGCATTCTTCTTTTTTCTATGCTATGCACAACCCAAGGCATCAAGTGTAAAGCACGTTCCACTACAACATTTCTTAGAGCTGCAGGTGTGCAGATATGGAAGGCTACACGCTAGGGCCAAGAAAAGAAGCTAATGACCAAGAGAGAGCCGTCTGAGCCCCAAGTCCCAGGAATGGAGTCTGGCACTCAGTCTTCTCAATATGAAAACGGGAATGAAAATCTGACTCTAAACACCTTTCTCCTCATACCCCAACATTTTAGGAGGAGTTAGTAAGGTGGACCTTTGAAGATCATTATAGAAAAGTTAATAATTATATAAGGAAGCATTAAAATAGTGAGAGTTTGTGATTTCCTTTTTTTAAAAAATATTTTCTTATTGATTTCAAAGAAGAAGGGAGAGGGAGAGAGAGATAGAAACATCCATGATGAAAGAGAATCATTGATTGGCTGCCTCCTGCACACCCCGCACTGGGGATCAAGCCTGCAACCCTGGCATGTGCCCTGACCGGGAATCGAACCGTGACCTCCTGGTTCATAGGTCGATGCTTAACCACTGAGGCACACTGGCTGGGCAGTTTATGGTTTTTAGCTTAAGAAATACATCTCAGAAACAGTATGTCTGTCTATAGGTACCATATCCAGCAATGATGATCCGTGCTTCTTAGGTTCATGTCTGTAATTGGGAGTCCTTTGCCAGTAGGTAGGTAATGGGGCCATGGTTTAACATTATGATCTGGAAATAATAATGGTAGTGATGACGGTAATAATAATAATGATGGCTGTTGCGCACTTATTCTGGACTATTCTGTGTGCCAAGGCCCAGGCTGCATCACAGATCAATTAAACGGAGCCTCTGTTGGTGGAAGCCAGACATCATTCCCTCCTTTTTAAATGCTTCAGGTAGTTATAATATACAGTCAGTGTTGACAACCACAGTCTTATGGGCTAAAGTTTAGTAAAGAACAAATTCTAGACACCTAATGATAACTCATGGTTTTTTTTTGTTTTTTTTTAAATAAATCTTTATTGTTCAGATTATTACAGGTGTTCCTCTTTTTTTTCCCCCATAGCTCCCCTCCACCTGATTCCCCACCCCACCCCATGCCCTTACCCCCCGCCACTGTCTTCATCCATAGGAGTAAGATTTTTGTCCAATCTCTTCCCGCACCCCTCACACCTGCTTCCCCTGAGAATCGTCAGTCCACTCCCTTTCTATGTCCCTGATTCTATTATATTCACCAGTCCATTCTGTTCTTCAGATTTTTTATTCACTTGGTTTTTAGATTCACTTGTTGGTAGGTATGTATTTGATGTCATTTTGTTGTTCATAATTTTTATCTTTACCTTTTTCTTCTTCTTCCTCTTCTTAAAGAATACCCTTCAGCATTTCATGTAATCCTGGTTTGGTGGCGATGAACTCCTTTAGCTTTTTCTTGTCTGTGAAGCTCTTTATCTGACCTTCAACTCTGAATGATAGCTTTGCTGGGTAGAGTAATCTTGGTTGTAGGTTCTTGCTGTTCATCACTTTGAATATTTCTTGCCACTCTCTTCTGGCCTGCATAGTTTCTATTGAGAAATCAGCTGACAGTCGTATGGGTACTCCCTTGTAGGTAATTAACTGTTTTTCTCTTGCTGCTTTTAATATTCTCTCTTTGTCTTTTGCCCTTGGGATTTTAATTATGATGTGTCTTGGTGCGGTCCTCTTTGGATTCCTCTTGTATGGGGTTCTGTGCACTTCCTGGACTTGTAAGTCTATTTCTTTCACCAGGTGGGGGAAGTTTTCAGTCATTATTTCTTCAAATAGGTTTTCAATATCTTGCTCTCTCTCTTCTTCTGGCACCCCAAAAATTCGGATGTTGGTTCGCTTAAAGTTGTCCCAGAGGCTCCTTACACTATCTTCATATTTTTGGATTCTTTTTTTTTGTTTTTCTGGTTGGATGTTTCTTGTTTCCACATATTTCAGATCTTTGGTTTGATTCTTGGGGTACGTTGATCTACAGTTGAGTTTCTGTATATTCTTTATTTCAGACAGTGTATGCTTCATTTCTGACTGATCCTTTTCCATTTTTTTGGCATTCTCATTAAGCTCCTTGAAGGTCTCATCAAGTTTCTCAGCGGTTTTAAGAAGATTCTTGAGTAACCTTATAAATGTGGTTCTGAACTCTATGTCATCCAGTAGTTTGCTTTCCTCCGTTTCTTTCATTCGTGACATGTTTCTTTGTCTCCACATTTTGGCTGTTTCCCTGTGTTGATGGAGTAGCTTTGTGTGGTAGGTGACCTGTAGGGGGCAGTAGCTCAGCCTCCCCAATCACCTGATGTGGACGCTCTTGGTACACCCCTTTGTGGGCTGAGTGCAAAGACTTGGTGCAGTTAAGCCTTAATTGCTGTTGGTATACTGGGAGGAATTGACCTCCAGGCCAATTAGCTGTGAGCACTCACTGTGTCTATAATGGAGGAACTGCTGCGCTGAAGACACACTTATGGGGCAGGACTTGTTTCAGTGGGGCTTTGGTGCTCACTGAGTCTGCCTCTTGAATGTGTCACTTATGGATGTGAGGAGTTGAAATCTGGTGTCTCACTCTGACCACTAGGTACACTGGCTTCTGGATCTCCAATGGGGTGCAGGTCAGCTACTGTCTGAGGCCATCCAGCAGGAGCTACAGTGAGAGCTACAGTTTTCTCCTCTTTGCTTGGGGTTTGGAGGTTTTGGAGCTGTCTGACCCGGGCTGCAAGTTTGCTAGGTTAAGCTGCGATAGGGCAGGGCTTTCTTATGCTAAATACGCTGCTTGGAGCTTGGGTGGGTTTGTAGGTTGTGCAGGGCGGGGTCTCAGGGTGTCACTAGGCTAGGGCGTGGCAAACAGCAATGGCTGCTAGTTAGCCGACTCTGTGTCCCCGACGGCGTCCCGGAGTCCCGTGCCCCAGTGCCGTAAACAATTATTCCTGCGCGCAGCTCTGCAAGCAAGCCACCCTCACTGGCAGACAGTCCAGCTTCTCTCCGTAGGAGTTTGGGTCCCCTGCGTCTCCCCAGAAACTGGATTTCAGAGTAGTCGGGGGCTTGTCTCCCTTTGGGTTGAAAAAAGCAACGCACCCAGTCGCCCGCCGCCAACCCGGGTCACGCGCCTCTGTACCTCAGCTTTTCAGCGCTCGTGCACGTCTCAATGCTCTTTTCTCTTTCCTTCTAGTTGTAGAACTTCCACTCAGCCAGCTTTCCCGTGGTTCTGGGTGATAGACATTTTGTCTTTTAGTTGAATTTTTGAAATTGTTGCGCGAGGCAGCAGTTTAGGTGTTTACCTACGCCGCCATCTTGGATTCTCTCTCGATAACTCATGTTTTTATAGCAACTGAATACTTGCAAAAAAAATTCTAGCCCTAACTCGTTTGGCTCAGTGGATAGATCGTCGGTGGGTGGACCAAAGGGTCCTGGGTTTGATTTCAGTCAAGGGCACAGACCTCGGCTGCAGACTCCTCCCTGGCCAGTCCCTGGTTGAGGCTCGTGCAGGAGGCAACCAATTGATGTGTTTCTCTCACGTCGTTATTTCTGTCTTTCCTTCTCTTTTCCACTTTCTCTAAATATCCATGAAAAAATATCCTTGGGTGAAGATTAAAAATATAAATAATTTCTAGATGTGCATTATCTAATATTAGTTTTACACCCACTTTGAGAAGTGCTATTACTAACTTCTTTATCTTTCAGATACAAATGGATTTGTACTCAATGACACAGGTGCCCTGTCAGTGCCTCCTTTGGAGATAGGCATCCATACATTCATATTCAGTAAATATTTAGGAATTGCACAGATGACAGTGAAATTTCATTTTTTAAGCAAACTACATCACCAACTATAAAATATGAAATACACTGCTTGTTACCTACAGGGCAGAGGTTCTCGAACTTTACCATGCACTGGCATCACCTGGAGAGAATGTTACACCCAGATTGCTGGGCCCCATTCCCTAAGTTCCTGACTTGGCAGGTATGCGGTGAGGCCTGAGCGTCTGCCTCTCTAACATACAGGTGACGCTGAGGAGGCTGGTCTGAGGACCACACTTTAGGGTATTTGAGAAACATAAAAGTGTTAAACAATCCAGCTCTTGGCCCCTTTTTCCCTCTCATCTCCTTGATCTTTGAAACACCCAGGATCTGGTCTTCTTCCCAGCAAACAGCAGGATGAGGGAAGGATGCACCGAGAAAGAGCCCACACCCAGCTGGCATGGTTCAGTGGTTGAGCGAACCAGGAGGTCAGGGTGCGATTCATGGTCAGGGCACATGACTGGGTTGCAGGCTCGGTCCCCAGGGTGGGACATGCAGGAGGCGGCCAATCAAAACATCATCATTGATGTTTCTATCTCTCCCTCTCCCTTCCTTTATGAAATCAATAAAAATATAGAAGGAAGGGAGGGAGGGAGGGAGGGAGGGAGGGAGGGAGGGAGGGAGGAAGGAAGGAAGGAAGGAAGGAAGGAAGGAAGGAAGGAAGGAAGGGAGGGAGGGAGGGAGGGAGGGAGGAAGGAAGAAAGGGAGGGAGGGAGGGAGGAAGAAAGGGAGGGAGGGAGGGAGGAAGAAAGGGAGGGAGGGAGGGAGGAAGGAAGGAAGGGAGGGAGGGAGGGAGGGAGGGAGGGAGGGAGGGAGGGAGGGAGGAAGAAAGGGAGGGAGGGAGGGAGGAAGGAAGGAAGAAAGGGAGGGAGGGAGAGAGGGAGGAAGGAAGGAAGAAAGGGAAGGAGGGAGGGAGGGAGGCAGGGAGGGAGGCAGGGAGGGAGGGAGGGAGGGAGGGAGGAAGGGGCTCAGGATCATCAGCTGCTCTAAATGCTCAACACTAGCTTCACCAGGCAGTCCCAGATGCAGCCTCTCACAAGTTCTCTCTTCTCCCCACAGGGCTCCCAAACAAAGGGAAATGGCCACAGAAAATCACTCCATGGTGGTGACAGAGTTCATTCTCCGGGGATTGACAAGTCGATCGGAGCTCCAGCTCCCTCTCTTCCTCCTCTTCCTCGGGATCTACTCGGTCACCACGGTGGGGAACCTGGGCATGATAGCGCTGATTTGCCTGAATGCTCAGCTTCACACCCCCATGTACTACTTCCTCAGCAACCTGTCACTCGTGGACCTCTGCTACTCCTCCGTCACTACCCCCAAAATGCTGGTGCACTTCGTGTCAGAGAAGAACATCATCTCCTACGCGGGGTGCATGTCACAGCTCTACTTCTTCCTTGTGTTTGTCATCGCTGAGTGCTACATGCTGACAGTGATGGCCTATGACCGCTATGTTGCCATCTGCAGGCCTTTGCTTTACAACATCATCATGTCTCATCACGTCTGCTCCCTGCTGGTGGCTGTGGTCTACGTCATGGGGCTCATTGGCTCAACAATAGAGACCGGCCTCATGTTAAAGCTGCCCTATTGTGAGGTCCTCATCAGTCATTACTTCTGTGACATCCTCCCCCTCATGAAGCTCTCCTGCTCGAGCACCTACGTTGTCGAGGTGGTAGTCTTTTTCTTAGCTGGATTCAACATCATCGTCACCAGCATAACAGTCCTTTGTTCCTACGCCTTCATCTTCTCCAGCATCCTCCGCATCAGCACCACCGAGGGAAGGTCCAGAGCCTTCAGCACCTGCAGCTCCCACCTTGCAGCTGTGGGGATGTTCTACGGGTCGACTGCATTCATGTACTTAAAACCCTCCACCGCCAGTTCCCTGGCCCAGGAGAGCGTGGCCTCTGTGTTCTACACCACAGTGATCCCCATGCTGAACCCCCTCATCTACAGTCTGAGGAATAAGGAGGTAAAGGCTGCCATACAGAGAACACTGCAGAGAAAAATGTTTTGATGCAAAAGCTATTCTTCCTCGATTTGAAAAGTGAGTTGTTACAAACAAACAGCAAGAAGCCCTCTGAATGCCCAACCACAATGGGAAACAACCACTTTTCTCTGCTTTTTAATTTTTTTAATCCTCACCCAAGGATATGTTTATTGGTTTTAGAGAGAGGGAAAGGAGGAGAGAAACATCGATGTGAGAAAGAACATCAATTGGTTGCCTTCAGAACACGCTCTGACCAGGGACTGAACCCACAACCTGGCTATGTGCCCTGACTGGGAATGAACCCACAACCTTTTGGCGTATGGAGTGAGGCTCCAACTAACTGAGCCGCACCGGCCAGGTTTTGAGAGTTTACGCTGAGTCCTGCAATGCTTCTAAATGCTTTCTATGTGTTATTTTAATTAATCCTTACAATAGATAGGTACTGTTGTTATCCCCATTTTACAGATTTGGAAACTTGGTTCAGTCGCTTGTTCAAGGTCACATGGCTGGTAAACAAAGACACTGGGATTTAAACTCAAGCCTAAGTGACTCCAGAGCCCACACTCCTGGCTCTCAACCGTTATCCCCTTTGCTTTAGGCCAGTACTCCCTTTGTATAGCCTAGGAAGCTTGCCTAATGATGCTCTCCCAAATTTCAAGTGCCTCCTGAAAATCATTTCCCAGCCTCCCATTTTTATCATCCGCCTTAACCTTTTCCCATTTTTAAAAACTTCTGCAGGATGACCGAGGAAAGATTACACTAGAGTCATCCAACTCAATCTGGTTTGAGAACTGCAAGGCCCATGTCCTGGGAGACCACTCGATCCCAAACAAACCAGAAGGCGTGTCCATCCAAGGTTACATGCTGCGGAAGCTCTTCCTGATGGAACAACTGACAGGCCTACTGCCAACCTCACTCAGCGAACCCAGTGGCCACGGGACAAAGTGCCCCCCTGCCCCCCTTGTTGAGAACGACATCAAGGATGTGGGATTTGTGGGATCCTTTGGTTATTTCTAGCTATTTTGGGTATAATATTCTGCCAGTCAGTGGTTTACTATAGGAAGCAAAAATAACTCTGGTTTTCTCAAGCAGAAAGAGATTTCATACAGAGAATGCCTTGCTTACAGTGTTTTGAATGACTGAAGAAGGGATGAGGGGGTCCTCAAACTGACTCTGAAATAGATGTGACCCAGAGATCAGGAAGCTCGCGTCTGTCACCAGGAGCAGTGCCTCTCACACTCACAAAACTGGTAACTACACAACTGGACCCTAGTTTGAAACGCAGATTTGGGGGCCTGCTCCACACCCACAGAATTACTGGGTGGGGCCCAGTAGTCTGTGTTTTCATAAGCCTTTGGATAATTCTGATATGTACTGAAGTGAGAACCACCTCACTCCCACCTTCCAAATCTCACACTGATTGGCTTCCAGGGCTCCAGCTACAAGCGAAACTGGGATACGTAATTTTTATTTATTTTATTATTTAAAAATATTTTTATTGATTTCAGAGAGGAGGGGAGAGAGAGAAAGAGAGAAACATCCATGATGAGAGAGAATCATTGATTGGCTGCCTCCTGCACACCCCTGATTGGGGATTGAGTCTGCAACTCAGGCATGTTCCCTGACTGGGAATCAAACCGTGACCTCCTGGTTCACAGGTCGACGCTCAACCACTGAGCCACGCTGGCTGAGCGGATATGTGATTTTTAGCTCTCAGACCTGACTACCAGGAGGGTAGGAGGATTGCTGAAGAGCTGTATTGCCAAGTGGCCACTCTACCCTTTTCTTCCTGACCTTCCTCCAGCAGGAGCTGAGACCTCTACCACTACAGATCCCCTCTAATTAGAAGAAAATGTAGGGGAAAAAATCTTTGTTATCTAAAGACGAGAAACCATAAAGCCAAATAAATGGGTGAATTTGATAATATTAGCTGAACGGTTTTTGTTTAGTAAAGGCCGCTGTGGATAGACTTAATAGAAAGGTAACAAAAAGGAAGACAATCTCAAACTGGCATGTTTTAGGAACTTCAACATCAACAAAAATAAAATGGGCACAGAATATAGAACCAACAGTTTACAGAACACAAAACCCAAAGTGCCCCTCAGCATACGAGGAGACGCTGGAACCTACTGCTAATCAGAGGAAGTGCAAAATAAAAGAAGTCATGTCTCTACACCCACCACTGGGCAAATCACCAGGTAAGCTGGAGTGGAGACTTTGCAGCACTTAGAAGCAAAGGGTTAGCTACAGGCTACATAGCCCAGAGCCACAGTGCTCTGAGAAAGGCGAGGAAGATGACCAGATAGAAAACACAGTTATTGGCAGTGCCCTCAGCGGTCCCCAGGTCTATCTCTTGCTTCGACAGTGTTTCGACGGGACAGACCCAGGGACGCCCCTTCTTCCAGCCTCCCACCACCTTCCAACCTCTTTTCCAGTCCCCACCTTCGGAACCACCTCAGCCAGCCTCACCTCTGAGACCAGCCAACAGCTGTCTGTTTTCTGTTTTTCACCTTAACTCCTATTGCTGAACCACCGTGAGCTCCCAAATTCGTCAGAATTATTCCACCGAGGCCGAGGCTGCCGTCAACCACTGGCCAACCTGCCTCTGCGGGCCCCACACCTACCTCTCTCTCTGGGCTTCTGTTTCCACCCCGACGATGTGGCTCTGGAGGGTGAGTCGGTGGAGAAGACGCTGGAGGGCCCCGCAGCATCTCTGAAACATGCAAAGCCAGCGTGGTGGCTGGGTCCTCTTCCAGGAGGTGCTGACGCCTCCCCAAGGTGAGTGGGGTGACGCGCAGGACTCCACGGCCGTGGAGGGGAACCTGACCCAGGCCCTGGTGGAGCTGCAGGCCCTGGTGCTGCCCCCACGACCCCCAGCTCTGTGACTTCCTGGAGAACACTGCCTGGGTGAGCAGGTGAAACTCCTCAAGAAGATGGGCCACACCTGACTCACCTCCGCAGGCGGCCGGCCCCAGGCTTGGCTGGGCGAGTATCTCTTCGAAAGGCTCACCCCCAGGCATGACCGGGAGCCCGTGGAGCCCAGAGGCCTTTGAGGGGCCCCTCTGCACCCCCCTGGTGTCTGCCTTTTGCCTGAGCCTCTCCCTGAAAACCCCCAGCCATTCACCCTGAAGCCCTCTCCCATGCCTTGGACCGAATGGAAACAATACAGCTTTTTGCAGCAAAAACAAACAAAACAAAACCAACCATGATGTTATTTACGTATAGTAAAGTTACATGCACACAAAGCGGAAAAAAATATTTAGAAAGAAAAAGATAACGAATACTCATTAGGCAGGTTAGAATGGTTACCTAGAGAGCTAAGAGGAGAGAGAGAGAGAAAAAAAAAAGCAGAAACAAAAATTTCTTTTCCTAGGTGCATACCAGTTAACACACCCAGTAGGCTCTGGCTCAGAGTTAGCCACTCCCCTGATGAGTAGGGAGGCAGGCCGGGCCCTACCCTTAATATTGTGGGCCCCGGGGAAAGAGTCTCTAAGTGTTTATTTATTTTCATTTAAAAATATTTATTTATTAAGTTGGTTGGGTGACGTTGGTCAACATGAACATAAAGGTTCCGGGTGTGGGTTTCTATGTTAAAAGGTCTGTATATTGCACTGTGTATCCACCGCCCAAAGTCAAGTCTCCTGTCACCTTGTATTATGGCCCCCTCGTCCCCCCACCCCCTTCCCTCAGACAACCACCACACTGCTATTTGTGTTGACGAGTCTCAGTTTCATATCCCACATATTCTAAATATTTAGAAGTTAAAAACCAAGCTAACAAAAGGCTAAATAACTATTTCCTCCTTCCTACCTTGACAAATACACCTTCATAACTAGAGAAGACCCTGTTTAAATTTAGAAGTATGAGAATTCTGAGTACCATGTCCAGAATGAAATACAAGAGTGTTGACATAAGAACGTCCAAACCAGTAGAGAATTTTTATGAGTTTATTTGCACCCAAACTGACCATGGCCTGGAAGCAAGACCTCAAATGCTCCTGGAAAATGACAGTCTTGCAGCTTCGTTTATGCATTTGAAACTAAGGAGGGAACGGAAGGAAGATGACAGGAAGCAAGGCGGGGACTGGGTTACCGAACAGCTAAGATTATGTGCCCCACAGTTACTTCAGAAGTGTGCACAGAAACAATGGACAGGGTTTGCTTATGGCGAAGATAACCCTTTTACTCAAACAAGTTATAGGCCTGGCGTCCTGTTAGGAATTTATGATCAGCTCGCCCTGGGAGGGCACTTTCTATAGAACCCCTTTTTCATCCGTAAGAGGAAGGCTCTTCCTGGTCCCCAGCGCGCTGCCCACAGCCACAGCTCCCCCTCCACTTCCCATTCCCAGTTGGGTCCACTCCACAGGTGTGGACATGACCTGTTCCCAAGCCCCGTGCATGAACCCCTGCCCTCAGCACCCTGTAACCATCGCTTTGGTCTAGGGGTGAACGACCAGGTGGGTGGTCTGCCTTTGGGGGGGAAGGGCCTTGGAAGAGTCCTATAAGCAGGTACGGCAAGCATGTCAAACTCGCAGCCCATGGGCCGCATGTGGCCCACAACGAACATTTTTGCAGCCCAGCCAATATAATGGTAAGAAACTTTTTAATAAAAATTTCATAACTTAATTTTTACAATATTCTGTTATACATAATTCTTAGTAACGAACTACAACGTTCTCTGACTGATGACTATAATCGTGTTGCATTCATTTCCCTTAAGCACCTGATGTGCAGGTGCACCATTTCTCCCCACTAATACTAGCAGTGAGTATTTTAGCAGCCGATGGCCACGTCATTAGTCTTGGACTGACTTGTTTGGTGTGCGCAACAGGAACTATTTCGCTTTCGGAGAACAACAAAAATAGGTTTATTTGTGTTATGCTTATTACTTTGTGCGGTTATTCAGTGTCTGGTAAGTTAATGTTCAAGAAAAAAATATTAACTTTTATTAAAATGTTCTATTATTTTATGTTAACAATGACTCACTTATTTCAGCCCTTTGTATTCAGCATGTCTCTATCGAAATAAACGTACGTTTCTATGAAAAGTGAAGCTTTGGGTTTTTTGTGGCCCACATAAACGTAAAGCTTGTTTATATGGCCTGTGTTCGCCTTTGAGTTTGACATGCTTGAGGTACAGGGTGGTTGGGCAGGGAATCCTGGTATCCAACACTGAGAGCAAAGTCTAGGCGGCACATGGGCTCTGGCTGGGCACATCCCCTTGGATTCGTTCACCCCTGGGAAGGGACACAGCCAGAGAAGGGCCGAGGAAAGGCACCTCTTAGCAAGTCTTAGAGGGCCACCGTGGAGAGATGACCTTTGCCCATAGCTTCTCTTCCTGTCCCCAACTGGCAAGTCCCACAGTTGAGATAAAATGTTTGTACTTCATCAATGTAAGAAGTGTCCAAACCTGTAGAGGATTTAAATATATATATGTATTTCAGAGAGGAAGGGAGAGGGAGAGATAGAAACATCAGTGATGAGAGAGAACCACTGACGGGCTGCCTCCTGCACGCCCCACACTGGGGACAAAGCCCACAACCCGGGCATGTGCATGGACCAGGAATTGAACCGTGACCTCCTGGTTCATGGGTGGATGCTCAACCACTGAGCCACACTGGCCAGGCCCTGTGGAGGATTTTTATAAGGGTTTATTTTAGCCAAAACTGATGACAATTGCCAGGAAGCAATGTCTTAAATGCTTTGGAGAATGACAGTTTTGCAATCTTTTTATGTATTTGAAATTAAGGAGAGACCAGAAGGGAGATTTCATGGAGGTGGGGAACGCAAGGGGGAGAGGGGATCTGATTACAGCAAGCATGTCAAACTCAAAGGCTAACACGGGCCAAATAAACCAGGTTTAAGTTTCTGTGGGCCACAAAAAAAAGCTTCAATTTTCATAGAGACATAGGTGTATTTTTATAGAGACAGGCTGAATACAAAGGGCTGAAATAAATGAGTAGTCATTAATGAGTATTCATTGTGGGCCGCATTTGGCCCACAGGCCGCAAGTTTGACATGCTTAGATTACAGGACAGTTAATAAGATTAGGTGCTCTACTGAGGGTGGTCACGTCTTGGAGGGTCACGACGTCTGGCATTTCAAAAGTATGTCAACCTACATGCGCAAGAACAGTGGGCAAGGCTGCCTTAAAAACCTTTCACTAAAGGCGTTATAGGCTTGGGGCATGATGGCCCTCCATGACCTGCCCAGTTAGAAATGTATGATTTATGCAAATTCCCTTTTCATCCATACCCTCATATTACCAGGTAAGACGCATCTTTTTAAAAAGTTAATTCAAATTTATGTGCAGAAGACCATTTGTTATGGGAAAATCATAATTTTATTCCAGTTTTCTCATTCCCCACCCTCCCCCCCCACAAACACATACCTTATTATGGGTGTGGCATCGTGTTTCCCTAAAAAGAAAGACTATGGGAGTGTGTATTTCATTAGCTTCTTATTCAGTTTTCAGACCGATGTAGAAGAAAAATGGACGCATGGGGCATTCTCTCCGACGCGTCCTCTGAGAAGTACACGCAGCCTAAACTTCACAGGGTCTCCCCCTGTTTTGCCTACGGTTAACAATACATGTTGGACACTTAAAAATTTGCTAAGAGGGTAGATCCTATGTTCTGTTCTTCTCACCAAAAATAAAATTTTTTTTAAGTGAAAAGGGCAGAAGGAAACTTTCGGAGGTGGTGGTTATGTTTATAGCATTTATTGTTGATGATGGTTTCACTGGTGTATACTCATCTCCAACCTCATCAACTTATATACCGTAAATACACACTACAGCTTTTTTATGTCAATCATAGCTAAGTAATGTGGTTCTTTAATTTTTTTAAAAAAGCATTATGCTTTAGTGTAAAAAGCCAGCAAAAAAAAAAAAGCAGCCCTAACTGGTTTGGCTCAGTGGATAGAGCATCGGCCTGCGGACTGAAAGGTCCCAGGTTCGATTCTAGTGAAGGGCACGTACCTTGGTTGCGGGCACATCCCCAGTAGGAGGTGTGCAAGAGGCAGCTGATCGATGTTTCTCTCTCATCAATGTTTCTAACTCTCTATCCCTCTCCCTTCCTCTCTGTAAAAAATCAATAAAATATATAAAATAAATAAATAAATAAATAAATAAATAAATAAATAAATAAACAATGCTCACAATCTTGTGAGATAATCTATATACTGTTTACACATAAGAAACAAGGGCTAATAAACATGTAATCGTGTGTAGTCATGGTAGGTGTTGACCACACTTTGAGAAGCACTGCTTTAGATAAAGGGTGTCCGTGTCCTCTTTATCAGTATGTGAAAGTTTTGTTGGTTTCACCAGGAAGTCTTCTGTCTTCTACTTGTGCTGGGCTTGGAGGTGCCAAGGAGAGGCCCAGCTGCAAAACATGGCCAGCTGCTGCTAGTGCCGGGCCTGGGGCCACTTGGAAATGGGGCAGGGTTTTAACATTCTCCACATGATAAAACCTAGTGCTTGCTTTTATTTTACTTTTTAAAATAAATATAGTATATAAAATATGTATGTATATTGGGCATGTATTTATATATTTCCCTATTAAATAAATTGTATATGTTAAATGTAAATATGTGCATTTATATACATGGCTTATTTATATAATATATATGTTTCTAATAAAAAGTAGTAGAAGATGGTACTTAAAAATCAACAAAGACATCAACATCCTTAATGTCAGTTCAGAGAAGAGGACTCCTTTGGCTGCTGCCACCTGGTGGCAATGTGCCTAAAACTCAAGGAACAGAGTCAGTTTGCTCAGGCACTCACTCCCTCTAGCCTAGAAAAGGCTTCATAATTAGCAAGTTCTAAAACACAGAGAAAACCTGGATCTTGATTTACAAGTACATCTGTACAGGAGTTGCACGGCGGCACTAGGTGTGAGGAGAGCGATGGGCAAGGAATTACATAAATTATTTTAAAATGAGCAGGGCGATCCAAGATGGCAGAGTGGGTGGAAGTTGCACTCACCTCCTCCAATGACCACATCAAAATTACAACTAAACAATAGAACGATTAACCTGGAGAATCATCGGAAGACTAGCTGAACAGAAGTCTTATGACTAAGGATATACAGAAAATGATACAGGAAGAATGGTAGAAGGGGCCCAGCCAGTGTGGCTCAGTGGTTGAGCATCAACCCATGAACCAAGAGGTTGCCGGTTTGATTCCAGATCAGGACACATGCCCAGGCTGCAGGCTTGATCCCCAGTGTGGGGCATGCAGGAGGCAGCCAGTCGACAATGTTTCTCTCTCATCAATGTTTCTCTCTCTTTCCCTCTCCCTTCCTCTCTGAAATCAATAAACATTTATTTAAAATAAATAAATAAATAAAATTTCAAAAGCAATTTATGTATATGAAGAAAATATAAGTAGTTAAGAAAAAATGAGAGAAACCAAGATGGCGGCATAGGTAAACACCTAAACTGCTGCCTTGCACAACAATTTTAAAAGTACAACTAAAAGACAAAATGGACATCATCCGGAACAACAGGAAGGCTGGCTAAGTGGAAATTCTACAACTAGAAGGAAAGAGAAAAGCACACTGAGACTCAGAGGAGCTGAAGGAGGCAGAGGTACTGAGAAGCGTGTGCGGAGAGGACTGACAACTGAGTGCGCAGCTGGCTTTCTCAAGCAGGAGGGAGACAAAAGCTCCCTATTGTACTGAACTCCAGCTCCAGGTGAGACTCTGGGGACCCAGACTCATTTGGGGAGAAACTGGACTGTCTGGCTGCGGGCGGAACTCAAGGGCGGCTTTCTCTCAGAGGTGCTTGCAGTGATTACCACAGGACACTGAGACCTAGGGGCTTTTTAGGGCAGGGCTGACAGGAAACCAATGCTGTCTGCTCCGCCCTGAGACTCTGCCCCATTCAAGCTGAGCACAGAGGCTTTTGCAAGTCTTCTCCCATAAGGGTGTCTCCAGCACAGAAGTTCTCCAATTATAGACACAGCTGATCCTCACAGCCAATTGGCCTGGAGGTCAATTCCTCCCAGTGATACCAACAACAATCAAGGCTTAACTACAACAAGACTGTGCACACAGCCCACAAAGGGGTGCACCAAGATGTCCACCTCAGGTAACTGGGGAGGCTGAGCCACTGGGCCCTATAGGACACCTAGCACACAAAGCCACTCTATCAACTCAGGGAAGCAGTCAAAATGCGGAGACAAAGAAACAGGTCACAAATGAAAGAAATGGAGGAAAGCAAATGACAGGATATAGAGTTCAAAACCACAGTTATAAGGTTTTTCAAGAATTTTCTAGAAAAGGCTGTTAAATTTAGTGAGACCCTCGAGGATATGAAAAAGGACCAACTAGAAATTAAGGATACGCTGACTGAAATAAAAAAATATTATACAGAGATCTAACAGCAGACTAGAGGATCACAAGAATCAAGTCAAAGATTTGAAATACAAAGAAGCAAAAAACACTTAACCGGAAAAGAAAAAAGAACCCAAAAATATGAAGATAGTGTAAGAAGCCTCTGGGACAACTTCAAGTGTACCAATATCCAAATTATGGGGGTGCCAGAAGAAGAGAGAGAGCAAGATACTGAAAACCTATTTGAAGAAATAATGACCGAAAACTTCCCCCACCTGGTGAAAGAAATAGACTTACAAGTCCAGGAAGTGCAGAGAACCCCAAACAAAAGGAATCCAGAGAGGACCACACCAGGACACATCATAATTAAAATGCCAAGAGCAAAAGACAAAGAGAGAATATTAAAAGCAGCAAGAGAAAAACAGTTATCTACAAGGGAGCACCCATACGACTGTCAGCAGATTTCTCAACAGAAACTACACAGGCCATATGGGAGGGGCAAGAAATATTCAAAGTGATGAATAGCAAGAACCTACAACCAAGATTACTCTACCCAGCAAAGCTATCATTCAGAATTGAAGGTCAGATAAAATGCTTCACAGATAACAAAAAGCTAAAGGAGTTCATCACCACCAAACCAGTATTATATGAAATGCTGAAAGGTATTCTTTAAGAAGAGGAAGAAGAAGAAAAAGGTAAAGATAAAAATTATGAACAACAAATCCATATCTATCAACAAGTGAATCTAAAAATCAAGTGAATTAAAAATCTGATGAACAGAATAAACTGGTGAATATAATAGAATCAGGAGCATAGAAAGGGAGTGGACTGACAATTCTTGGGGGGAAAAGGGTGTGGGGGGTGCTGGAAGAGACTGGACAAAAATCGTACACCTACAGATGAGGACAGTGGGGGGGGGTTAAGGGCAGAGGGTGGGGTGGGAACCAGGGGGAGGGGAGCTATGGGGGGAAAAAGAGGAACAATTGAACAATAAAGTTTTATTTAAAAAAAAAGAAAAAATGAGATACTAAAAACACCATATTTCCTCTAGCTAGTGATTACCATTCTTAATTACTTAGTATCTACCCTTCCAGATATTTTTGTATGGATACATATGCCTTTTTCTCTGAACTGAGACATATAAACATACATATGTTTATAACTTGCTTTGGTGTGTTGCATTTTTAAATAGATGGTTTCATATGATCCCCTCCCTTCCAAAAATACCTGCCCTAACCACTTTCCTCTAGACTTCAGATTGGCTTCAGGTTGCAGCAGGAAAGAGAGAAATCCACGTTGCACAATAATCTTTATACCTTAAATTACGGTGCCAGACACGCCACCATTTATTCATAACTACAACTCTTTGAGTTGTGTTTATTACCCCATTTTCTGATAAAGGCTTTGAAGTTCATGGAGAGGTTAAAAAATGGACCACTGTCATCCAGCTAGGAAGTGGCAGAGCCAGGATTTGCACTGAGATCAGACCGATTCCAAAGTTTATTCTCTGAATACTTAGTGGAACCGTATAATTTACCACCAACTGGGATATTTCTGAGAATTACAGGGGATGTCAGCAAAAATGGCAGAGTAGGAAATTCCCAAGTGTCCTTCTATCCAGAAAAGCAATGAATAAACTGGCAAAAACATTCAAAATGAATGTTCTTGGAACTCTGGATACTAATTAAAAGCTTGCAACAACCGGGGGAACACGAGGGGAAAAGTTAAACCTCAGTCAGAGCGCTCTGTGGCATTTTAACTTGTTCTGAATGTGTCTCCTGCTCCCAGCTGGGTGCTGGCCTTGGAAACAACAGCCTGCATTCCTGGTAACAGATCTTACTCTCCAGGAATTGTGGTTGTGTGTTTTGTCCCATCTGGTGGCTCTCTGGAAGACCCGCTCCAAGGGGTTGCCTCAGTTTTGCCTAACCTGGAACTCTCCCAGGGCTGATGTGGCTACGGGGGTGGGAGGGTGGGGAGGGAGGCCGTTTGAGGAAACAGTTTAAAGGTGAATGCATTGGTCACCGCCTCCTGGGGCAAGGGCTAACAGTTGGGGCAATAATAGATTAAACGAAGAGTTTGGGAGGAAAGACTAGGGAATGACATGCTTAGAGAAATAAGCTCACACATATTCCTGAGAGCCTAGAGGACCACACACAGACTGTGTGCACATGCTCAGAAAAGACCTGAGAAGACCAGAGGTTATCACCTCTGATTGACCTTCAGGCAACATCCTATGTAATAAAAGAATAATATGTAAATTGACCATCACTCCAACATGCAAGATGGCTGCCCCCATGTGGTCAAAGATGGCTGCCCCCATGTGGACACAAGATGGCCACCACAAGATGGCCAGCAGAGGAGGGAAGTTGTGGGCGATCAGGCCAGCAGGGGAGGGCAGTTGGGGGGAACCAGGCCTGCAAGGGAGGGCAGTTGGGGGGGACCAGGCCTGCAAGGGAGGGCAGTTGGGGGGGACCAGGCCTTCAGGGGAGGACAGTTGGGGGGGGGGGACCCAAGCCTGCAGGGGAGGGCAGTTGGGGGGGACCAGGTCAGCAGAGGAGGGCAGTAGGGGTGACTGGGCCAGCAGGGGAGGGCAGTTGGGGGGTACTGGGCCTGCAGGGGATGGCAGTTGGGAGGGACTGAGTCAGCAGGGGAGGGCAGTTGGGGGCAACCAGGCTGGCAGGGGAGGACAGTGGGGACGACCAGGCTGGCAGGGGAGGGCAGTTAGGGGTGACCAGGCCGGCAGGGGAGGGCAGTTAGGGGCAATCGGGCTGGCAGGGGAGCAGTTAGGCATCGTTAAGGCTGGCAGGGGAATATTAAGGGGTGATCAGGCTGGCAGGCAGAAGCAGTTAGGGGCAATCAGGCCGGCGAGTGGTTGGGAGCCAGCAGTCCTGGATTGTGAGAGGGATGTCCGACTGTCCATTTAGGCACAATACCACTGGGATATTTCTGAGAATTACGGGCAGTCGGACATCCCTCAAGGGGTTCCAGATTGGAGAGGGTGCAGACTGGGCTGAGGGACACACACACACACACACACACACACACACACACACACACCCGTGCACAAATTTCATGCACCAGGCCTCTAGTTGTTTATAATAGCTCCTAAGTGGGAACAACCCAAATGTCCATCAACTGATGCATGGATAAATAAAACGTAATACATCCATACAATCGAATATTATTCAGCCCGAAAAAGCAATTAAGTACTGCCACAACCTGCCATAACACTCCACAACACAGACAAACCTGGAAAATATTATGCTGCATGAAAGAAGCCAGACACGAAAGGCCACATATTATATGATTCTGTTTGTAGGAAATGACAGAATAGGTAAAGACAAGAGAGACAGAAAAGAGATTAGTGGGTCCCAGGGGCTGGGGGCAGGAGGGAACAGGGAGTGACTGCTTCCGGTATGGGCTTCCTCTTGAGATGATGGGATGTTCTGGGTTTAGACAGTGCTGAGGGTTGCACAGCACTGCGAATGTATTAAAAGCATCTACACCTCAAAATGCTTTAAATGGTGAATTTTTTAAAATGTCATGTGACTTTTACCTCAATAAAAAGTAAAAATAAAACTGAAAAAGGGAGGGGGGAATGCTCTAATAGCTTTGAAATGCAGCCTCCCTGGCAATTGACATCCGCTCAGAGCAACTTTCCTTGGTGTTACATCATCCAGACAAGAGCCCTCAGAGGTTCTTAGAGAAAAGTCCACTTTTAACAAACCCCTGAGGTCTTATTTGCTCTTCAGTCCCAAGGAGAGTCTGTCTTATGGGGCTTATTTAAAGTTTGTGATAATGAATTGTTTTACTCTATCTGTACAATTTCATGAGTGGAATTGAGGACAGGGATTGGGGTTTAGTAATGAGACTGAGGGTGTAGCAAAATTCTTAGTGAAAATCTCTCCATAAGACATCATCACTGCTAAGTCTTGGTTGAATGTGGGCTATAGAGAAAGACCAGCAATCATTGATTATTGATTAGTGTATATGTGCATACATTCATAAACAGGCCTTTAAAAATGGATTTCAGTCTCTATGTTATGATTTCATAACTTCTCCAAAGGAACTCCAGCTTATAACTCGGACCCAAAATTTATCTAACTCACCTGTTCACTGAGTCTTGAATTTTTCCTAATTGAGATTTTTATTTTATTTTTATTTTTTTGCTTTGGCTGAAAAGTCTGTCCTCATTAAAATAAAAGTGTCCCTAATAAGGAATGTGGAATACAGGTGATCACATACCAGCTCTAGTCATCTTTGAAGGACTGAGTTTACCAAATCCCTTCCTGAAGCCAATTACAAAATGAATGGAATTTAGAGCAGACAGAGCTGGGTGCCTGAAGAACAGAATTGGAAATATATAGGTACCTTCATTATATGGCCTTTGATTTTTAAAAAATGCTCACAAAAGCCTCTTGCTCTTCTAAACTCTCAATATATATCTAAAATTTTCTTCCTTACAGCAGTGCTTTGGGTGAAGGTATGGTTACTAAAGTGCATGATAAAAGGTATTGCCTGAAAGCAATGTTTCATTGAACCATGTTTACCCAATAGGACATTAGAGTAACTGATACTATTGAACAAAACTCTGTCCATGTCTTTTTCAAGTAGTATTTGCAACTTCAAACCACACAGGTCATAAAAAGCACTGTGGCTTCCTGTTTGCTCTCTGTCTTGGATCACCTGCTCAGGGAAAACCACTTGCCACATTGCCCTAGGAAGAGCCCCTCCTGATGCAGAATTGAGGCCTCCTGTCAACTCCTGTCAACACGCAACAAGGCACTGAGACCGCCAGCCAATAATCCCTGGATTAGCTTGGAAGCTGACCCTCCAGTCCCAGCCAAGCCCTGGGATGTCTGCTGCTCCTGTCAACATCTTGATTGAGCCTCACGAGAGACCCTGAGCCTAACAACCCAACTAAGATGCTTCTAAATTTCTGAGCTACAGAATTTTTGAGATGTTTGTTGTGTTAAGCCCTCAGTTTCAGTGCAATTTTTATGCAGCATTAGGAACTACTGTATTTCAGTGAATAGAAGAGAAGCTAGAAAGCCTGAATAGCCAAATGTTTATTAAAGAACTTGAATCCACTAAACTAGATGCCTTCACCTGTAAATTCTTCCGAAAATTTAATAACTGACACGAATCTTGCACAAACTTTTCCAGAGAATAGATAAAAAGCAAATACTTCCTAACTCTCTTAGTAAGGCCAGCATAACCTGCCAAAGTCCTTATAAGAAAGCAAAATAATATCCAGCTTGCTCATTTTCATAAGTATAAATGCAAAATCATTTTAAAAAATTAGCAAACTGAAACCATCAAAAATGAAGATAATATGTCAGAATCAAGTAAAGTTTTTTTCCAGGAAAGCAAGACTAGTATCACATTCAAAAACCAATCAGGCCCTAACCCGTTTGGCTCAGTGGATAGAGCGTCGGCCTGCAGACTGAAGAGTCCCAGGTTAGATTCCGGTCAAGGGCATGTACCTGGGTTGCGGGCACATCCCCAGTGGGGAGCATGCAGGAGGCAGCTGATTGATGTCTCTCTCTCATCGATGTTTCTAACTCTATCCCTCTCTCTTCCTCTCTGTAAAAAATCAATAAAATATATTAAAAAAACAATCAGTATATTTCATCACAATAACAACTATAAGAAGAAAAAAAATTATATGAACATCTCAAATTATACAGAAAAGTATTTTTAAAAATTGCACATTCATTCAAAATAATCACACTTAGTAAACTAGGAATATAGGAGAACTTAATGTAAAAAAGAATATCCAAAGACAGAGAGAGAGAGAGAGAGGAAAAACAAGATAAGGATAACTACTATCACTTATATTCAGTATTTTACTGAAGGTCCTGACCAGTGCAATAAGGCAAGAAAAATAAAATTTCAAAAAGAAATGAAAGGCATAAAGATTAGAAAATAAATGATCATTTTTCACAGATGACAGGGTTGGGTAGACAGAAAATCCAAAAGAATCTACAAACTATTAGAATCAATAAATTAATTTAAAAGGTTTGCTGGATAAAAGACCAATATGCAAAAATCAGTTGTAGTTCCTTATATTAGCAACAAGTAGAAAATAAAATATTTTAAAGTACTCTTAATAATATTAACAAGAAATATCAAATACCTAGGAATAAATCATATCAAAAGATATGTAAGACATCCACACTGAAAACTAAAAATCACTAGGAATAGAAATTAAAGAAGACCTAAATGGAAGGATATATTGTGTTCATAAATTTGAAACCTCAATACTGGAAGGATATCGATTTTCCTCAAATTAAGCTATAGATTTAGCAGTCTCAGTAAAAGAATTCTGAAACTGATAAGCTGATTATAAAACTCATATACTATGTGTACCGGTTAATAATGAGGATCTTGTAATCAAAGAAAACACAATAATTTCAAGAGAAACATCAAAAGTGTTTTATGCAAAGTAATGTCCATCTCTAACTACACATTTCCCTCATCTTTCAGGTAATTTGTGGATACTGTCCCAATAGAACTTTTCCTGTTTTGAGGCAAACCATTCAGAGACCCAATTTTCCACTTCTTCGTATGTTTTGAAGTGCTGCTCAGAAAGTGCGCGTGCCATCAATCAGAACAAGTGGTAATCTGAAAAAGCAAGGTCTGGTGAATATGGCGGGTGGGTTAGTAGTTCCCAGGCAAGATCTTTTAATGTCTTAAACTGGTTTTGAAGTGTGTGATGGTGTGTTATCATGAAGCAAAATTACTTTGCCGTGTCTTCTGGCCCATTCTGGCCGTTTTACAATCAAAGCGTGGTTCAAATTGACCTGGACATTCTTTGTCTTTCACAACACTTTTAAAGCATTTAAACCAGTGTTCACACA
Source organism: Corynorhinus townsendii (assembly GCA_026230045.1). Classification (NCBI taxonomy): domain Eukaryota; kingdom Metazoa; phylum Chordata; class Mammalia; order Chiroptera; family Vespertilionidae; genus Corynorhinus; species Corynorhinus townsendii. Next base: position 14,738,475 of record JAPDVU010000014.1, read on the forward strand.
TATCTTGAGATGGAGCATGTTCACCATAAGCTTCCTGAAGTATACGATAACTTTCAGCAGCACTTTTCTTCAAAATAAAGTAATGAATTAAAACTTCCCGCAAATGCTCTTTTTTTTTGGCACAAAATTCAACATTTTTAAGCATAAAAATATTTAAGATGTTATCACCTTCAGAAAATTTGACATATGAAGTTTTGAAGCTTGCTGTCAATACAGAAAAAGAGCATACATATCAAGTCGCATAAACAACCCAATCAAAAAATGGGCAACGGACCTAAATAGACACTTGCCAAGACATAAGGAAGGCCAAGAGACATATGAAAACATGCTCAAAGTCATCAATCATCCGAGAGATGCAAATCAAAACAACAATGTGGTACCATTTCACACCTGTCAGAATGGCCATCATCAACAAATCAACAAATGACAAGTGCTGGTGAGGATTTGTAGAAAAAGGAACCCTTATGCATTGCTGGTGGGAATGCAAACTGGTGCAGCCACTGTGGAGAACAGTATGGAATTCCCTCAAAAAACTAAAAATGGAGCTCCCATTTGACCCAGTGATCCCACTTCTAGGAATATATCCCAAGAAACTAGAAACACCAATCAGAAAGGATATATGCACCCCTATGTTCATACCGGCACAATTTACCATAGCTAAGATTTGGAAACAGCCTGAGTGCCCATCAGCAGATGAGTGGATTAAAAAACTGTGGTACATCTACACAATGAAATGTGGTAAAAAAGAAGGAATTCTTATAATTTGCAACAGTATGGATGGAACTGGAGAGCATTACGCTAAGCAAAATAAGCCAGTCAGAGAAAGTTAAATATCACATCATATCACTCGTTTGTGGAATATAATGAACAACATAAACTGATGAACAAAAACAGATCCAGAGACAGAGAAGCATCGATCAGACTGTCAAACCTCAGAGGGAAGGTAGAGGAGGGTGGGGTTAAGGTGGAGAAGTCAATTAAAGGACTTGTATGCATGCATATAAGCCTAACCAATGGACACAGACAACAGGGAGTTGAGGGCATGAGTGGGGGGGAGGGGGCAATGGGGTGATAAGGACACATATGTAATAACCTAATCAATAAAGAAAAAATTTAAATAATTGCATATATATCAACATATGTGTAACTCCATCTGTTGAAAAAAATCCACATTATTAACCAGTACACCTAGGAGAAATGCAAAATGTCAATAATAGCAGAACAATCTTGAGGAGCAATAAAACTGGGACATTTACACTATAAGACCTTAATAGCAGTTAAGATAGTCTTAGTATTGTTACAAAAATAGACAAATTGTCACTTGATTTCTGAAAACATCAAACTGTATTGCAATGAGAAATGGATGCCCTTTTTAAATAAATTGTACTGAGTTGACTAAATATTTTGACATGAAAAATAATGTATCTTGACCCCTTAAGACATGTTGTGTGTTACGTGCCATGGAGTCAGTTCCAATTTCTGGCAACCGTATGAATGAGTGGTCTCCCCAATGCCCTGTCCTCAACAGTCGTGCTCAGCTCCCGTGGACTCAAGCCTATGGCTTCCTCTATGGAGTCAGTCTGTCTCATATTTGGTCTTCCTCTTTCCCCGGTGCCTTCTGTTTTTCCCAGCATTATCGTCTTTTCCACAGGACCCTGCTTACTTATGACCTGACTGAAGGAGGACAGTTTTAGTTTTATCATTTTTGTCTCCAATGACATTTCAGCCTTAATTTGCTCTGGGTTCCACTTGTTCATCTTTCCGGCAGCCCAGGGTATCCATACAGTTCTCCTCCAACATCATATTTCAAATGAATCAATGTTTTTCCTACCAGCTTTCTCCACTGTCCTAGGCTCACATCCACACATAGTAATTGGGAATATGAGGGTGTGGATGATCTTAGCTTTGGTCTCTAATCTGTCTAATCCCATCTAACCGCTATTTCTAGTCTCTAATATGTATCTCACACTATATGTTAAAAAACTAATTCCAAATGACTGAAGAATATGATAAAGATAAATCAAAAATAATTTAGAGAACAGCTAAAATCATTTAGAGAACAGAAAAAATGTTAGGACATCGGAATAAGCAAAAGTTTCTTAAATAGAGTCCATAAAGCACTATCATTAAGAGAAGATACTAGATTCATTGACTACTTGAAAATTATGAATTTCTGGCCATTAAAAGACTCCATTAAGAGAATGAAAAGTCAAACAGTGGAGTGAGAAAAATATAAATAAAACATATCTGATAGTGGTCTTATATGCAAAATATAAAAAGAAATCCTGCAGATCAATAAAAAAGAGATAGACAACCTAGCAGAAAAGCAGGAAAAAGACTTGTACACTTTACAAAAGAAGATATTGAAATGGTCAAGGTGGCCAACTGCAGTCATCATTAGAGAAATGCAAGTTAAAACCTCAACCCAATGCTACTACCCACCTTGCAAAATGGCTAAATTGATTTTTAATTGCAAAAACATAATAGTAAAGATGTGGAGCAAATAAGACTCTCACAAGCTGTTGATGAAATGTAAATCAATACAACCTCTTTGAAAACTAATAAAGATAAACATATGGAAAGTAATCCCAATATATCAATTCTCACTGCTATATAACCAAAAGAAATGCATATATATTTTCTCCATAAGATACAAACTCGAATGTTCACAGTAGCCAGAAACTAGAAACCCCATTGTCCATCAATTGAAGAAGATAAACAAATTGTTGCATTTCCTCACAATAAAAGGAATCAAAATTTGATATGCACAACAACATGGATGAATCTCAAAAACATGTTGAGCAGCCTAGCTGACATGGCTTAGTGGTTGAGTGTCAACCTATGAACCAGGAGGTCATGGTTTGATTCCCAGTCAGAGCATATGCCCGGGTTATGGGTTGGATCCCCAGGGTTGGGCATGCAGGAGGCAACTGATCAATTATTCTGTCTTATCATTGTGCGCGCTCTCTCTCTCTCTCTCTCTCTCTCTCTCTCTCTCTCTTCCTCTCTGAAATCAATAAAAACATATTTAAAATAATATGTTGAGCAGAGAATCCAGACACAAAAAAAATGCATACATGTAATTCCATTTATATTAAGTACAAAACCGGCACAAATGGATGTTCTCATAAATATGATGTAGAGCAAAAGAAGCCCAATTTAAAAGAGCACATACATATGATTCCATTTTTGTAAAGAATAAGGCAAAACTAAACTATGCTATCAGAAGTTATGATAATGATTACCCTTTGGGAAGTGGTAGTTATTACAAAAGAGCACAAAGGTGGCTTCTGGGTGCTAGTAGCATTCAGTTTCCTGATCAGATGAAAGCTGACTGAACTGTACACTTAGGATATGTGCTTATGACTGTGTGTTTTTTATACTTCAGTAAAGATAAAAACTATTTTTTTTCCGCCTTGGCTGGTGTTCAGTTGGTTGGGCATAGTTCTGTGCCCCTGAGGGTTGCCAGTTCGATTCCTGGTCAGGGAACATACCTGGGTTGTGGGCTCGATCCCCTGTGGGGAGTGTGCAGGAGGTAGTAATCAGTGTTCCACTCTCACATTGATGTTTCTCTCTCTCTCCCTTCCCCCTCCTCTCCCTCTAAAAATCAATAAAAATATGTTTTAAAAGTAAACTACTTTTTTCATTTCAATAAATCTTTATTGTTCAGATTATTACAATTGTTCCTCTTTTTCCCCTCCATAGCTCCCCTCCCCCTGGTTCCCACCCTACCCTCTGCCCTTACCCCCACTCCCCACTGTCTTCATCCATAGGTGTATGATTTTTGTCCAGTCTCTTCCCACACCCCCACACCCCTTCCTCCCCAAGAATTGTCAGTCCACTCCCTTTCTATGCCCCTGATTCTATTCTATTCACCAGTTTATTCTGTTCATCAGATTTTTTATTCACTTGATTTTTAGATTCACTTGTTGATAGATATGTATTTGTTGTTCATAATTTTTATCTGTACTTTCTTCTTCCTCTTCTTAAAGAATACCCTTAAGCATCCTATCTAATAAAGAGGGACTATGCTAATTGACCATCACTCCATCACAAAAGATGGCTGCACCCACAGCTGAGGCCAAGTTCCCATAAGGAGCCTTAACAAGCAATCAGCAGGGACCTGAGGCTACGCCCTCCCCCAGCCCCCACACTCAGCAGGGCTTGACAGGGGACCTCAAGGTGTGCTTCCTGTCCTGGTACTGGGCTAGGGGACCTCAGGCTGCTCCCCCTGCCCCAGCACCAGGCTGGGGGACCTCAGGCCATGCCCCCTGCCTGGTGGGGCTTGACAGGGGACTTCAGGCCGCACCCCCTATCTGGTGGGGCTTGACAGGAGACCTCAAAATGCACTTCCCATCCTGGTGCTGGGCTAGGGGACCTCAGGTTGCTCCCCCAGCCCCAGCGCCAGGCCAGGGGACCTCAGGCCACGCCCTCCACCAGGTGGGTCTTGACAGGGGACTTCAGGCCACGTCCCCCACCCTGGCACCAGGCCAGGGGACCTCAGGCCACACCTCCCACCCCAGCACCGGGCCAGGGAACCTGAGGCTGCTCCCTGCTGCCTGGCAGGGCTTGACAGGGGACCTCAGGCCATGCTCCCCACCCAGCAGGGCTTGACGGGGGACCTGAGGCTGCTTCCCCCTGCCTGGTGGGGTTTGACAGGGGACCTCAGGCCATGCCCCCCACCCAGCCAGGCTTGACAGGCCATGTCCACCACCTGGCGGGGCTTGATGGGGGACCTCAAGGCATGCCCCTGCCCCGGTCTGGGCTGGGGGACCTCAGGCCATGCCCCCCGACCTGGCACCAGGCCAGGGGACCTAAGGCTACATTCCCCTGCCTGGCAAGGCTTGAGAGGGTGGGACTGGCCGGGTCTGGATCTAGCCCAATGGGGCGGGGGGCAGCTGGGTCTGAGTCTCACATGATTTTGAGGCGCATGTGGGTGGGCAGGGACTTGACTCTGGGTCCTGTGGTGTGCCCCAGACTCTGACAGGAGGAAGGTTTTCATATACATTTTACTGATTTTCTTTCATCTCTGACACTTCTATTATAGAGAAAGGGCAAATAGCAATATTAAATTATTTTCTCTAATGAATCCCCTTTTAATGTGCATGAATTTCATGCACTGGGCCACTAGTTTCATATAATACTGGTTTGGCAGTAATGGACTCCTTTGGCTTTTTCTTATCTGTGAAGCTCTTTATCTGACGTTCAATTCTGAATGACAGCTTTGCTGGGTAGAGTAATCTTGGTTGTAGATTCTTGCTATTCAACACTTTGAATATTTCTTGCCACTCCTGTCTGGTCTGCATAGTTTCTGTTGAGAAATCAGCTGACAATCATATGGGTGCTCCCTTGTAGGTAACTAACTGCTTTTCTCTTGCTGCTTTTAATATTCTCTCTTTGTCTTTTGCTCTTGGCATTTTAATTATGATGTGTCTTTGGTGTGGTCCTCTCTGGATTCCTTTCGTTTGGGGTTCTCTGCGCTTCCTGGACTTGTAAGTCTATTTCTTTCACCAGGGGTGGGGGGGGGTTTCGGTCATTATTTCTTCAAATAGGTTTTCAGTATCTTGCTCTCTCTCTTCTTCTGGCACCCCCATAATTTGGATGTTGGTATGCTTGAGGTTATCCCAGAGGCTTCTTACACTATCTTCATATTTTTGGGTTCTTTTTTCTTTATGCTTTTCCGGTTGAGTGTTTTTTGCTTCTTTGTATTTTGAATCTTTGACTTGATTCTTGTGATCCTCTAGTCTGCTGTTGGATCTCTGTATATTATTTTTTATTTCAGTGTATCCTTAATTTCTAATTGGTACTTTTTCATATCCTCAAGGGTCTCACTAAATTTATCAGCCTTTTCTAGAAAATTCTTGAAAAACCTTATAACCCTGGTTTTAAATGCTATATCCAGTCATTTGCTTTCCTCCATTTCTTTCATTTGTGACCTGTTTCTTTGTCTCCACAGTTTGGCTGCTTCCCTGAGTTGATAGAGTGGCTTTGTGTGCTAGGTGTCCTCTAGGGCCCAGTGGCTCAGCCTCCCCTTTTACCACCTCATTTACCTGAGGTGGACACTCTTGGTGCACCCCTTTGTGGGCTGTCTGCACAGTCTTGTTGTAGTTAAGTCTTGATTGTTGTTGGTATCACTGGGAGGAACTGACCTCCAGGCCAATTGGCTGTGAGGATCAGCTGTGTCTACAATTGGAGAACTTCTGTGCTGGAGACACCCTTATGAGGCAAGACTTGCTTCAGTGGGTCTTGGTGCTCACTGAGTCTGCCCCGAGTGTGTCCCTTATGGATCTGAGGAGTTGTAATCTGGATGGTCCTACTCTGACCCCTGGGTACACTGGCTCTTGGGTCTCCAAGGAGGTGCTACTTTAGCCTCTGTCTGAGACCACCCCGCAGGAGCTATGGAGAGATCTGCAGATTCCTCTTCTTTGTTTGGGTTTTGGAGGTGCCCAGATGAGGCCCAGCTATGAAGCAATGCAGGGTGCTGCGGGGCCTTGGGCCTTCTTTTGGATGTTCTGGGTCTCACCGACTCAGCTGCAGTTTGTTAGGTAAGTTTAGTTTTCAAAGGACCAGGCCATTCATATGCAAAAGCCTCTGCACACAGCTGGGGTGGGGCGGAGTCTCAGGGCAATTATTTCCCGTCAGCCCTGCCCCCTTCCCGGGTCTCAGTGTCCCGCGGTAATCTGAGAGAAAGCCGCCCTCGCGTTCTGCCCACTGCCAGACAGTCCATTTTCTCCCCGTATGAGTCTGGGTCCCCAGAGTCTCGCCCGGAACTGGAGTTCAGAGCAGTAGGGAGCTTTTGTCTCCCTCCTGCCTGACAAAGCCAGCAGCGTATTCAGTTGCTAGCCCTCTCCGCGCGGGCCTCCGTACTTCTGCCTTTACTTCCGCAGCTCCTCTGAGTCTCAGTGTGCTTTTCTCTTTCCTTCTAGTTGTAGAATTTCCACTCAGCCAGCCTTCCTGTGGTTCTGGATGATGTCCGTTTTGTCTTTTAGTTGTAGTCTTGAAGTTGTTGTGTGAGGCAGCAGTGTTTACCTATGCCACCATCTTGGTTTCTCCCTAAAAGTAAACTATTTTAAAAAATCAAGTCAAAATACATGGATACAAACCAACAACACACATTTGGCAAAAACACACATAATGAAAAGATTCAGAAATTCTCATTGTAGAGAGGCTAAAGGGAAATGAAATAAAGGATCCCTTTTTTTGCTCCCATGCCCAGGTTACTCCAGTTAGCACACACTGGGCAGCTCTGAATCAGAGCTGGCCTCTAGCCTGGGGATGGGAAGAGAGACAGGTCCAACCCAAACATTTGTGGGCCCAGGAAAAACAGTTCAAATAGAGGCCCACATATCATATATCTAAAAAATTAAATGTTATAAATAAAGCTAGCAAACTGTTAAATAAAACACATTCTATCTGCCTACCTTGACATATTTAGACACATACACCCCTTCATAATGATCTGAATGTCAGATTTAAATTTAGAATCCTCCCAGGTCCCTTCTTCCCAACATGGCTAAGTCCCACATTGCAAGAAGCTTCATAATTGCATGTGTGGGCATCCCGGGTTTCTAAATTCCATACAACTCCCTCAAGGAGCCTTTCCTTCATTGTAGGGGTGCACGCCAGCAGCAAGATGTGTCCAGGAGAGGGTACACCCAAGGAAAAGGCCTGCACGGGCCCTGGGAACAGGCTGGGGCCATCTGGGCACGGAATAACAGCATCCCAGGTGCCAGAAGAGTGGTCTAGAGTAGACTCTGAGTGGGTGCATCCCCTTGGCCCCATGGACTCTTTGCCTTGTGAGAAGGCCACAGCCAAAGGGGACCAGTGTGAAGGCCAAAGTCGGGGACTCTCAGGGCAGATGCCCTATGCCCCACTGACCCAACCCCACCAGATGGAAATAAGAATTGATATTTACCCTACACTTTACAAAATACCTTCACCTATAATACTCTCAACCAATCCTCTCTATCTTGTAAGATTACAACATCATGCCATTTGATGGATGAGACTCCTGGCCAAATCACACAATAAAAATGAGTACTACTAGGTCTCCCGTGGAAGTCTTTCCCGCCAAATTTCAAAGGTCACTTCTTTCCACTATGCAACACTGCCACCCATCCCTCAGTTTTCTAAAGAACTGATGAAGGCTAAAAAAAATAAATAAAAAGAATTGTAAATATTATGGAAGCAAATTTAACACCAAATGCAAAGTCCTTTCTGAGACAGAGCCCGAGACCAAAGCAAATCTCATCACTGGGACAAAGAATACTATGTAGTAGTAGTAGTAGTAATCCCAGCTGAGTCTTGGGGTCCCTATCTCCACCCCAAACCACAAAACGAGCACCTTCAACACAATTAAGCAATCTCCACCCAAATTCCACACCAATTACATGGGAGGCCTCGCCTCGCAGCCCGCCTTCTCTCCACCACCCCACTAAAAATACTTTATTAATAAGAGGGCAGCATAAAGCCATGGACCTCCATCGGCTCCAGGACAAGCCAGAGAGCAGCCTGACACCAGCCCCCGCTGACACCCGACCCTCCTCTAGTGAGGACCCACTACGCTAGGCCTCCCTCTAATTACCAGGTGTCTGGCTCAGGGGCCGGCCTGTTATTTAGAGAACCAGCGCTTGCTCCTGGCACAGATGTCCGAGAGGCTGGGGCTGCACGCTCTATCTGCTCAAAGCCAGCTGCCTGCAGCTGCCATCTCCTCACTCTACTATCCTGGGACCCCTCCTGCCGCCTCTGCACCCCAAAGCTCAGCAGCATCATGTCGCTTGCACACACAGCTGCGGAGTACATGCTATCAGACGCCCTGCTGCCTGACCGCAGGGGACCCCGCCTCCAAGGACTGCGCCTGGAACTCCCCCTGGATCGCATAGTCAAATTCGTAGCTGTGGGCTTCCCCTTGTTGCTGATGTCCCTGGCCTTTGCCCAGGAGTTCTCCTCCGGTAAGTGGTTTCCCAGACCCAGTATATAGGAGACTCCACTTTCTCGCCTCCCTCCCTGTCTCTCTCTCATTATATGTACATACTATTGATTTCAGAGAGGGGGAGGGAGCGATACAAACATCAACGAGAGAATCATTGATTGGCTGCCTCCTGCACACCCCCTACTGGGAATCGAGCCGGAAACCTGGGTTTATGCCCTGACCAGGTATCAAACCGTGACTTCCTGGTTCATAGGTCAATGCTCAACCACTGAGCAACACCAGCTGGGTCTTTCACTCCTTACAGGGGTTCTGATGCAAGGCAGCTCCTACATTGTCTGGGTGGTATGGTTGGCCTGGGGATTACCCAGCAGGCTGGGCAGCATGCATTTAGAGCACCAGCAAAGCAGGGGCACCAACATTTTCTGAAAGTCATTTCCAAAATTTTGCAATAAAAAAGATTTCGTTTTGCCCTAGCTGGCTTTGTTCAGTGGATAGAGCGACTGAAGGGTCATGGTTCAATTCCTAGTCAGGGCACATGCCCAGTTTGTGGGCTCAATCCCCAGAAGGGGATCTCTGAAATCAATAAAAAAGTATTTAAAAAAAGATTTTGTTTAAATTTCAGTATTCATGTATTTTATGGAATTGCAATAATTAAACTTTTACTTTTATTTTATATGGATGAGTGAGATTGGGGGCCTCATAATCTCTTCAGGGCCTAGGACTTCATATATATTTCTGAGAGGAAGGGAGAGGGAGAGAGATAGAAACATCAATGATGAGAGAATCATTGATGGTCTGCCTCCAGCATGACCCGTTGCTGGGGATCGAGCCCACATACTGGGCATGTGCCCTGATCAGGAATCAAACTGTGACCTGGCTCATAGGTCAATGCTCAATCACTGAGCCACACCCGCTGGGCAGGACCTAGGACTTCTAAAGGTTTTTGCCATCCATGCTTTCACTAAGTCTCTTACCTCCTTGGAGCTTTCTTCTTACTGCCTACCTCCAGGTTTACGGACTTAAGAACTCCTGTTAGGTGCCTGACAGAGCTTGGAACATCCTGGGTGAATAAATCCACTCATTCCTCTCCACACACACATTAACAAACACATGTATGTAGTCTCCTAGATGACAGATGAACTCAGCAAGTCTGCCACCTCTACTGAAGAGAGGGTGGACTTCCCGTAAACTGGGGTTTCTGGCTTTCTTTTCTGGCTGTGTGATTACCTGACTGCATTTCCCAAGGAAGTGTGTCGACTCCCACCGCCTCTTCATTTACCCGCAGATGGGAAGAAGCACTGGGTCCCATTTCTGCCTCTGTCTAGAGAAGGATGGGAAAACCAAAAACAAGACATTCTCCCTCCAAGCCCGCTTTCCTTCCACCACCACTCCTCCACCTTTCCTCTTGATTGGGGCTCAGAAGTCCTGGCAACTCATCCTCTGAATGTTAGAAGCCAGGTGTCGGCTCTCTGAGAAAGGAGATGTCATCATGAAACTGCAACCTTCTGGTGCCAAGCTGAAGGTGCCCCTCCCCGCCCCCCCCACACTCACCACACCTCCCACCCCTGACCCCCTGCTGCCTGCCTGTCCGGGAGTCCAGGGAGAGCTCAGAGAGCAAAAAACTGGCAGACACCAAAGGCAAGTCAGTCATGGGCAGGCCTGAGTCAGAGAGTAGAGTGCTGCCCAGCCTTGCCCATCCCACAGTGGCACGGGCTTGCCAAACCCAAGAAACTGGGGCATGGGAAGAAGGAAGTGCCTGCCAGGTACACAAATTGGCAGGGCTGTGGAGGTGACTCCTAGAAGGTTTTAGCTGCGTGTTCCCTGGACTCCCGTTCCTCACTCCAACTCAGGGCTTCCTCAAAGCCGTGTTCCTGTTCCAGGGTCTCCCATCAGCTGCTTCTCGCCCAGTAACTTCAGCGCTCCGCAGGCCGCCTATGTGGACAGTTCCTGTTGGAACTCGCTGATTCACCACCAACAGGATGAGCCTGGTCGGTACCAGCTGAAATCCCTCTGGCCTCACAAGGTAACGTGGGCCCAGCTCCATCAGGCTGGTCTCACAACTGAGTGGGGCAGGGTTGGGGTGCATCACTATTCTCTCTTGTCTCTTCGCCACCCCTCCACTTTCATATGTTGGTCACGGACGCATGTTTCAGGCATTCATCAAATGACTGGCGATCTTGGGTTTCCCACTTTTATCTAATTGGGAGTTTTGTGCTGATGGATGACGCTTGTTGGCTAGCAGCCCTGAGTTTAAGGAGATCCCTTGGGCCCGTGGTCGGCAAACTGCGGCTCGCGAGCCACATGCGGCTCTTTGGCCCCTTGAATGTGGCTCTTCCACAAAATACCATGGCCTGGGCGAGTCTAATTTTGAAGAAGTGGTGTTAGAAGAAGTGTAAGTTTAAAAAATTGGGCTCTCAAAAGAAATTTCAAGCGTTGTACTGTTGACATTTGGCTCTTTTGACTAATGAGTTTGCCGACCAACTGCCTTGGGCCATTTCATTGCGAAAACCTCAAATGTCAGCGTCTGTAATCCTTTCTCTCGGGCTGGTCGGTTTTCCCAAGGGAATGATTCTATCCTAAGTTGTGTGCAGGGGGCGGGGAAAGGTTGGTATCAAGCTCAGCAGCCAACCCTCTGGGAACCAGATGTGGGTCACAGCGCTCAGCATTCATTTAGCTTCCCCTGTTCTCGGTGCGGCCCCCCGCAGAATGGACCACAAGCGCAGAATCTCTCCGTTTCTGGGAAGTGAACCACAGCCTTCTGCAGGGGAGGGACCGGGTCCTCACTGAGTACATCATGTTGCAGAAAGGATCTGCAGGGCTGGCTTCTCCACATCCCTGTTCCCAGCCCCACCGCAGCCCCTTTCAGATGTACCTGGTGTCCCTAACTCTGGGGCCTTTCTGGTTCTGTGCGGAAGACAGCTTGCTCGCTCGCTCCTGCGTCAGCTCCCATCCACCCACAGGCTGGTACCTTTCGCCACACAACTGCTTTTCAGTTCAACATTTTGTTGCTCATATCTCCTCTCCTGTTTTGTTTTTTTTTAAGAGTATTTTTGTTGATTTCAGAGAGGAAAGGAGAGGTAAGAGAGATAGAAACATCAGTGATGAGAATCATTGATCAGCTGCCTCCTGCAGGCCCCCTGCTGGGGATCAAGCCTGCATCCCAGGTACATGCCCTTGACCAGAATTGAACCTGGGACACTTCAGTCTGCAGGCTGACGCTCTATCCACTGAGCCACACCGGCTAGGGCTCCTCTCCTGTTTTCTTTGTTCTTACAGGATTATGTCTTTTTGATCCCTTCACTGTTGTTCCAGAGTGGTTTTATGAGGGAGAAGTCACATAAATGTCCAATTCACAACGTTTAATCAGAAGTCACTCGTGACATTTTGTAGTTATGACCATTTACAAAGCCTTAAAATACCCTAGTTCCAGGACCTAGACAAAACCAGACTTAATGCAGAGATTCACGAGGTCTCTGTCCCTGGAAATGTCAAAGGCGGATGTGGACGGCAACAAGTTCAAGATAGGACAGAGGGAATTCTATGCCAGAAAAGAGTAAAATCTCCAGGAGTGAAGACTGTTCTCAAGGAATGTTATTGTTTAAAACAGGTGTGAAAAGGTTCTAGTTTTCTCTCATCGTCTAAAATACCTTTCAAAAACTCACACATTCTCTTTCCCTTTCACACACACACGCCCCTGAGATGCCAGGACCACTGTTGGCCACAATTTCTGGTTAGCTCATAACATTATGCAGTTATGACTATTTACAAGGCTAACATGCATGGGGAATGAGGAGTCCTCTCTACCCATCCCATCCCTGATCCCTCTCGTACCTCTTTCCTTCCCCTCTCCCTCTCTTTCTGCCTCTTGCCTCTCTTCTTCCTGGGACCCCACACAGACCCCAGATCAGAAAAGTGGAGCTGGGGAGCCTGGATACCCACTATCCCTTCTTTCCCGGGCCTCACTGTACTCGGCCTTAGGTCCTGGGCCTGTGGTAGCTCCTTCCCCTTTGAGGCAGGGGCCCTTCACTAAGAACTCTCTCCACCCTGGGCCTCCCTGCTCAGCTCACTCTTGTCCCGCAGGCCCTCCCCTATTCCCTGCTGGCCCTGGCTGTGGCCATGTACCTGCCAGTTCTGCTGTGGCAGTACGCAGCCGCGCCGGCCCTCAGCTCAGACCTGCTGTTCATCATCAGCGAACTGGACAAATCCTACAACCGCTCCATCCGCCTGGTGCAGCACATGGTGAAGATCCGGCACAAGAGTTCGGACCCTCATGGTCTCTGGGATGAGCTGGAAAAGTGAGTTGTCTCTTCCACTCCTTTCTGAAGGGCTCCTCCCGGCATTCAAGTGATATCTGTGAGGTCATGTTTAAACCAGCCTCTATACCAGGGGTGAGGAACCTTTTTCCTGCCAAGGGCCATGTGGATATTTATAACATCATTCGCGGGCCATACAAAATTATCAGCTTAAAAATTAGCCTGCCGTATTTGGTCAAACTTTTAATTAACTCACCCCTAATGCCTCAGCAGGGCCAGATCGAATGATTTCCTGGGCCTTATATGGCCCAAGGGTCAGACGTTCCCCACCCCTGCTCTATACCATCCTTCTCAAGAGTGCACAGTGGTCAACACCCCCTCTCATTAACTTCCTGCCACCTGTGTACAGGGAGAGGAGAACGGACTCTGCCTCCAGTTTGCAGATGAACACAATCAGAAAGGGATTAATCACTCTAAAAAGGACTTCATATACCACTCCCTGCTCAGAAACCTCCAATAGCTCCCCTCATGCATACAGAAAAATATCCACATCCCCCCAAATATTCTTCCAAGGCCCTCTACATGCACTGCCACCAACTACTTTTTCTTTCTTTTTTAAAATACATTTTTATTGATTTCAGAGAGGAAGGGAGAGGGAGATAGAAACATCAACGATGAGAGAGAATCATTGATTGCCTGCCTCCTGCATGCCCCCTACTGGGGATTGAGCCCGAAACCTGGGCATGTGCCCTGACCAGGAATCAAACCGTGACCTCCTGTTTCATAGGTCAATGCTCAACCATTGAGCCATGCTGGCCAGGCTGTTCTGGGCACTTTAGATGTGTGTCCATGGGTGTGCTGGGGGGCAGAGGTAGGGTGGAGACAAAGCTACACCTCCCCATGTAGGCTTATATTCTATCAAGGGAAGACACAGCAAATAATCATAACACATAATTACATGGTAGAAAATAAGTGGTGTGAAGAAAAACAGTAGAGCAGGGTAAGGGTGGGGGTGGTCAGGAAAGCTGGGAGGCTGTGGAGTGGTACGGTTTTAAATAGAATGGCCAGGGTGGGCCTCACAAGAGGATGGCTGACCTAAGATTTGAAACCATATTCTGTCTCAGGATTATGCACACACTCTTTCTGAAATCTACCTACCTCTTGAAGGCCAAGTCTAAGACAATATTCTCCATAAAGTTTTCTGAACACTCCAGCCCCTGTGGTTATCCTCTCTTCTAATTTACAACTAGCATGGCTTGTGGTATCATTTTAACAACAAACCAAGTGCTATTTTTATTTCATGTATGCGTAGCTTATCTGCCTCTTTCCCATAAGCCAGACTGTAAGCTCCTCCAGAACAGACTGGCTTACATATACCTGAATATCACACTCTCAACAAGTACTTGCTAGGACATTTATTTTTAAGGAATTTTAAAAAATATATTTTATTGATTTCAGAGAGGAAAGGAAAGGGAGAGACAGAAACATCAATGATGAGAGAGAATCATGGATCAGCTGCCTCCTGCACGACCCCTACTGAGGATCGAGCCCACAACCTTGGCATGTGCCCTTGACGGGAATCGAACCCGGGACCCTTCAGTCTGCAGGCTGACACTCTATCCACTGAGCCAAACTGGCGAGGGCACACATTTATTTTAATAAACTAAATGAATTGGTATAAAAATCACAGAGTATTCAGACCAACAACCAGAATAGGCTTATTTAGACTCCCAGTCCAGTGCTAATTTAATAAGCCTTACTGCTTCCTAAGAATCCCACTTCTTCTGCTTAGAGGTTTATTCTGCCTTGCTGGGCAGAAATCCATTATGGCAATTTATTACTCATTGATCGTTCACTGGGTTTACTGCATTGCACTCATTGCTTGGAGAATGAAGATGTGCTTACTTATTATCTCCTTTTGGGAGGAGGGTGGTTATGCTCTGAGAAGGCAGGTTTTCATGGTTGAGAATGCCATGTTGGATACACAGAGTCTGTTACTTTCCCACATGGCTCCCTCAGGATACAGTTCTCAAAGGGCCCTCCTAACCTTGCCTCCTCTCTTCCCCTGCCCAGGGCCCGCAGAGAACGATACTTTGAGTTCCCTTTGCTGGAGCGGTACCTGGCATGTAAGCAGCGCTCACACTCACTAGTGGCTACCTACCTCCTGAGGAACTCCCTTTTGCTCCTCTTCACCTCAGCCACCTACCTGTACCTGGGCCACTTCCACCTGGATGTCTTCTTCCAAAAGGAATTCAGTTGTTCCGTCAAGACAGAGCTGCTAAGCGATGAGACCTACATCCCCGATCTCATCACCTGCAGACTGACCTCCCTGTCTGTTTTCCAGATTGTTAGTCTCTCCACTCTAGCAATATACACCCTCCTGGTGCCAGTGATCATCTACAACCTCACACGGCTATGTCGGTGGGACAAACGGCTCCTGTCCATCTATGAGATGCTCCCAGCATTTGACCTCCTGAGCAGGAAGATGCTGGGGTGCCCCATCAATGACCTCAACGTGATCCTCCTTTTCCTCCGAGCCAACATCTCTGAGCTCATCTCTTTTAGCTGGTTGAGTGTCTTATGTGTGTTGAAAGACACGACCACCCAGAAGCACAACATTGACACTGTGGTCGATTTCATGACTTTATTAGCTGGCTTAGAACCCTCAAAACCTAAACACCTCACTCGCCAGGTGAGTGATGAAAACCCATAGTTAAGAAACCATAGAGCAAGAAATTTTACGGGTAAAAGTCTTTCTCCTTCCTCACAAGCCTCACACACTATCATTAAATATATATACATATCTACGTTAGAATTGCTAAGCTTGGATTCAGCTGAATTATATATCCTGTAGTGTGTTCTCCTAAAGGTGAGAAGATATCATCAACACATGGAAGCAAATCTGAAAATTAGAGCTGAAGAGTCAAAGAACAAAAAAATTAGATCTAGAGCACAATATAAGGGGGAAAAAAGCCAGAACTAAAATTGAAGTATAGACATTCTATGTGGGCAGGTTCTTCTCTCTATATGTACTCCATGGCCCTTCAAGAATATGTACTCAGCAGTGGGGTAAGCTGGTAAGAGAATAAAGATATGAAATCCAAAGGGAAAAAAAAGAAAAAATATATATGAAATCCCTGGGAACACTTTGTTGCGGCCTGAAACCCTAGGAGTACGCCCAGCTTGCTTTGTGAAAGTCATCAAACTTGGCCAGCCCCTGTGGCCTGCAAAGTGGGCAGGAGAAAATGATGGCAGGAACGTGCAACATGGTCCTGGGGCTTAAGCACAGTGTAGGGCAAAGTCTGGGCCATGCACCAGCCATGGCTGGAGCCACGAGGTGTGCGGATACACCTTTCCAGCATTTAAATCAGGGACTCACCTAACCAAGGGCTGGAATTTTAGGCTGTGGACTCCTTCACAACTCTTAATAGGTACAGGTGTGCTTGTCATAGCCCAGGGAGACTATACATCCCCTTAGAGCCAAGTGCTGAAGAGCAACCACTTAAGTAAAATGCTAGGGATCCCCTTCTCTCTCTCCTCTGACTCATCACCCCATCTTCTCTGATCACTCCCATCCCAGTGCCTGTATTTAAGGGAACCTTATCTGACTCCAAAAGCCATACTCAGCCCACAGTACCTACTATCGCTCATTTGATATTTATTTTTAAAGGTGCACATTATTTTACCCTTTTTCATATGGGTATGTAGAAAAAATACGTTGTTCCTGACAAACTTGGGTAAGCTTACCTAAAACAAGCAAAGGGGCTGACACATAAACATTCATTAAAGGCTTCCTATTGTCATTGGTAAAAGTCTAACTCTTCAGATTGGTACACAAGACCCTTTGCGATCCAAATACTGCCCTACCCTTCAGTCCTCTTGCCCCTCTCCAAGTACATCTTTCGTTCTAATCAACTACTTGCATTTTCTATGCTTCTCACCATGCTAAGCCTTAGAATATGCTGTCCCCAGGGCCCAAGATGCCCTCCTGTTCCTCTCTCTTCAGAGTCAGCCTGGGCACATTCAAGAAGCCTTCCCGCCCAACTGGGGTGGCTCAGTGGTTGGACATCGACCTATGAACCAGGAGTTCATGGTTCAATTCCCAGTCAGGGCATAAGCCCGGATGGTGGGCTCGATTGTCAGTGTGGGGTGTGCAGGAGGCAGCTGCTCAGTGATTCTCTCTCATCATTGATGTTTCTACCTTTCTCTCTCTCCCTCTCCTTTCCTCTCTAAAATCAATAAAAAATACTTTAAAAAAGAAGAAGAAGAAGCCTTCCCTAACTGGGTTCTGCCATATCTTCCACTACCTGCCTGAGATAAAACTGACTCCACTGTATTAATATTGCCCTTTTATCTGTTTGGCTCTCCCTCTTAAATAAGTTTCCTAAAGATTATGTCCTAATAAGAACTACATATTCTTCTGAATAAATAAGTGACCGAATGAGTTGCTTGATAACATTACAATGTTTGGAGCACACAGACCTAGCCCCTAAATCCTGTACGGAAAAAGCTTTGTGCACGAAGATGCTCTCTGCAGCAATTGAGGCCCAAAAAGTCAAACAACGTGGAAATAAATATGTAAAACTACTATGCCATAACTGAAAAATTGCGGGTACCAAGTGTAAAAGCTGGTGTTGACAGCCGTGGGCTATGGGAGCCTTAAGTTCGCGCTGGGTTTCCGCCGGTTCCTGCCTCAGCCCAACCTTCACAGTCCTCTGCTATGCACGCTGTCGCGAGTGACTGAGGGTTACGTCAGCCGGCGCCGTGCTTTACGTTAGTCGGTGCCGTGACGTAACTTCCGGGCAGGGTTACTTCCGAGGCAGCTGCGGGGACGGGTGGCGCCTCTTTGAGTAGTGGGTTCTGGCCCAGCGCGCCCCTAGGAGCGTTCTGGAGAAATCGGTTCCTCTGGACTCGCTTCCACCAGCGCAGACCCACCGAGGCGGGCGCCACGCCACCCCTCGGGCGGACGCCGATGCCCGCCGAGCCCGGGAGGCCCCGCAGCGGGGCCGGGCCATGAGCCTGCTGGGCGGCCTCGCCCCCTCGCCGCGGGCCGCGCCGCCGTTCAAGGCCAGGATGAAAAAGCTCCCGAAGCGGAGCCAGAACGAGAAATACCGGCTCAAGTACCTGCGGCTGCGTAAAGCCGCCAAAGCCACGGTGTTTGTGAGTCTCACGCCGCTCGGCCCTTCGCCTCGACACCCGAATTCGCGAAATGTTTCCCCAAACCGTCCCCTTCCTGGAGAGGCAGTGGTAATCTAGTGTTAGCTTTTGCAGTATACGTGGCTTCTCGGTAGCCCTGTGTTCTTGGACAGATCACGTTATTTCTGTACTCCTGTTTCTTGTCTGTGAGATTGAATAACTATCCTGCGAAGTTGTGACGATTAAATGAGGAAAGGAAAGGGTTTGGTATCTCGATGTGTCCGTAAGTTTTAGCCAGTATCGTTATAACCGCAAAACTCTAGGAAATGCGTTTGGTTTTCAAGGGAATCCTGAGAATGAGGCACTTTTTAAAAAATAACATCGAAGCCCAGAGAGATGATGTGTTTAAGGGCGCCGTGTCAGAGCCCTAACCAGCTTAGGCACCGCGATTCTAGTTTCTTCATTACTTCCACCACCCATCCTATTTCCTCAGCATCGGGTACCCCTTCCCGAAACAGATACATACATGAAGCTTTCAATAACTTAACCCCTTGCAACCTCTTTTGAGTCTCCCAAGTGTTTTCTGCCCTCCTTTTATTGTAGAGACACTGAGTGTACTGAATGAAGGAATAGGAACTGGTTTGCCAGCCACACGTGGTGTTACAATGTTCTGGCTCGCTCAAGCTTGCCTCAGTGTTTGGAAATAGGAGTGGAGTCCTCAAAGGTCTTCCCACTTCTGAATCACCACCTTACCACTTCTCCCAAAAACTTGGGAAATCTCTCATCTTTTTTTTGGAAGCATAAGGAAAGGTTTGGGAATTAGCACATTCATTCCCAAAACATTTATTTAGCACTTGCTGTGTGCACTGGAGAGAAATAAGAAAAGTCAGATTCAGAGGATCTGACACCTTATTTTTTTTTCTCTCCCCTACTTGTCAAAGGCACATAAAGCTTGGAGCCTATGTTATTAGGAGGACTTTGGTTCCATTAAGTATTACATAAAAGTTTTGTGAAGAAAAGGGCTGTTGTTTTGAACATTCAGAATTCTCTGAGGTCCCACCTTGTGGAATGTCCAGCTTGGAACATTCCCTTCAGGATTGAATGAATAAATGAATGAATGATGCTTGGGAAATAGATTGAGTCATCAGTACAGACAGACAATACTTGGATAAGGAAGTTTAAGCATTTTACATACTGGAGTTGATTTTGTTCCATCCCATTTTTCTCTTTAGGATTCATATTGCATGGGATGCTTTGGGTTAGGTTGGTTTTCTAAGCCCCTCAGTGAAAGTACTTGGGATTGGATATTCATATTTTTATGGATTGAATTTAAGCATCTGGATTTAAGCAGTATTTCCTTTTCTCTGCTAAAGGCTACCCTACTTAGGATGACTGTACATCTTGGTTTGCCTAGAATACCCATTCTATATAATAAAAGCCTAATATGCAAATTGACCGAACAGCAGAGTGACCAGCAGAAGACTGGTAGCTATGATGCTCACTGACCACCAGGGGGAAGACGATCAACACAGATACTGCCCCCAGCCCACAGGCCCTAGACAAGCCAAGACAGGTGCCAGCAGGTGCCCCCACATCACCCCACAGAAGGAGATGTCTAGTGGTGGTGGTGGGGGGTGGGGCCAGTGAATGGGCGGTGCCAGGCCAGCCAAGGTAGATGCCAGCAAGGGCCCCACAGATCAGCCCTGATAGCCAGCCAGGCCTAGGAACCCTACTCATGCACGAATTTCGTGCACTGGGCCTCTAGTAGTTTCCCATATTGTTCTAGTATAATCATTAATAATGCCCCCTTTTTACTTAAAGATACCCCAGTTTTGATAAATTCTGTAATTACTCTGACTCTACCATTACCTAGATTCTTTTATAGTTTGCAAGTAGAATAATTCTACCTTCTTACCTAGCAACAAAGACTTCTTTGGTTTGAAATAGAACTCTTCTTCCCAGCATAATACTTTGATCTTTTATTCATTTTATGTGAATATATATATACATATATATATATGTTTCTTTTTTTAAGGAAAATGCTGCTATTTGTGATGAAATCGCTCGTCTTGAGGAAAAATTTCTTAAAGCAAAAGAAGAAAGACGGTGAGCTGACTTCATTTTGTGTTCAGAACCTCAGTTTTGATGATTGAGATACAGTGTTATTACTCTGGGGATTTTTCTCCAGTGGGAGTTTTGTGCATTGCACAGCTTGTTGGCCCCTGATCAAGTATAGAGAAACAACCTGTGGTATTGGTTCCTGTTTATTCAGGTCGTGTTAGATCAATAGTGATGAGACAGCTCCTCTATCTCTGATAAAGCCCTCTTGCTCCAGCTAATAAGTAATCTAATTATAACTCCACCATTAATAAAAGAAACTCTCTTATTCTGTAAATATTTACTCTGTGTAAAGCACAATGAGTATATATACATATGCAATTCATGGTATATGTCCTTCAGAAGACTAATACCTTCCAGATGCAAAGAGATACACTGCAATTCTTTTATCCTTGGCTCCTTGAGTGTTCCCCTCTGGAACTTTATTATTTTCAGGGTCCAATAAAAATGTTATCTTTATGAGTATATTAATCTTTATATATAGTTCTGGCTTCCCCAGAACTTAAAATACTGACCTGAGATGGAAGGGAAGTTCATACATCTGTTTCCTCTCCTTCCCACTTCAGGTACCTGCTGAAGAAGCTCCTGCAGCTGCAGGCTCTGACTGAAGGGGAAGTGCCGCCTGCCACTCCTGCTCACAGCTCCAGTTTGCCCCTGGCTTACGGGGTGGCCAGCTCTGTGGGAACTCTGCAGGGAGCTGGGGCCAATTCCGGGCCTAGCACTGGGGCTGAGGAACCATTTGGGAAGAAATCCAAGAAGGAGAAAAAAGAAAAAGGCAAAGAGAACAACAAATTGGAAGGTACCTCAGAGGACATACCAGTGGCTCAGCAATTATTGCCAACGACCTGATACTAACCGGTAGACACACACAGCCACACAGATATCCTTAACCGGTCCTTAAGCAGCCCTAATAAGCCTGTGAAAAACAAGTGGATCAGAGCCACTTTGAGTGGAAGAGTTGCAATTAGACCTGGTCACATGTGAAGGGAGCAGCTAAGGCTTCCACCTTCTTCCCTATCCCCAACTCTCAGGGTTGCCTTCAGTTCTGTCTTTCCTAGACACAAGGAAATGACCGACGTGGCCTTTAGAGCACACTGCTGGCTTGGGAAATTTCTGATCTTTAAAAGTGAAGTAAGAGGCCTTAAAATGTACAAGGCTTGTCTGGCTGGTATGGCTCAGAGGTTGAGGGTTGACCTATGAACCAGGAGGTCACATTTAGATTCCCAGTCAGGGCACATGCCGGGTTTGCAGGCTTGATCCCCAGTAGGAGGACGTGCAGGAGGCAGCTGATCAACGATTCTTTCTCCTCATTGATGTTTCTATCTCTCTCTCCCTTCCTCTCTGAAATCAATAACAATATATGTATTTTTAAAAGTAAAAGGTTTTTAGGTCCTAAGCGGTAATATTAAAAGTGGTTACTGCTAGGTGGGTGGGTTAGAAAGATATTCAGAGCTTTGGAGAAAAGTCCTATGTGCCCATTCAGTGAGTGTGTAGAACCAGGATTGGCTTATTGCTCTTAGCACTTACATGTAAAGTTTTCCCTTCCCCATAGCATTGGGAGGGGCCTAAAGTGGGTGACCCCAGATTTGCGTTTCAGTTCTGAAGAAAACATCCAAGAAAAAGAAAATGGAGGGAGGTGCTCGCAAGCTGGTTCAGCCCATTGCCCTGGATCCCTCAGGACGGCCTGTGTTCCCCATCGGACTGGGGGGTCTAACAGTATATAGCCTGGGGGAGGTGAGTGAGACCAGCGATATATAGAGAGGCGAATCAGAACTATGGGAATGGGGTTGAGCCTTCCCTCCCTCTTCCCACTAGTAGCAGCCCCTTGCTGTTCCAGACCAACCCCAGAAAAATCTCCAGTCCCTAGGACCAGGTCGGTTTTGTCTACAACATAGCCTACACTCTTTCTGTGTGACTTGAGTCACTCTTTGCAGCCCCAAAGTGGTTCCAAAGGCTACCTGTGGACCTCTGAATTCCCCAGTGACCTCAACTGCAGGTTGGGGGAATCTTTTTTATAGATCATCACCGACCGACCTGGCTTCCATGACGAGAGTGCCATCTACCCTGTGGGCTACTGCAGTACTCGAATATATGCCAGCATGAAGTGCCCAGACCAAAAGTGTCTGTATACCTGTCAGATCAAGGATGGTGGTGCGCAGCCTCAGGTATTTCTCTTCGCAAAAATTTATCCAACTTTGTAGAAAACTGGTTGAGGAATTAAGTTGGATAGCCCTTATTACAAAAATACTTTCTTGGCAAAAATTTGTATTAGTATAATTTTGATTTAACAGTTTTTAAATAAATAGTCAAGGTATTTTGCAATTTAAAAAATACAGAAATTCAAATGGGGGTTTGCAGTCAAAATGGCCTATTCTCCTCTTAGATGTTGTGAGAGAATATGGAGAATGATTTCACTTGTTTTTAAGATGCCAGTTGCATTTGTACTTATAGGTGGAAGTAGATAGAAAGGGGTCTGGAAAGGCATGTAACCAATTAAGTGTTGACCTCTCAGAGCAGTCAGGCCAGGAGTATAAAATTGAGACAGTTGAAGGACTTTCTGTTTTATTTGATTTTTGTGAATTTTAAATGGCACTATAAGAAACTGTACCCACCTCCTGGTATGGTATACATCAGCTTCAAGTCCCGGAGTAAAGAACAGTTACAGGAGTAGCATGACTTCCTCTCTACTACCTTTTCCTTGAAAAGTGTTCTCATGCTTCTTTATCTTTCTCAGTTTGAAATCGTTCCCGAAGATGACCCTCAGAATGCCATTGTCGGCTCCTCTGCAAACGCCTGTCATGCAGAACTGCTCAAGGCCATAAGTGCTACTATGTAAGTTGACCAGCAGCTTAAAGACAAAAAAAGATCACTTTGGTAGAGGGAGACTTTTTCTCTTGCTTTTAATGAGCACAGATCCCTTTTTTATCAAATGCTTTCTTTCATCCTTCAGATGTCTTAGCAGCTAGTCTCCAGAGTGTCAAGAAAGCTTACCCTGGGTGTTCATGCCCACATTCCATCCCTAGACCCATTCTCATCTCCCTCTAAGCGCTCGGATTAAAGTTCTCCCTCTCCTATTTAGGGGGAAATTAATGTCTAACCTGCTTCCATCTGGAGCTGACTTTTTTGGGTTTTCTCATCCAACCATCCACAACCTGATCCAGAGTTGTCCAGGAGCTCGAAAATGTGTCAAGTAAGTGTGGTCAAATCCATTCCCTTGAGAGACGCTCCATGATCAGTGGCCCAGGGACCTAAACTGTTTGGTTCATTTGTACATTTACTGAGCTGCTTCTGTGCTCGGCATGCTTGTTCCTTGACTACCGTGCCTCAGTATTGTCTTAGCCTCTGGACAGAGAAGCAGAAGCCAGTATCCCTCCCGTGTACTGTAATTGTCATTTTGTGTGTGTACCATGACAGCAAAGGAAATCTGCAAAATAATGTGTCACTAAAGAGGCCTTTCTGTCTTTTGAAAGTTTCTTTTTTTAGTTAATATGTTATTAGAAACATATTGGAGAGAGCTACAGAAAAAAATACCTGACCCCATCGGAGGAAAGAATGAGCTGTGGCTAACAGACAGCTCTTGCTAATGATCCTCTTTGATCCTGCAGTTACCAGTGGGTGAAATATGATGTGTGCAAACCTGGAGATGGGCAGCTGCCCCAAGGACCGCTGGAGAATGATGCAGCTATAAGCTTTGAAGCCTTTCAGAGACAGACCTTTGATGAAGATCATAGTGATCCCATTCTACAAGGTATCTATAATAATAAAAGCGTAATATGGTAATTAGACCGGACAGCTAAACGACCTTCCGGACGGAGCTGGGGCTGCGAGGGCCGAGCCCTTGCATGAATTTCGTGCATCGGGCCTCTAGTCTTTTAATACCTTTCTGGTTTGAAGGTTTTCCATATTTAGGCCCTCTTCATTCATAGCTGAGTTCCCCAAATGTCTGGGCAGTAAGTGATTCAGGCTTTCACTGGTCCAGTCCTGGGGAGTCCTGAGCCAGGAGGACCTGCTGGCCTGTGTAGCTCTCTCCAGCCGTCCCCACAGAAGTCACAGGGCACAGCTGTGATCATAGCAAGGCAGGGCCCACCGAGAAACTGGGGTTTCTCATTTTCTACTGAGGTTAAGACCTGAGCGGAACTCCAAGGGAAAGTTTACGATGCAGGACTAAGTGGGATAAAGGGGATCAGGTCAAGGCCTTGGTCCTGCCTCTGTCCCATGGATTCTCTACCATAAATGGAAGGAGCAATTGGGATTGACACTGGGATCAGAGGGAGAGCTCTGAACTGGAAATAAAAAAACAATTAAAATTCTCACTCTGCCTAATATACTACATAACCTTAGGCAAGTCACTTAAATCTACTTCAGCCACAGTAAAAGTAAATATCTGTCCTATCTTACCCATCAAGGAAGAAATTGGGCTGACAGATGCAAGGATGTTAAGGATTTGAAGGAACATACATGTATCTGATCAGCCTCCTGAGATTTCTAGGCAACACTGAACTTAAGGAATTTTCCCCCCAGGATCCTTGGGCCTCCCGGAGCTTCAGCCTACAGCCTTTGTGTCTTACCAGCCCATGTTCCTGACAGATGAACCCTTGGTAGACGACCACCTACAGCACTTGAAGTCTCCATCGCAGTGCAGCCCAACGCAGTCTTCAGATTGAACGAGCAGGGATCAGATACCACATCATTTTCATCATGATGATTTTAACTTCAACTAAAACTTAAAATATATGGAAAGAGGCAGCAGTTTAAAAGTGAAGATTAAATTAACACATGTTGTCGTGGAGGTTCCCATGGTGACAGTTTTCCTTGAGAAAAACTTCACCTGCTTTATTTTTAGTAATAAATTTCTCTTGACAATTCTGCTTATTTTTATCTTGTCATCAGGATATGATCTGTTTTGCTTAGATCTGCCTCAGGTAGAGTAAACTTAAGTCCTTTATTAACCAGAGTGAGAGATGGCTGCTGACTCATAAAGAAGTAAGACCCCAACAACCTTCTACCCTTGATTCTGATCCTAGTTCAAGGAATGTTAAGTCCCAGCCCCTGCACTGGAAATGGCTGTTCTGTTTTTGTGTTGGTGTCATCAAAATCAAATCCTGCTCATCCCCAAGCTGGAGTCCGGCCCAAGGCACACTCCATCCATTTCTTCACATGTGCATACCCTTGGAGGGGTTCAAAAGGTTATCTTTAACACTTTCTACATCCTCATTGTCGTTTCTTATTGGAGAATATGCTTTTAACTAAGTACATTGAAACTGCATGATAACACAAATTTAGAAAGGATTGGGAATTGGCTCCCAGCCTCCATAACAGACTCACCCTGTCATTTCATTAACCATGTAATAACTGCACTCAGTGTGACTGAATTGTCTGGACCTTGCTTATGGCATTAAGGTGGAGGCTTACCACATCACCTCATCCTGCCCACAGCAGCTGGTTGGATGGCAGCGAGGGAATCCCCGTGAGGATCCATCTTAGTACCAGGGCTGGCTGGAATGGGAGGAACAGAAGGACCCCAGAAGTAGAAGATTGGACAAGGAGTGGTGAAAACTGGATTGTTACTATGCTACAATTCGTAACTGCTAACCGGGGACAACGCAAATGGGATTCAAATTTTATAAGAATGAATCTGGCCAGCAGAGGGAGGGGCCCCGCAGCGTTGAGAGCACACCACACGTCACTATAAAGTATCAGAAGCAAGAAACATTAATTTTATAATTTTTTTAAATTTAATAAATCTTTATTCAGATTATTACAATTGTTCCTCTTTCCCCCCGCCCAGCTCCCTTCCACCCGGTTCCCACCCCAGCCTCTGCCCTTACCTCCCCCCACTGTCCTCATCCATAGGTGTACGATTTTTGTCCAGTCTCTTCCCACACCTCCCACACTCCTTTCCCCCCGAGAATCGTCAGTCCACTCCCTTTCTATGCCCCTGATTCTATTATATTCACCAGTTTATTCGGTTCATCAGATTTTTTATTCACTTGATTTTTAGATTCACTTGTTGATAGATATGTATTTATTGTTCATAATTTTTATCTTTACTTTTTTCTTCTCCCTCTTCTTAAAGAATACCTTTTAACATTCATATAATACTGGTTTGGTGGTGATGAACTCCTTTAGCTTTTTCTTATCTGTGAAGCTCTTTATCTGATCTTCAATTCTGAATGACAGCTTTGCTGGGTAATCTTGGTTGTAGGTTCTTGCTATTCATCACTTTGAATATTTCTTGCCCCTCCCATATGGCTTACATAGTTTCTGTTGAGAAATCAACTGATAGTCGTATGGGTACTCCCTTGTAGATAACTTTTTCTCTTGCTGCTTTTAATATTCTTTGTCTTTTGCTCTTGGCATTTTAATTATGACGTGTCTTGGTGTGGTCCTCTTTGGATTCCTTTGTTTGGGGTTCTCTGCGCTTCCTGGACTTGTAAGTCTATTTCTTTCACCAGGTGGGGGAAATTTTTGGTCATTATTTCTTCAAATAGGTTTGCAGTATCTTGCTCTCTCTCTTCTTCTGGCACCCCATAATTCGGATGTTGGTATGCTTGAGGTTGTCCCAGAGGCTCCTTACACTATCTTCATATTTTTGGATTTTTTTCTTTTTACTTTTCCGGCTGTTTTTTGCTTCTTTGTATTTCAAATCTTTGACTTGATTCTTGCGGTCCTCTAGTCTGCTGTTAGGTCTCTGTATAATATATTTTATTTCAGTCAGTGTATGTTTAATTTCTAGTTGGTCCTTTTTCATATCCTCGAGGGTCTCGCTAAATTTATCGGCCTTTTCTAGGAAATTCTTGAAAAACCTTATAACTATGGTTTTTAACTCTATATCCAGTTGTTTGTTTTCCTCCATTTTTTTCATTTGATCTCTTTCTTTGTCTCCGCATTTTCGCTGCTTCCCTGAGTTGGTAGAGTAACTTTGTGTGGTAGGTGTCCTCTAGGGCACAGTGGCTCAGCCTCCCCAGTTACCTGAGATGAACACTCTTGGTGCACACCTTTGTGGACTGTGTGCTCAGCCTTGTTGTAGTTAAGCCTTGATTGTTGTTGGTATCACTGGGAGGGATTGACCTCCAGGCCAATTCGCTGTGAGGATCAGCTGTATCTACACTGGGAGAACTTCTGTGCTGGAAACACTCTTACAAGACAAGACTTGCAAAATTATAAAAGCCTCTGTGCTCAGCTTGGATGGGGCAGAGTTTCAGGGCAGAGCAGACAGCCTTGGTTTCCTGTCAGCCCTGCCCTATGAGGCCCCTGGGTCTCAGTGTCCCGCGGTAATCACTGCAAGCATCTCTGAGAGAAAGCCGCCCTCGAGTTTCGCCTGCTGCCAGAAAGTCCAGTTTTTCCCCGAATGAGTCGGGGTACCCAGAAACTCACCCGGAACTGGAGTTTCAGCACAGTTGGGAGCTTCTGTCTCCCTCCCACTTTAGAAAGCCAGCCGCACACTCAGCCTCCCGTGCATTCAGCAGTCAGTCCTCTCTGCGTGGGCGCACCTCCAGACCTCTGCCTTCTGCAGCTCCTCAGTCTCAGTGTGCTTTCTCTTTTCCTGACAGTCCAGATTTCCTCTGAATGAGTCTGGTTTCCCAGCGTCTCGCCCAGGACTGGAGTTCAGTGCAGTCGGGAGCTTCCTTCTCCCTCCCACTTTAGAAAGCCAGCTGCGCACTCAGCCGCCCGTCCTCTCCGCATGCAAGTCTCCATACCTCAGCCTTTTGCAGCTCCTCTGAATCTCAATGTGCTTTCCTCTTCTAGTTGTAGAATTTCCACTCAGCCAGCTTCTGCTGTGGTTCTGGATGGTGTCTGTTTTGTCTTTTAGTTGTAGTTTTGATATTGTTGTGCGAGGCAGTTTAGGTGTTTACCTATGCCGCCATCTTGGTTTCTCTCTAATTTTATAATTCTTAATTATAGTCTTTATATTTTGTATAGCTTTTACAGTCCAAAAATTAAGTATTAGAATTTGGATTATGGAAAATCAAGGGTAGAGTTTTACTCAAAGCTGTTAATGTCTTAATATTTTTCTTTTGTCTGTAAGTTGCCTGAATGTATCTGTCTTACACAGAAATGACAGATATAATTTTAATCAGATAGAAATTATCTTTCCATTCCATTACAAGCTTGAGCAAAACATATTAAAAGAGAGGCTCATTTTAAGAAAGACATTTTTTTAATAGTGTGCAATTTATGCTTATTAAAGAGTTCACTTTGTAGCTTTCCAAGAACTGAAAGAACCCATTTGCTGTTCTTAAACTTAGGGAGTCAAGATGTACATCTTTTAAAATAAAATAATTAGAATATATTGGAATGTATTGCATGTCAAAAGATTGAAACTTTGGTATTGATTATGATGTGTATATATGTATTTATATAACTATCACACATGCATTCACATGTATGGGGATACATGGAATGTCAAATGTTTTTCCTGTGGATCATTTTTAAAAACTTGAAACACACTGCCTTGTTATACTTAAAATACCTTTTCATCTACTGAATTGTTCAAGATTTTTTGGATTTGACAACATGTAATATCAATGAGAATGAGATAAAAAATGTGATGTTTGCAAGTAACAATTATCACAGTATTAGTGATACTATAAAAAAATTGGAAAAAAACTAGATGTCCACTAATGGGAAATTAGTTAAAGAATGGGGTTCTCATCCCTGGCCACTGTGGCTCAGTTGGTTGAGAGTTATCCTATGCACCGAAAGTTCGCAGGTTCAATTCCCGGTCAGGGCACATACCCAGGTTGCGGGTTTAGTCCCCAGTTGGGGTGTGTGTGTGCAGGAGGCAACCGATAGAGATGTTTCTTTCTCTCAAAAAAAAATCAATTAAAAAAAACCATTTTTTAAAAATGGGGCTTCTGCCTTAGCCGGTTTGGCTCAGTGGATAAGAGCTTTGGCCTGAGGGCTGAGGGGTCCCGGGTTCGAACATATTTTATGTTCACTGCCTACCTGTGCAGTGTTTATAAAGTTACAGTAGTGCACATAATGTCCTGCCTTCACATACACTCACCACTTACTTCACTGACACCCGGAGCAACTCCAGTCCTGCAAGCTCCATTCATGGTAAGTGCCCTGTACAGAGGTACCATTTGTTATCCTTTATGCCATTTTGTTACTGGACCTCTCGTATGTTTAGATACACAAATACCACTGTGTTCAAACAGTAGTACAGTGACATGCTGTATGGGCTTGTAGCCCTGGAGCGCAGGTTATACCATCCAGGTTTGTATAAATAAGTACACGCTCATGTCCACATGACAAAATTGCCTAATGAAGCATTTCTCACTCTATCCCTTCAAACAATGTGTGACTTACACTTTTATTTTTAACTCATAATAGACAACACACAATTTTCAAGAGCTGTGAGCTGTTTTTAATCAACCAATAAACAGCATTGATTCTTAACAGTACACACAAGAGCCCTCTTTCACATTTGTCCCGTAGGATGATTTTTCTAAATACTTATCAAGTAGCTTCACTTTCAGCCTCACTTTTTTCTTCCATCTGGATTATCGGTTTTATAGTTAAAACTCTTACCTTTAAAGAGCCTGACACTTTTTTTTTTTTTTTTTTGGTTAATCCTCACTGAAGGAGCCCTAACCGGTTTGGCTCAGTGGATAGAGCATCGGCCTGTAGATTGAAGGGTCCCAGGTTCGTTTCCAGTCAAGGGCATGTACCTTGGTTGCGGGCACATCCCCAGTAGAGGGTGTGCAGGAGGCAGCTGATCGATGTTTCTCTCTCATCGATGTTTCTAACTCCTTCTCCCTTCCTCTCTGTAAAAAATCAATAAAATATTTTTTTTAAAAATCCTCACTGGAGGATATTTTTTCCATTGATTTTAGAGCAAGTGAAAGGGAGATGGGAGGAAGGGAGAGGAGAGAAACATCCATGTGAGAGAGCCACATCAATTGGCTGTGTCCTGCACAAGCCCCAATCGGGGCGGGGAACCTATAACCCAGGTATGTGCCCTTGGCCAGAATCGAACCCATGACCCTTGGGTTCATGGGCGGACACTCTGATCATTGAGCAATGCTGGCCAGGGCCTGAGATTTATAATCTCTAAGGACCTGCCTGCTCCTCAGTGACCTCCAATGTGACAGCTTTCTAAGCTGGTGATCCCAGGGCCTGTTACTGGAAGCCTGAGCATCTTCTTTGCTACACTTCTCCTTTCTCTTCATTCCCAAGGCTGGCTGCGGCACCTCCCCACATACCTGCACATGGTTCTGCTTTGCTGGCTTTCACCATCCACATTACCATTATTGGAACTGGAAGAGCAGAACTTGGCTTAGCGGGGAACGTCTTAACACTTTGTCCTCTTACA
Organism: Corynorhinus townsendii; assembly: GCA_026230045.1. NCBI lineage: Eukaryota > Metazoa > Chordata > Mammalia > Chiroptera > Vespertilionidae > Corynorhinus > Corynorhinus townsendii. Next base: position 14,769,235 of record JAPDVU010000014.1, read on the forward strand.
CCCAGAACTGAGGAAACTAGGGTTGGAAGAAACTTCAAGGCCATGTGGGCCAGCTAGATGTTTCGGAAGTGAGTGCCATTGAGGTCCAATTTGCTTGTAGTTTGGCATGAGTCCAATACAGGCACCAGCCCAGCTAGAGGACAAAAGGCAGGCATTTCATTGTTTACCAGCCCTGGCTCCTCTCAGAATATAGAAACAGCCCCACGCCAGCTGGGAACTCTCCAATGAAGTTTTTCTGTTAATTTCCTTTAGAAGCAACAGTTGTCATCATTTAAACTCCTAAATGCCCAAATCTAATTTTTAAAACATGCAATGCCTGTTTAGTCATGGCATTGACCTCTTTTCCCTTAGATTGTCAAATTAAAAAAAACACCCAACAGCCAACACAATAATAGCTGCTGGTGTGAATGAATCAAAATTATATCTTTTTTTGTTGTTGTTGTCATTTACTTTTGTCTAAAATCTGCTCCTACTGCACTAACTCATTTAGCAGCCTTGCTCTGATGTCCAGACATCTGGTTGGCAATAAAAGCGATGAAGGGAAGGGCTGGCAGGGTACTGTTGGGGTGGTAGAGGGGACACCGTTTGTATTCGCAAGGCCATGAGGCCCAGGCATAGCGGAGAGCAGCCACAGCGCCGGGACAAGAACTGATATTCAGGGTCAGGGTCTGGGTGGAGAAAGTGTTCATGGGAGCTGGAAGCCACTTGCATTGACGGTCACCACAACACGAGATCTAATGAGAGAGTCATAAATAGGAAGGGTGAGGTCAGGTAGAAGGATGCGCCCAGAGGCTGGGAACTGCTCTTTAGACAGACTGTAGGGAGAGGAAGCCACTTTGGGCCAAGAACCCACTGTCCACAGTAACCAGAGCAAATCTGAGTCAGTCTGGTCACTACAGCCACAGGCTGAAAATAAATGTTCACGTGACGAAATAAATAACTCAATCAACAAAGCATCAACTACTGAGGGAGGTAGGGAAGCACAATCACATCCAGCATTTGGGGACGGTTCCCCGAACATCCTTGCTGTCACCCTCCTGACAAATGGTAAAGCTGCTGCTCCCTGTGGCGCTGCCACGGAGCTGAGGAATGAAGAAAGGCCAAAAAAAAAAAAAAACCACTGGATAATGAGGCCTTCTTTCCAGCAATCCAGGGCAGGGAACATAAAGGATCCAGTGCCCAAGCTTAAGTTCTGACCTGACCGCAGCTGTGATTCTGGGTCCAGGTGATGGACGGACTGCCAGATACTGACTGAAGCGGAGAACAGAAGGCAGACGCTCCCTGGGAGCTGGAATTCCCCTAAAACTCAGGGCCCAGAAGCTACGTGGCATGAGCACTGACCAAGCACCTGGGGCAGGTAGATAATGTAGATTCTGTAGTCAGAGTTCCAGAGGAGAGCTGCCCTAGATAAACTGTGTGATTAACGTTGTTTTAAATACTCTTTCCTCTCCTCCAGTGCCCTCTTTCTGGATGCCCCAACCCCGGCAATGGCCCCTTGGTTCCCAGACACTCAGGTAAACGTTCCATCCAGGGACACCTCCGCCTCCACCCCCGACAACAGAAGAGCCTCTTCAGTCAACAGCCCCCGTGCCACAGCGGAATGGTCCTTAGAAGAAAGTACTTTCATTATACAAATTCACACTAAGCTACAAATCACCAAGTTTCAGCCTCTTAAAGGAGACGCTCAACTCAAAAGGATATCCGAATTTAGGAGGAAAGAAGACATCTAAGGATGAGGGAAATGTTCTGGAGCCTTAAGGATCCTTTCCAGTAGGCAACCTGCAAATAAACTTGCAGGTCCTGCCCAGAACAAAGATGGCTGCTTTGGAGGGAAAATACAAAAGGAGTATCATTTAAATATGGACTCATCTTCCCTTCCTTGATTGTCCTGACCAGGATCCTCAAACTATGGCCCGAGGACATTTATCCAGCCCGCCGGGTGCTGCTGCCTGTCCTGCTTAGCAGCCGACTCGTCCCAGGCCCACAGTGCATAGGAATTTGTTCATAGTTTTTTTTTTTAACTATAGTCCGGCCCTCCAATGGTCTGAGGGACAGTGAACTGGCCCCCTGTTTAAAAAGTTTGAGGACCTCTGGTCCTGACTATCAAAACTGCCTCTAAGCCGGCAACTGTCTACCAGTATGCCCCCTGAATTTTTAAAGCATGCAATACCTGACTATTTAGTCAGGGGCACTGACCTCTTTTCGCTTAGATTGTCAAATGCAAAAATGACAACAGCCAACTCAACAGCCATCTGGTGTGAATGAATCAAAATCATACCTATTTTTTTTGTCAGATTGGGGGGGAAAATAAGAATTTTAGTAATTAGTTGAGATGTGCCATGAGATGAAAAGGGTTGAAAGTCACCGCTCCAGGCAAATAATTAAGAGCTGTTCATTTGCCCCTCTAAGACAAACTCAGCCCCCCACGAACCAAGCCCTGCCCCGCAGTTACGTTAAATTGAATAGGTGGGCCTCACTGTGGAGGAGATCCTGATATCCCCATTCAGGAGGAACCCCCATTGTTTCTGCTATTCTCACCTCAAATATCTTGTCCTCCTGCCTCTGCACCTCAATGTTCTGGGAATACGTGAGGCTGAGTAGCTCCTTGTCGGCCAAGAGCTCGATCGTCTCAGGCAGCGGTCCCTGGAAGGTCAGCGTCTTCTCCCCATAAGCCACAGCTCGGGCCCCCAAGTGCAGCCGGTAGGCCACAGTCTGCTTATCTCGAGGGTGGATGCTGCAGGACAGACAAGTACAGAACTTTGGGTTTGATAATAATAACCAGATTTTTAAAAATGTGTTTTTATTAATTTCAGAGAGGAAGGGAGAGGGAGAGAGAGATAGAAACATCAATGATGAGAGAGAATCATCGACTGGCTGCCTCCTGCACACCCCCTTACTGGGGATCGAGCCCACAACCCAGGCATGTGCCCTTGACCAGGATTGAACCCAGGACCCTTCAGTCCAAAAGGACAATGCTCCATCCACTTAGCCAAACCAGCTAGGGCAATAACCAGATTTTTAAAAAAGGAAATAATATACAAAGCACCCCCAGAAGGTGAGAATAAAGTTGACTGAGTCTAATAGCCAGTGGCTGAACAGCTTAAGAGAAATGGTGAGTGGTAGTCACAGCTGGGGCTCTGGGCCTTCTATGGGCTGGAAACCTTGAATAACAGATGATTTGGAAGGAAGAAATAAAGGGAGGGAGAGACGTGTGGGAGGGAGGGAAGGACGGAGAGAGAGGAGGGGGGTGGATGGAGGGAAGGTGGGAGGGTACTAGAACTAACTAAGGAGAGCTAACTCATAAGACTATGAGCCTGTGTTTCATCTGAACCAGCTATTTATTACTTGGTCCCCTCCAGGGTTTATTTGTTCATTCAATAAATATTCATTCATTCAAAAATAAATAAATACTAGTTCAAGCTCTTACTAGAATCCAGAAGGAGAAACCAAGATGGCGGCGTAGGTAAACACCTGAACTTGCTGCCTTGCACAATCACTTCAAAACTACAACTAAAAGACAAAACGGGTATCATCCAGAACCATGGGAAGACTGGCTGAGTGGAAATTATACAACTAGGAGGAAAGAGAAAAGCACACTGAGACACGGAGGAGGGGCAGAGGTGCAGAAGTGAAGTGCAGAGGTACGGAGGAGCGCGGGCAGAAAGGGCTGGCAACTGAGTACGCTGTTGTCTTTTTCAATCGGGAGGGAGATACAAGCTCCCAACTGCTCTCCAGTTCCAGTCAAGACTCTGGGATCCCAGACTCATACAGGGAGAAAATGGACTGTCTGGCATCAGGTGGAACCCAAGGGCGGCTTTCTCTCAGAGGGGTTGCAGCAATCATTGTTCCTGCACGGTGCCGCAGGACACAGAGACACGGGACCTCTTCCAGGCAGGGCTGACAGTCAGCCATTGCTGTTGGCTCCACCCTGGTGATTGCGTGAGATCCCGTCCCACCCAATTTACAACCCCACCCAAGCTGTGTGCAGAGGCTTTTGCATATGAATGGCCTGGGCCTTTGCAATCTGAAACCTAATGTACTGCAGCTGGGTCAAAGAGCCCCAGAGCCTCCAAAAGAAGACCCAAGACTCGACAGCAGTTTGCATTGCTTCAAAACTGAGCCTCATCTGGGCACCTCCAAACCCCAAACTAACAGAAGGAATCTTCAGATCTCTCTAAAGCTCTTGCTAGGTGGCCTCTCTCCTTGGAGATCCAAAAGCCAGTGTACCCAGTGGTCAGAGAGAGACCATACAAACTACAACTCTTCAGATCCATAAGAGACACACTCAGGGGGCAGACTCAGTGAGCGCCAAAGCCCCACTAAAGCAAGTCTTGCCCCATAAAGGTGTCTCCAGCACAGAAGTTCTCCCATCACAGACACAACTGATCCTCACAGCCAATTGGCCTAGAGGTCAATTCCTCCCAGTGATACCAACAACAACCAAGGCTTAACTACAATAATACTGTGCACACAGTCCACAAAGGGGTGCACCAAGAGTGTCCACCTCAGGTAATTAGGGAGGCTTAGCCACTGGGCCCTATAGGACACCTAGCACACAAAGCCACATTATCAACACAGGGAAGCAGCCAAAATGCAGAGACAAAGAAACAGGTCACAAATGAAAGAAATGGAGGAAAACAAGTGACTGGATATAGAGTTCAAAACCACGGTTATAAGGTTACTCAAGAATCCTCTAGAAACCGCCGATAAATTTAGTGAGACCCTCCAGAATATGAAAAGGACCAACTAGAAATTAAGCATACACTGACTGAAATAAAGAATATACAGAGACCCAACAGTAGACTAGAGCAGTGGTCAGCAAACTGTGGCTTGCGAGCCACATGAGGCTCTTTGGCCCCTTGAGTGTGGCTCTTCCACAAAATACCATGGCCCAGGCGAGTCTATTTTGAAGAAATGGCGTTAGAAGAAGTTTAAGTTTAAAAAATTTGGCTCTCAAAAGTAATTTCAATCGTTGTACTGTTGATATTTGGCTCTGTTGACTAATGAGTTTGCCGACCACTGGACTAGAGGATCCCAAGAATCAAGTCAAAGATTTGAAATACAAAGAAGCAAAAAACACCCAACTGGAAAAGCAAAAAGAAAAAAAGAATCCAAAAATATGAAGATAGTGTAAGAAGCCTCTGGGACAACCTCAAGCATACCAACATCCAAATTATGGGGGTGCCAGAAGAAGAGAGAGAGCAAGATACTGAAAACCTATTTGAAGAAATAATGACAGAAAACTTCCCCTACCTGGTGAAAGAAATAGACTTACAAGTCCAAGAAGCGCAGAGAACACCAAACACAAGGAATCCAAAGAGGACCACACCAAGATACATCATAATTAAAATGCCAAGGGCAAAAGACAAAGAGAGAATATTAAAAGCAGCAAGAGGAAAAACAGTTACCTACAAGGGAGTACCCATATGACTGTCAGGTGATTTCTCAACAGAAACTATGCAGGCCAGATGGGAGTGGCAAGAAATATTTAAAGTGATGAATAGCAAGAACCTACAACCAAGATTACTCTACCCAGCAAAGCTATCATTCAGTATTGAAGGTCAGATAAAGAGCTTCACAGATAAGAAAAAGCTAAAGGAGTTCATCACCACCAAACCAGGATTATATGAAATGCTGAAAGGTATTCTTTAAGAAGAGGAAGAAGAAGAAAAAGGTAAAGACAAAAATTATGAACAACAAAGTGACAACAAATACATATCTACCAACAAGTGAATCTAAAAATCAAGTGATTAAAAAATCTGATGAACAGAATAAACTGGTAAATATAATAGGATTAGGGGCATAGAAAGGGAGTGGACTGACAATTCTTGAGGGGAAAGGGGTGTGGGGGGGTGGGAAGAGACTGGACAAAAATCGTACACCTATGGATGAGGACAGTGGGGGAGGGGAGCTATGGGGGGAAGAAAGAGGAACAACTATAATAACCTGAACAATAAAGATTTACTAGGAAAAAAAAATTCAGACACTGTGCGTTAGGCTGTATTGAAACCCCTTGTACCCTGCGGCTAGCATGTGGTGGTCATCGGGGCCACTCACTAATACGCCACTGCTCCCCCTGAGGCCATGGCAGAATCACGTTTCCATCTCCCTGCAGCTGGGCATGGCCACGTTTCTGCGGGTGGACAATGCAATGTGGGCTGAAGTGTCTTGTGTTGCTTCCAGGGAGAGCACTTAATGGCCAGCGAGGGGCTTTAAGGTGACTGTGGAAGCTCAGATCAACTCGGGGCCTCTATTTCTCTGGATCTGTGAACGACCATGATGGCAAAGCCTCTCTGTTGACCTTTGGACAGGTAGCGTGCACAAGAAATAAATTTTTGTTGCGTCAAAGCACAGAGATGTTGAGGACCCTTTTTTTTTTTTTTTTTTTTACTACAGCACATCCCAGTGTAAATGACTTAGATAATGCTTCTAGGGTCCCATCCTCAGGCCATCTACTCCCTCCCCTCTCACAACTGATCATCACAGTGAAGGTCACAGGTAAGGAACATACATCATTATTCAAACAAAGCCCAAGAAGCACCCATACCTGCCGAAAGGCGAGTTCCTGTCACCGAGGTCCATGGCTACCGCCATGAAAGTGTTGGGCATCCTGAGGTTGGGGACATAGCCAAGGTCTGCTGTTTGATGCCAACGGATCTGGGGAAATCGATCATCTGAGTCTTCATCCGACAAAACTGCAGACAACTAGGAAGCAGAGAGATGGTTGCGTCAGAATTTTATTTGCATCAGAATCCTACACGTGGAGTCTTTTCACCAGCAAACCCTGGTTCTGCTTCATTCATTTGTTCAAAAGTTCGCTCAACAAGTATCTCCTGAGCTGCTCCCTGTTGTGGCAGAATCCCTCTCATCCCACCGGCCTCAGTGTAACTCTGCCACCGCTCTCACCACGACGGGGAGTCGATGGCTCCTCCCATGGAATGTAGGCTGTGTGTGATGTTCTCTGACCAACGGAATGCTCAGAAATGATGATGGGCAGCTTTCAAGTTTGTTGGTTTTCTCAATATATTTTATTGATTTTTTACAGAGGGGAAGGGAGAGGGATAGAGAGTTAGAAACATCGATGAGAGAGAAACATCGATCAGCTGCCTCCTGCACATCTCCTACTGGGGATGTGCCCGCAACCAAGGTACATGCCCTTGACCAGAATTGAACCTGGGACCCTTCAGTCCGCAACAGGCCGACACTCCATCCACTGAGCCAAACTGGTTGGGGCAGCTTTCAAGTTTTTGCCTCAGGAGCCCGTGCCTTCTGATTTCAATCTCCTAGGACCCTGAGATGGCCGTTAAAAAAAAAGTCTAGCTACCCTGCTGGAGGAAGAATGTAAAGAGAGGGGCCTTGGGAACTGGAAGATCATGAAGGAGATAGGCATTTTGCCCCAGCAATCCCAGCAGAGGGGCCAGTGATGTGGATTCTAGATCCTTACGTTCAAACTGCAGCCGCAGAGCCCACTGACGTCACATAGAGCAGAGGTGTGCCATCCCCCTTGAGACCGCCTGGCCAACCCATGGAATCATGAGCGAAACCAATGGCTGATGTTTTAAGACACTGTTTTGGGGTAGTTGGTTGCAAAGCAATAGGTGATGGACACATCTGTGTACAACATAGGGCTAGGCAGTGTATGTAGGAAAGCAAAGAGGAATCTGTCTTGGAGCACGTGGGCAAATTGCATCAAAGGTCCCAATTCTTTTTAAAAATTATTTTATTTTATTTTTTTTAGAGGGAGTGAAAGGGAGGAGGAAGGACAAAGAGAGAGAAACATCAATGTGAGAGAGATACATTGATTGGTTGCACATCCCTGGTCCTTGACGGGATGTGCCTGCAACACAGGTACGTGCCCTTGACAGGAATCGAACCGCAGACCCTTTGGTCTGCGGGCTGATACTCTATCCACTGAGCCAAACCAGCTAGGGCTAAGGTCCCAATTCTTTATACCTTCTTCTAGCCACACCCTCTTGTCATATGGCTTTATGGTTTCTCCTATTAAGAGGAAAAGTGTATTTCCCACCACCTGATTCTGAGCTCAGCCACGTGGTTTGCTTTGGCCAATCGATGAAACAGAAGTTACGGTATGTCAATTCCCAGCCTCACCTCAGGAGACCTGGCATGGTTGCACTTACTCTTTTGCATCTCTGCCATGCCAGGAGAATGGCATACCTGTGCTAGCCCACTACTCTTGAAAGGAAGCTGACAGCTGTGGAACAGAGCTGCCTCATCTCAGCCAATTCAGCCAAGCCTGGCCTGCAGCAGAGCCCCCAGTGGACCCACAGAGACATGAAAGTGCCCAGTGGGACTCAGCCAAGGTCAATCAACCCCCAGCTACCCAAATACGTGCGCCATAATAATAAATGTTATTTTAAGTCATGGGTTCTGCATGCTGAGTACACAGATTTGCTTTCATCTAGATGAAAAGTGGGTAGATTCCTATTCCTGCAAAGGACAGGAGCTCCAGAAAAGTGCTTTAATATTACTACAATGCACGTGGTCCCGCTATTTCCTCCTTTCTTCTCCGATGTTTGTATCACCCTGTCCTCTGCTTTAGACAGTGCCTTATTCTTAGCCTTAGTTCCAGCCAATGAGAGGCATCAACCTCTTATCTCTCTTTATAAACCATGATCTAACAGTAGCCACACCGGACATTGGGAAACAACCCGGATGGGCAACCACATGGCCACTGTAAAATGTCTGTCCCCATCAGAGGCGCTGCATTAGGAACAGACTGTCTCTCCCCGGCTCGTTACTCACATGGCCCAGGAAACACCTGAGACCATCCCTACACATGTGGCCACACTTTGAATAGAGGACATTTCCTGCTCCTTGAGTTGTGCCAGAAAGATGAGAAGGTCATCAGGAAAACACTGGCGAGGCTGCAATAGTAGCAGACAGGATATGACATAAAGGGCATGTGGACAAAAAGGGGCCACATACTAACTCTGACAGCTCAGGGAGGCCTGCATGGCGGCCCTACAAACTCAAGAGGCTTAGAGTAACCCCAAAGATGCTCTGAACATAAATCTTCCCAACTAAAAGCGAGTCATGGCGGTAGTCCAGCCCCAGGCCTGTAGCTCCCTTGACAAAGGTTGATCGTTACCGGAAGTGAGCCTGTCCATTGTCTTTTGCATCTAAGATAACACACCTTTGAAATGTCAGCGTAATCTCCTTGCCCCGCCTCTTACGGCACACCTACCGCACCAGGCAGGACGCCACAGAAGCCCTCATTGTCATCTTCTTCTCCACATGCCACCTCTACGTACCTGTTCTGGCCTGCACCCACAGATGTAAAAGAAGTGTCTTTCCACTTGACTGTTTATCCAGTCCTAGAGCTTTCCCCGCTTTGCTTTCTCCCACCGCCTTATCCTGCCACTAATGCATTCCATGTAACTCCCTTACATCGCCTTTGATTCCAACATATAAAACAGGCTGCACAACTGCCATTCTCTGGAGCAAATCTCCACCCGTTGAGATTTTGCTTCCTAGCAATTGTCCTCAGTTTGGCTCAAATAAGCTCATAAAGCCCTGGCCAGTGTTGCCAAGTGGTTAGAGCATCGGCCCACACACCAAAGGGTCTCAGGTTTGATGACCGGTCAAGGGCACGCACCTGGGTTGCAGGTTTGACCCCCGTTCATGGCATGTGCGTGGGAGGCAACCAATTGATGTGTCTCTCTCACATCGATGTTTCTCTCTCCCTCTCTCCCCTTCCTTCCCTGTCTCCTTTCCACTCTCTCTAAACATCAATGGGAAAAATATCCTCTGGGGAGGATTAACAAAAATGAAAATAACAAAATAAACTCAAAAATTCCCTACGGGTTTGGACATTTTTGTTTTTGTTTTTCTTAATCCTCAGCCTAAGGTATGTTTATTGATTTTATAGAGAGAGGAAAGGGGGGGGGGAGAGAAAATACACACTTAACACATCCATGTGAGAGAGAAACATTGATTGGCTGCCTCCTGTAGGTACCCTGGCCAGCGATCGATCCTGCAGCCTTTTGGCATCGGCGACGACGCTCCAACCACCGAGCCACTCGGCCATGGCTGGACATTTCTTACGTCGACAGTATGATGTGGGATGTAGGTGATATTTCCAATTCTCTTACTAAAATCTCTTATGCGAATTGGCTTTCATCTATTTGACATGATAAAAGGTGGTGAAGCTTCGTAATGGAATGTCATGAAAACTAGAAAATTGGGTAAGAAGATCTGTGAGTCACCCTGCTTCTTCTCACAAGACACCCAGAAGACTGAAGGTGGAACCATATTCACCCGTCAGTGCCGTGATGGGGATCGTGGTAACAAAGCTACCAGAAAGGTCTAGGGTAAGTACCAGCCTGACGCACAACAGGGAGCGATGCTAACAAGAGTCACTCATCCCAAGAAGTTTCTCAAAATGGCAATTTTGCTGAGAATTCCTGCAGCAATTCTCCGCTCCCATTTCATTGATTGCACTAGTACATACTGACCACACGGGGGCACCAGCACACTCCACAACCAAACTCTTTTTCTTAAGGATACAGCGGGGTGCTGTTTAGTCTCCCATGGCGATGAGTAGAAATGCTGCTGCTTATGAAGGCATATAATGGCCAAAGAATAGAAAGGTGGCCACATCCAGAGGGCTTTACAAATAACATACTGTAGTTTGCAGTCTGTCCCACTGGTCCTCCAAACCCCTTTTAAGAAAGCGTCATAGGGACTCCTGCCCCCACCATGCTTCAGGTCACCTCTCCACGAATCCTCTCTGACCCGTGTCTGGCCCTGGTCTATCTACTGAGTGTGAGTCCTGCATCGCTAACTGTGCACCAGTTCCTGCAACCATCACTTCAAACCCAGCGTTCATCTTTCCTTACAGACCACTGTCCCTCCAGATTTTCTGGCCTTTCTCATTAATAAAAACAAACACTGCCCAGCTGGCGTGGCTCAGTGGTTGAGGCATTGACCTATGAACCAGGAGGTCACGGTTTGATTCCTGGTCAGGGTATGTGCCCCTGTTGCTGTCTCAGTCCTCAGTGTGGGGCGTGCAGGATGCCGCCAACCAATGATTCTCTCTCATCACTGATGTTTCTCTATCTCCCTCTTCCTTCCTCTCTGAAATCAGTAAAAATAATAAAAATAAACAAAAACAAACACTAACTTTATCTGGCATGTGCCAAGCTTTCCATGGATTAACTCACTAACTCTTAAAATAACAAAGGAGTCTGATATCTTGTTCAAAATCACACAGCTGAAGAAGTGCCGGAGCGGGGATCGGAATCCAGGCAGGCTGGCCTCGAGCTGAAGGCAGCTTTGATCCGGCATCTCCTTTGGAAGGCAGATGTTTATAGTCTCGGTTGGGAAACGTGCTTTTGTTGATGACATCAAGTTGAGCCCAGAGCCTACGGGGATTCTGCTAAACGGGAAGGCCTCGGTGCCAGGGCAAGGCCTCTGTTTCCAGCACCTCGCACAGCTCAGAGCACGTCACAGGCATTCAGCACATACTTCTGGGTTGAGCTGGCTGAAGTCACGTTTACATCAGCCAGTCCACAGGTTAAGAGACAAAAAAGTACCTCAAAAATCCAAATGTAGTTCCACCAGCAGGAACTCAGAACTGTGACAGGAGTTGCTATTTTGATAATAATGAGCAGAATAATCTTGTTTCAAAGTCAAAATAAATGTAAGAAAGAAAATGATTGTAAAGTAGTTAGAAGTGCAAAGCATGTCTATAAAAATCTTTATCCAAAAAAAGTATGGTGAAGTAGGACGAGGTAGAGGAGAGGGGTGGCTGGTGGGCAGGGAAACCGTGGACACCCAGAGGCAGCTGTCTGGGGGTATCATGTCCAACTCAGATGTTAAAGCCCATTCCATCACTACGTCGTGAGTTGGGTCTTGGTCTTATAACATTTTACTTGTTTAATTTCCTATGTTCCAGCAAAGTCAGAACTACCACCCTACGCAAACTTCGGTAAGTCACAGAAGGCTTCCTAAGTGATATCCAGGCTGAGACCTACAGGATAAGTAAAAGTTAGCTGGGAAAGTGTGGGGGAGAAAGATTATTTCAGGCAAAGAGCATGTGCAATGGGCTGGGAGTGAGAGAACGAGGTCCCTTCTAAGGAGTGGCAGGGATAACACCAAGTTAGGGAGGGTGTGGGGAAGTGAACATTCTCACACATTGTTGCTCAGGGTACACATTTATACCCACTCATAAATTCCTACAGAGAAATTTGGGAACATGTTTAGAGCCTTAAAAAGTATTCAATTTAACCTAGCAATTTCATTCCTGGGAATTTATCTTATGGAAAAAAATTAAGCATGCATGTAACGATTTAGCTACAAGGAATATAAACATGCCGCTGTTTATAAAAGCAAAACGTTTAAAGCAACCTGAGTGCCCATTTATCAAGGCGTAGCTAAATAAATTATAATATAACCGTATTTCAGAGTACTCTGTAATCATTATACATTGTGCCCAAGATTAATATTTATTGGCTCAGTGGTTGAACATCGACCTATGAACCAAGAGGTCATGGTTTGATTCCCAGTCGGGACATATGCTCGGGTTGCGGGCTTGATCCCCAGGGTGGGGTATGCAGGAAGCAGCTGATCATTGATATTTCTCTCTCTCTCTCCCCCTCTCCCTTCCTCCCTGAAATCAATAAAAATATTTTTAAAATAAATAAGTATAATAAATAAAATATATTTATTAGTGTGAAAAATGTTCACAATATAACATTATGAGAAAGAAAAAGCAAGATATGGTACAATGTTGCAGTATGGATCCTATTTCACAAATAATGAGTAGAAAAGTCTGCTTATTTCTGGATTCTGGAATTATAAATGTTTTTAGCTTATCTTTTCCATATTTCTTTAACAAACATGCAGTATTTTTTTTTTAATAGGAAGACATATTAGTTACTGAATGACTTCTTAAAAGACTCACTTGTCCCAGCAGTGAACAGAGATGAATTAAGTCATACATTCAGTTCCTGACCAGCGGCTATGAGGGTGAAAAAAGAAGATGGATTCCAGGAAAGAGATCTCAGCAGCAGATCCCCATGGCAAGGTCCATAAACCCTCCTCCCCTCAACACATACCTGGACAAATCCAAATGGGAGGAGGCGCTCCGTCTGCCCCTGAGAGCCGAGGTGGAAGGTCTGGCGCCAGTCCTCAATGAGCGCAGGGAATGTGCAATTGTACAGGTCCCTGTTAAGATCGATATTGGCCTCCCCTGGAAACAGTCCAAGCGGTGAGAGGAGTTTGGGGTAGAAGCAAAAATGGCCACACAACACTCCCCAACCTCTGGGCCTGCCCTAGGAAGTGGGCCTTCCTGCAGTCTCTCTGGACTGGCTTTGCTCGGGCCAACCGGGGCAGCAGCCAACATGATACAAGCAGACTTGAAAAGTGCTTCAGTTTGGGGGGGCTGCTCTCTCTCGATGCACCCGGAACCCTGAATCGGCTACGTAAACAATAAATAAGTCTGAGCTAGCTTGCTGAAGGATGGGAGACCGCATGGGAGTCACGGGGCCCCAGCAGGTAGACAGCTCCCAGCCAACACACGTGGAAGAGAGGCCAATCTAAGCCACCCAGCCACCAGACAGCCTGCCAGGTGGCCAAAGACACATAAAGATCCCAGCGGAAATTAGCCCAAGCAGCCCAGGCGGAAAAAACGACCCTGCTAGACCACAGAATAGGGAGCTAATAAAACTGTTTTTGTTGTAAGTCACTAAATTCTAGGATGGTTTGTTATGCAGCAAAGCTAACTGACACAATGGAGAAACAGCAAAGGGAACACTCACCCTGGTACCATATCACGCCTTTCAGGGTCATATTATGTAGTGGATGGATCATGGCATTCCAGAGGACAGAGTGTTCACTGGGACCACTTACAGAAACCGGTGAAGTGAACCTGAAATCAAGAAGGTGCACAAGTGTCAGGAGAGAGCTAGCGACCAATCACATTATGATCCCTAACCTGGACGTCTACCCAGCTTTTACTTGGGGCAAATTTCTGATGAAAGCAACACAGAATCACATTGAACCACTCTGTCCCACATGGACACGTGTGCACAGTCTCTGAATTTCACCTCCAGGTTCTTCCCAGGACAAGGGTGTATCAGTCAGTTTTCTGCGAGTTCAGTGTGGGCCACCCCAGTTTCCAGATAAGGTCATTAAAGCCACAAAGGGGAGAAGTGTTTTATTACGCGTCTCACACACAAGGCAACAGACTTGTTTGACTAGTCCTCAATGAATAGACACTTTCAAGCTTTTTGCTTTTGTAAGCAATGCCACGATTCTCTTTCCTATAGCTTAACCATTGCATACAGGCGTAAGTATTTCCTCAAGATAAATTCCCAGATCTGAAAAGTCTGGGTCAAAGGACACATTTTTCAAAAAGGCTTTCAATGTGTTCCTAACTTTCTCTGTAGAATGCTTGTCGGAATTTACACCTACTTCCCCACGCCCTTGGAATTGTCCCTTCCATGTCCTCAGAGGTCTGGGAGGCCTGGCTTCAGAGGCCTTCTGCTCTACCACAGGCAATTCTTTCTGCTCCAAAATGGAATGTCTTCACACAGGGACACCTTGACCCAAGCGAAACCACGAGCTGAAGTCCACCCTCTTCCCAGAGGCCTTCCCAGGACTGATGAGACAATGTCCGTGAAGGCAGTCCACATATTGTTCATCCCTACGTAAGTATGACAATCAAGATTTCATTAAGTAGCCCATCCTCCAACCCAAACTCCGCACCATGTATGCTTCCTGATCTAGCTTTCCCTAAGTGCACTTTCATCCTCACTACATATATACTTGATTCCATGTCTATTTGTTCTTCCTGTCACATTGTTTATTCTGCTAAACAATATAGCACAGAGGTTAAGAGCACAGACACTGAGGCCAGACTTTGCCACTTACTCGTGTGTCCATGATACGCTCCAACTTAGTGTCTTTTTTAAAAAAACACTTAGTGATTTCAGAGAGGAAGGGAGAGGGAGAGGAGATAGAAACATCAATGAGGAGAATCACTGATCGGCTGCCTCCTGCACGCCCCACAGTGGGGACTGAGCCCGCAGCCCAGGCGTGTGCCCCGACTGGGAATCAGATGGTGACCTCCTGGTTCATGGCTCGACGCTCAACCACTGAGCCACGCCGGTTGGGCTCAGACTTGGTACCTTTATCCACGATATGTTAATAGTATCCACATTTCAAGAGATTGTTGTATTAAGTGAGTTACTATATATAAACTACTTACAACATTTTTCAGCCTAAAGCTTCCAGTAAGTATTAGCTATAATTATTATTAAGAAAAAGACTCATAATTGCTTCTTGTACTGTTCTCAGATGGCTGGGGTGGTGGTGACAGTGAAAATAATACCTTGCCTGTGCACGGAATACGTTAATACATATTTGGACATTCGGCACGTACTTAACTCCCCCAAGGAGACCGCGATTCTCCTCTTTTATCTAATTTCCTGGTAGGCTTTCTCCCAGACCACAGGGTGCTTTCTTACCCTTCCTTAGAGACCCCACAGGCTTTCAATGACCTTCCAGATGACCAGGCTTCAATGGGGGTCCCACCCCACGAGGAGGAGACCAGCCCAACGGGATACTGCAGAGTGTCGTACAGGTGGCGCCCGAAGAGCCAGCACACGGCCGACATGTACTCGAAACTCCCGTGGCCTAAGTTTTCTGTTCAGAAAAAGAGAGTCAGGTAAAGAGTAGAGGGATACAGATGGGTCTCGGTGAGAAGAAGGGGTGTGGGCCATCCCTTGCTAAGAATTTCCCAAAGCAGGATAAGATGGAGAGGCAATTATCTCATTTGCAGAGAACCAAAGCTCCCTGGCTGGGCGAGTGGACCTCCCTCGCTTGCCCCCCTATCACCTACAGGTTCCTGAGAACCTAGGAATACGATTAGTCCTCCTCAACCGGTGAGGGCAGAAAGGCCGTCGGGCCCCTCTACCACCCTCACCTCACCTCTCCCTTTTCCTCACCCTTCGTTTCCACTGAGCTCCGCGAGAAGAAATGAGCAAGCAGGGAGCGTGTCGAGAAGAAATGGGTCCTTTTTCTACCCAGTTTTATAGCCATGCTCATGAAAACATGGGCAGGTAAGGGACGCAAAGTTTGGCTAAAAGAGAAAGCAACAAAAATCAAAACTGGTTTTAAATTTTCAGCATAGGAAGCTCATATGTCCATACAGCCCGGTAACTAACACACACCGGAGTGGGCCCCTTGTGGGAAGAAAGCTGATGAAGAGGGGAACAGGCACACACACACTCAACGGATGGGGTCACTCAGCCCAATATTTATTAAGGAACTGCTACGTCTAAGGCACTGGCTTGGCACTACTCAAGATCCAAATTCAGTACAGTGCTGGCACTCAAAAAGTTGATAGTGTCATAGTGGAGATTCAAATCAATTAAAATTGAGCACCTACTAGGTGCCAGGCACGTCTAGATGGTGGGAGTACAGTAAATACCAAGAAAAGGAGAACCATGGAATCTCTCCTCGTAGGTCTTATATTCTACAAAATAAGACATCTATTCAGCTGAGTAAAATATAGGGCAGAATATGGTTAAGTGCCTTCAGAAGTACTAACATGTATTAAGGGGTTTTAACAGCAAAAGAACGAATATAAAATGAAAGGCAGATCGTAAAAACCCTAATAAAGACTGACCTCCTCCCGTGCTGCCACAATCCTCTGTGCGGAGTGTTTCCCTGACCCCACTGAACTATTCGCTTAGCTCACCCTCTTCGGTGTCTGGACCTAACAGAGAGTCAGCAGATGTTTGTTGGCTGGTGTTGGGTGGTTGTGGGTGGCTGGTATAAAGCTGGTTTCACTGATGAGCAGGTAGAGAGAAAAGGTAATGAAGAGGAGCAGAGAGCCCTGGCCAGGGTGTTCAGTTGGCTGAGTGGTATCCCATGCACCCAAAGGTCACTGGTTTGATTCTCAGCCAGGGCACATGCCCGGATTGCAGGCTTCATCTCTGATTAGGGTGTGTATGGAGGCAATCAATCGATGTTTCTATCGCACATAGATTATTCTCTCTCGCCCTCTCCCTTCCGCTCTGTCTAAAATCAATAAAAACATTTTTTTTTTTTTTTAAAGAGGCAGAGAGGTGGGAAGTCTTGAAGGACAGACAGAAGTTGAATAAGCAGAGCTGGTATTCTAGGCAGAAAAAACAACACATTAAAAGGCACAGAAAAACGCTGAAAGTGTTTGACCGCAGCACAGGTTACAAAAGGAAGCTAAGACGATGAAAAGCCCTTTGAGAACGAGATTGTGTGTAGGCAGAGCAGCCCCCCAAAGTGTCCACACCCTAATGGTTACAACCTGTGGCTAAAGGGCCTTTATAAATGTGATTGGGGTTAAGGAACTGGAGATGGAAGAGGGTCCTGGATTATCCAGGTGGGTCCAAGCTAATCACGTGAGTCCTTAGAGTCAGGAAGCCTTCCCAGTGGCAAGCAGAGAGCTGTGACAACAGCAGAGGCAGGAGAGACAAGAAGCGTGAGGAGGACTTGGCCTACTGTGCTCCTCCCCAGATACCTCGCTGCCGCACCTCCTTCAGCGTATCACTGAAATGCTGCCTTTCTCACTAGGAATTCCACTGCCGCTCTAAACTGGAAACCACTACCTATCCCAGACCCCAAGAGTCTCTATTGACTGCCTTCCCTGGTGTATTTATTCAGTATCATTAGCCCGCATCACCATCTAACCTACCCCTTGATATCCCAAATTTATCTGGTGCCCAAGTTCAGAGAGTGAAAGGCAGGTGATAGCAAGGTATGCAACCCCTTATACCAGTGGTCGGCAAACTCATTAGTCAACAGAGCCAAATATCAACAGTACAATGATTGACATTTCTTTTGAGAGCCAAATTTTTTAAACTTAAACTTCTTCTAACGCCACTTCTTCAAAATAGACTCACCCAGGCCATGGTATTTTGTGGAAGAGCCACACTCAAGGGGCCAAAGAGCCGTGGTTTGCCGATCCAAATCCAAGTGATTCCCGAGTTTTGGATAACATATATAGTGAGAGTTCACAGACCAAAACATTCCTCCAAAATTGACCAAAATAAATGTAGTTCCTAAGTTCTTATAGAGAGAGCGCAGAGAGTGTGATATGGAATAACATCAGGTACTTCCTCGAAAGTTTACTGATTTTATTATTCATTTTCTATATCCCCCTGCTCTAGAATACCAGCTCCATGAGATCAGCTATTTTTGCCTGTTTTATTCACTGCTATACCCCCAGCACCGAGACCAGTGCCTAGCACATAGTGGGCACTCAAGTATTTGGTGAGTTAATTAACACTTGAAAATGCAGGAGCAAGCGAGGTTTCTGAGGTAAAGCACGTACAGACCAAAAAGAAGAGGGACTAGAGAGATCACCAGGGGCCACACTGGAGGAAGGAACTGGAGAAAGCAGAGACCTAGGCAGAGAAGACGCGGGAAAGGAAGTACCACACAAGCTAACAGGAACGTGCGGCTCCCCAAAGGGGCGGTAGGTAGGGTCGAATGCTTAGAGGTATCCAGAGGCATCATGAGAAGGACAGGAGTCACTTTGCGATGGAAGCACAAGACAGATAATAAGGGTTAGTGACTGCATGGAAAGGCAGTGGAAAGAATGAGAAAAAGATGTTCTAGAAAGTTTTCACAAAGCAAAGGGGAGAGCTGAGGCACTGTGTGAAGGGTACCTGTTATGTTCCGTTTTGCTCTGTTTCGTTATAAAGGAAAGCTAAACTCTGAGACCAGGGACTATGTCTGCCTTGCTCACTGCTCCTCCCTTGAGGCTGTACACAGAGCCACTTGGAATGGGCACAGAACAGAGCCTGATGGGTGAGAGAAGGCTCCAGAGGAAGTAAGAGCCTGCTTCAGAGGCAGCCATGAGAGGACCGCAGGCAGCTGTGTTCAGACATGGAAACAGAGCAGTGAGGCATGGAGGAGGGGTGCCCGAGGGGTCATGCTGAGCAGCCTCAGTGTGCTCAGTGAGGCTGAGGGTGGAGTCACTGCTCACAGCAAGGAAGAAGACTCGGCAGTGGGGTCTCGGGAATAAACGTATGGAATGGCTACCACCAGGAATAGGGTGCGGAGTCAATAAGAAGTGAAAAAAGGCCTGGCTGGAGTGGCTCAGTGGTTGAGTGTTGATCCATGAACCCAGGAGGTCACGGTTCAGTTCCTGGTCAGGGCACATGCCTGGCTTGTGGGCTCAATCCCCAGCAAGGGGGGCATGCAAGAGGCAACCAATCAATGATTCTTTCTCATCATTGATGTTTCTCTCTCTCTCTCCCTCTCCCTTCCTCTCCGAAATCAATAAAAATGTATCTTTTTTAAAAAATGAGAAAAGGATGGCTACATCCTAATAAGCAGGTAAGAACCAAATTCAGGGTCTCAGATCCCACCCGGGGCGCTGACACTCCATGGAGAGATGGCACCCATCCCAACAGCCGCTCACCTGCGGTGGGCTTAGACCACGGCAAGTCTACCTCAGCGAGGTCCTCGAGCTCCTGCTCTGCCTGGTTGAGAGACACGGAGAGGATGCGGACAGACTGGTAGGCCGCGGTGTTGGCCAGCTCGCGTGTAGCATTAAATATCTAGAAAAGAAATAGGAATGTCATTTCTTACACCAACCTATTTGGTGGGTGGTCAGCTCTCTGCCTGCCTCTTAAACACTACGAACTGTGGACAAAAAAAAAGGGGGGGCCCATCCTAAACCTGACAAGCTCGGGGGAGGCCCACCTGGTGGGCCCTACAAACTCAGAGACTGAAAGTGACCACGGAGAGGATGGTCTGAACAGAAAAAGTCCTAAGCAAAAGCGAGTCGTGGCGGGCAGTCGTCCCGAGCCTGTAGCTCCCTTGACAAAGGTCAGTCTTTACGGAAGTGAGCCTGTCCATTGTCTTTTTGCATCTGAGATAACACACCTTTGAAATGTCAGCGCTATCTCCTTGTCCAGACTTCTTCCGGCACACCTCCCGCACCAGGCAGGACACCACGGAACCCCTGTCATCTTGTTCTCCGCATGCCACCTCTATGTACATGCTAATTCACTATCCTGCACCCACCAATGGAAAAGAAGTATGTGTCTGTTCGTTTTACTTTTGATCTGATTCCAGGTATTTCCTCGCTTTGCTTTCTCCCGCCCCCTTAATTAACCACCAATGGATTTCATATAACCTGCCTCTCCTGCTTCGCCATTCTCCGGAGCATTTTCTCAATCCATTGAGATTTTGCTGCCTGACAACTGTTGTGAGTTTGGCTCAAATAAACTCATAAGAATTCGCTACAGGTTTGGATGTTTCTTATGTCAACAAGGTCCTCTGAATGCCTTCTGAGCCTTCAACACTCCGATATGAAATGAGTAACCGAAACCAATGATAGAGTGGTGTGCGTCACCTTGATCTACCTTGTCCAAAAGAGATCATGAAGAATCATGTCCCCACAGAAGGTCGGAATGCGATAAACCCCGAGATCGCAAGGAGCAAGTCTGTGTTGGATGGGAGGAACAATGGCGTGGCTTAGGCTAAAGAAGAACAACTGCCCAGAAGACCACTGCGATACCTGAAGATGAAAATACTTCTATTCAGCAAAAGTATCTGACAACATAAAATTCTTTTAAAAATGGAGCCCAAAAGGCCTTGGAGAGGCAGACTTGTGTCATCCATACCACATAAAAGCAGCATATTAAAACACACACACACACACACACACACACACACACACACACGCCTGAGAAATGATTGTTGAACTCCTGAAACATACTGAAATCAGCCTCAACATGCTTATGTTCTCATCTGGGTCTCAGCAAATCACCAAAGAAAAACTTGGGAGAAAATGGCAATTTGAAAAGTAGTGTTCAGGGTGACTGCTGAGAACAGTCCCCAGAAATGAAACAAAGAAGAATGTCCATCCCAAATCGCTTTAGGAACCCACTGCTGAGAGTATGACAGGAAGGACGTGGAGTTTTTCTGGACAAGAATATGTGTGGTCGATACGGTGTATATGCACTGTTGGTCCTATTGGGCATCAATTCCTCTAGGAGCTTATGCATAAGTGCTATTTCCTTTAATCCTGGTTTCTTTTTTAAAGAAGATACTGTAAATACATTATTTTGCTTTGGTTTTTGCTTTGTTCTTCCTTGTCTTCCCTCTATCCCCCTGGACTGGTCTGGTTTTCCCAAACAAAGGGCTAACGGGAGTGTCAGGAAGCCCAGTTATCACTGGCCTCAGGGAACAAGCGCTCCAGCTGAGGCAGGCCTGCCCAGCGAGAGGCACAAGAGGCTGGATGCCTTCCATTGGCCGCTAGCCGCAGAGAGCGCAGCTGGCTCGCCTTCCCTCCCGCCCACCACAGAGAATACAGCTGGCCCTCCAGCCCACATTGTAAGATAAACGATCGGGCTGCCAGATTGCCCCCACAGAGCATTTCACTGAAATATGCTGCCCCCCCAGCCCCCACCCCCGCTTCGCCCCTTGACTTGCCGCTGAGCCTGCTGTGGCCGCTAAGATGGCCAGACACAAATGGCTCTTTTGGTCACCATGGAAGGCACAGCCTGAAACGCTCCCTGGGAGCAGCAGCGCTCACCTGTCAGGGATATGGGTCTTCCCGCTGTCAGGACACACCTGACACCGAGTCTCGGGAAAATTCCATAGGAAATCCAGATCTGTGTGTTCAGGAGCCTGCCTGGCAAGTTTAATGTAAAATACACATCAGTGCGTGAGGACAGGCCAGCGCACTCACTGTCTATTCTGGCAGGGACATTATTTTTCAGCAGCAAGTACCTGTAAAGAATCCTCTCCCTTGAAATTCAGTTCCTCCCCAAGTGCGAAGGCTTGTCTGTTGCTTCCATGGAAACAGTGGATGGAGCTGCTTCCATTCTCTCCACCCACACCAGCTTCCGCAGCGACGACGGGGGAACTCAAGTGCCTCATCGCATGAGATGCCAGCTCCCAGCTCGGGGAGGCAGCACGGTGAACACGCTACTTGTCTTTTACACCCGCCACTAACACATGAGGGTACTGCAAGGCCAACGAAGTCGGGGTGGCTGGCATCCTCCGATATTGTCACCAGCACACAGAACTGGCTCTGAAACGCTGGCTGAAAAACTTCCATTTTCAAACTCGCGTTTGTGTATTATTTCAAGTCAAAACGTGAAAGCCACATGAGGTGGTAACAAAAATGGGGGTGGGAGCCGTAGCCGGTGTGGCTCAATGGGTAGAGCGTTGGCCTGCAGACTGAAGGGCCTCAGGTTCAATTCTGGTCAAGGTCAAGGGTACGTACCTATGTTGCAGGCTCCATCCCTGACCCTGGTCAGGGCGTGGTGCAGGAGGCAACCAATCGATGTGTGTCTCTCACATCGCTATATATATATTTTTTTTACAGAGAGGAAGGGAGAGGGATAGAGAGTTAGAAACACCGATGAGAGAGAAACATCTATCAGTTGCCTCCTGCACACTCCCTACTGGGGATGTGCCCACAACCAAGGTACATGCCCTTGACCGGAATCAAACCTGGGACCCTTCAGTCCACAGGCCCACGCTCTATCCACTGAGCCAAACTGGTTAGAGCTCACATCGCTATTTCTATTTCTCCCCCTCCCTTACATGCTCTCTAACAATCAATGGGAAAATATCCTCGGGTGAGGATTAGCCAAAAAAAAAAAAAAAAAAAAAAAAAAAAATGGGGGTGGGAGAAAATTCTTGCTGTACCTGATGACAATTACTTCTGAAACTGGCATCCTTGCCCTATATCAGCAAGCCTTTTTGATGGATGCATCTCCTTCCGGATACTGGCAACAAACTTAGGAATAAAGAGATTTCAGGAAGATTTTCATTTAAATGACACTTGGTTTCCCTGCTGATGAAAGAGAAAGCCTTCTTCCATCTGCTGAGATCAAATTTCATCTCATCAAACACCACAGTGTAATTATTTCTCTACCAAGTATTTAAATGAGGATGGAAATGAACACCAAGGTATTTGAAGTCATTAGGGCTGCTGGGCTGAGAGGGAGCAACACTGCCTCTCCAGGGACGGGCAGTTCAGCATCAAAGCAGCTGCTCACCAGTGTTCAATTTGTAACCTTTACACCACATTCTTGAATTAATGAAGAAACGTCAAGATTCTATTTCCTCAGAGAATCTTGGCATGGGGTCTGCACGAGGAGCAAGGCCTGTGGTGAGAGAGAGAGAGAGAGAGAGAGAGAGAGAGAGAGAGAGAGAGAGAGAGAGAGAACGTGTGTGTGTGTGTGTGTGTGTGTGTGTGTGTGTGCTCTGTATTTTACCTTCTACAATTATCGGGGAAATGGGGGTCTCCTCTTCCCCACTGGGTGGTGGGGGTGGGGTCCTTACAATATCTCCAGAAAAGGAATTTTCTGAGACTCACACGGGAGGATGTGATTTTTATTTGCGTGCAATCACACCCCTGGTTTCCAAAGTCTCATTCGGGTCATGGAAGAAGTGTAGCTGGGGTTTCAGTAAAGCTAGGAGCAAAGCCAGTGTCCAGTGCTTTTTGTTATTTTGGGTTTTTTTCCATGTTGGAACCAGCTCCAGCTCAGCATCAGGCTAGCAGCAGTCCATTAGTCCATTATGCGGGAGTCCACATGGCTGTGGGCCATGTGGATGAATACGGGAGAGCCACGCCTGAGCCAGGGCCCAAGTGTGCCAAGAGAGGAAATTTCTTTGTTTAGGGATTCAATATCCCAAATTCCTCATCCTTGCAGTGGCCACACCCATTCTGGTCAGTGACCTGTTTTCCCAACTGTGACTGACAGACAAGACCTCACCCCAACTTTACTGGGCACGCATCTACTCTTCTCCCTGGGGGGAGTGTAAAGCTTCTGCTTCCTGGTGAAGTTGCCTAAATGACATGCCTATAATATTTGGCCTTCCCTTTGCTCCTATTATAAATAACTAGTTAATGGCAATGGTATCACTACTACAGTATAATACAGCAGTTTTTTAAAGTTGAGGAAATAGCTATAAATAAGCCATCCATCATTACTCCTGTGAATCTTTTATTGCAATGCGCTAATACCCCTTCTCTTCTGGATTGTAATTTCTCTACTTGGAAAGTAGGAAGATGGGGATTGCCAAGATATTGAGAAACAGGTTTCCTGTCTAACATTGGCCATCCTCTTCTGAGCTTGACTAGAAATATCCAAGTCTTAAGACCTACCCTGTCTTAGGAGGCGACAGATGAACATTTAGACTTTTCTCCATTTATAAACATCTCCCTCGGTGTTATAAATAACACTCAACTTAAAAATTCCACTTTACCCTAACAACAAGATAGGCATACAATCTGCCATTTTCTTCATTTGAATGTGAAGAGGGGTATGTTATAGTGGAAACCTTACCTCCTCAGAAAAGTCACATGGAGGGAGAAAGGGGGGGGGGGGCGGAGACAGACACCCTGTGTGTTGCAGTGGGGGAGGGGGTGGTCTTTGGGAGAAAAGGAGCAGGAGGAATATGGAGGTACCCTTTTGATAAAAAATTAAGTTCCACAGAATGTTAAGAGACTAGAAACCCTGGCGTTTGGTACGGTCAGCACCTAAAATGCTGTCATACAGACTAAGTGTATGATTTAAAAACCAAAAAAATAAAGAATGAACACTTGGCTATGTCAGGTGGAATCTTTCTACCCCCCACACTCAGCCCCCTATATCTCAGAGCTTGTAGCCTTCCTTTACTACAGAAGATGATAAAGAGTAAATGCTAGGCAGAAAGAATGTATTCACGCTTATCAAAATCTTGTTACCAGGGTGGGATGAGAACTGAGTGGAGGAGGGCAAAGGGGAAAAAGAGAGGGGACATCTGCACTATTCTCAACAATAAAGATAAAATTTTTTTAAATATAGTTTTATTGATTTCAGAGAGGAAGAGAGAGGGCGAGAGAGATAGAAACATCAATGATGAGAGGGAATCATTGATCAGCTGCCTCCTGCACACCCCACACTGGGGATCGAGTCCACAACTCAGGCATGTGCCCTGACCTCGGGAATCGAACCGTGGCCTCCTGGTTCATGGGTCAACACTCAACCACTGAGTCACACTGGCTGGGCAAGATAAATTTTTTAAAAATCTTGTTACCATAGGCAACTAGATATTAAGGAAGGAAGCAAAGGGAATGGGGCATGAGCCTATTTGCTTCACCAGGAAGGTACAGTATTACACACACCCCAGGGGATCTCAGCATTGCCCTGCCAAGGATTACCATCCCTCCCTTTGCCCTCTGGTACCAGATTGGGGGCGGGGAGGCAGTAAGCACATGAGCAAAAGAAGTCAAAATGGTGCAGGGGTATATGCTTGACCATAGAGGCCTGTCAGTCTAACCTGTGAAAGGGATCACTAGTCAGGAGGTGGACCCATCAAAAGCCAAGAAAGCTTGGTAAGTTGATTGGTTATTTTGAAAAAGCTCCTGATCCTAAGTCCAGGGAACAAAAAGGAGCTCTCTTGCTCGGTGACCTATGCTAGTTCCATTAGTTTGCGTGTCCTCTCTCTCTCTCTCTCCTGCCCCTCCCAGTCCCCCTCCCACGGCCCGCCCCTGCCCGACACACACACACACAAATATGACCATGCAGGTCTAACAATCAGGCCATGGCAGACTGTGTGGGCTCCAAAGGACTAAGCTTTCATATGAAACAGACACTCTCGACACTGGCCTTTGTTTTGGACTTTTTCCATGGCAGGAGGGAGGGAGAGGGGACACTGGAAACCCAGGGGCAGCTTTCTGGAATAAATGTTGTTACACCACAATTCCCCGTGCATGGGTCCCTGGAATGCTTTCCTCACGATCCCATGGAAAAGGACCCGATTTCCACGAGCAATGATCTGATTTAGCTCAACAAAAAGTGAGATGAGATCCCCTGGCACAGACTGCTATTGAGAACCTGGCTATATAAATAAAAATAGATCTGGCCCATGCCTTTCTTTGCAAACAGAGAACTGCAATTAAAGCATTAGGAAAGTACTGTTTTCCTTAACGAGTTAACAGCAATTCTACTTCTATACAAAGCCATGGTTTCTATCAAGAGCTAAAATTTCACTTTTGTTGCCATTCACTTAAGTTAAAAAGGAATCCAGTTAAAGTTCATTTTAAATATATTTTTGTTGATTTCAGAGAGGAAGGGAGAGAGAGAGAGAGAGAGAAACATCCATGATGAGAGAGAATCATTAATCGGCTGCCCCATGGATGCCCCCACTGGGGATCGAGCCTGCAACCCAGGCATGTGCCCTGACTGGAAAATGAACCCGGGACCTTCAGTCCACAGGCCAGCGCCCTATCCACTGAGCCAAACCAGCTAGGGCCAAAGTTCATTTTTATAAACATTTACATTCCAAAGGTTTTCATATATTTAAGTAGGGCAGGAAGCAAGAGCAAATAAAATATTGGTTAGGGCCCTAGCTGGTTTGGCTCAGTGGATAGAGCGTCAGCCTGCGGACTGAAAGGTCCCAGGTTCGATTACGGGCAAGGGCATGTGCCTTGGTTGCGGGCACATCCCCAGTGGGAGGTGTGCAGGAGGCAGCTGATCGATATTTCTCTCTCACTGATGTTTCTAACTCTCTATCCCTCTCCCTCTCTGTAAATAATCAATAAAATATATTTAAATATATATATATTGGTTAGGAAGACATAAATGCAAGAATTCGGATTTTTAATTAGAAAACTAATAATGAAATGAAGTATATAGGTCCAGAGTAGAATCTTTTTAGTAGTATTTAGCAATTAGTTTGGGGGGAAAAAAAAGAAACTGTAAGTGGTAGAAGCAAAATAAGAAATAAGCAAAATAAGAAATCATAAAGTATGTTAAAGGATTCAATTTTATAATAAAAAAAGAAATTCATTGAGATCATGGTCTAGTTGTAGATTTTAAAATCTCAAATTTAAATGTTCTCAAAGAAAGAGAAATAGATAACAAAAGAAAGGCAGGAAAATAAAAGTCAACTTGAGAAGAAACCGAGTTTTCGAGAAAGAGCTAGGGCAGTGGTCGGCAAACTCATTAGTCAACAGAGCCAAATATCAACAGTACAACGATTGAAATTGTTTTTGAGAGCCAAATTTTTTAAAGTTAAACTTCTTCTAACACCACTTCTTCAAAATAGACTCGCCCAGGCCGTGGTATTTTATGGAAGAGCCACACTCAAGGGGCCAAAGAGCCGCATGTGGCTCACGAGCCATGGTTTGCCGACAACTGAGCTAGGGAAGACAATAATATTTCCAAGTTCTTAATCTATTATAGTGATACCATTGTAATTAGCTAATTATTAATAATAAATCTAGTCAAGAAGGTAGAAGATACCAAAAACTATAAAACATTGCTGGGGAAAAAGTAGACATTAATGGAAAGACATCCCATGTTCACAATAGAAGTTAAAATGCCAACACTACCCAAAGAAATCTACAGATTCAAACACAATACCTATCAAAAATCCAAGTAGCCTTTTCCCCCCAGAAATGGAAAAGCATGTTCTCACATTCATATGGAATTGCAAGAACCCTGACTAACCAAAATAATTTTGAAAAAGAAGGACACAGTTGGAGGACTCACACTTCCCAACTTTGAAACTTACTACAAAGCTACAGTAATTAAAACAGTGTGGTCCTGATATAAGAAGAGACCTGTAGATGAATGAAATTGAATAGAAAGCCAAGAAATAAAGCTTTATATATTAATTAATGGTTAATTAATTATTGACAAGAGTACCAAGACCACTCAGTGGGGAAAGGACGGTCTTTTCAACAAATGTTGCTGGGAGAACTGGATATCCAACTTCAAAAGAATGAAGTTAGACCCTTGTCTTACACCATATACCAAAACTGACTCATAAAGAATCAAAGACCAAAACTTAAGAGCTAAAACGATAAAACTCTTAGAAGACAACATTGGGGGAAACATCCATGACATTGGATTTGGCGACATTTCATGCATATGACACCAAAAGGACAACAAAAGAAATAAAAACATAAATTGAACTTCATCAAAAGAAAAAACTTCTGTGTATCAAAGAACACCCTCAGGAAAATGAAATAGCAATCTAAAGAATGACATAAAACATTTTCAAATCCTTTACCTGACAAGTGATTGTTATCTAGAATATTTAAAGAATTCCTACAACTCAACAACAAATAACCCAATTCAAAAGTGGGCAAAGGACTTGAATAGACATCTATCCAAAGAAGTCTTACAAATGGTACTCAATATCACTAGTCATTAGGGAAATGCAAATCAAAACCACAATGAGATACCTCTTCATACCTACTAACATGGCTTTAATAAAAAAATAAAAAAAGGAAAGTAACACATGTTACTGAGGACATAGAGAAACTGGAACATTTGCATATTGCTGGTAGGAATGCAAAATGGTACAGCCAGTGTGGAAAATGGTTTGGTGGTTTCTCAAAAGTTAAACAGAGAACTAACAGGTGACCAACAATTCCATTCACAAGTATTTTTCTAAAAGAATGGAAAGCAGGGACTGGACCAGATATCTGCACACCAATGTTCATAGCAGCATTATTCACAAGAGCCAAGAGGTGGAAGTAGCCCAGGTGTCCATCAACAGGTAAATGGTTAAACAAAATGTGGCATATAAAATAGAATACAATTCAGCGACAAAAAGGGATAAAATGTTGACATATGCTACAACACGGATGGACCTTGAAAACATTATGCTTGATAATCCAGACACAAAGTCAAATAAGATTCCACTTATATGAGGTAACTAGAATAGGCAAATTCATAGAAGAAAAGCAAACTAGAGGTTACTAAGGGCTGGAGGAAGAAGGGGAATTATTGCTCAACAGGTACAGAGTTTATGTTGAGGATGAGGAAATAGTTTTAAGTAGAGATAAGGTATGGGTACACACAGTAGGGTGAATAAAAGGTGGGGCAAAAGTAGGTTTACAGTTTGAGTGTGTGAAACACAATATTTTGTTTTTGTTATATTATTATTTATTAATTACTAGAGGCCCGGTGCACGAAAACTCATGCACTGGAGGGGGGGGTGTCCCCGCAGCTCAGCCTGCCCCCTCTCACAGTCCAGGAGCCCTCAGGGACGGGAGGCAAGCCAGCGATCAGGGAAAGGTGACGCCCCCATCACACCTCTGCTGCTGCCACTGCTGGCTGCGCAAGCCTCAGCTGGCCCTGTTTACCTGAGCCTGGGGCAGCCCTGGGCTACTGGGGGGCTGAGGGAGGGTCCGGCCGCACCGTGTGCCTACAACCCCCCTCCCCACCACTGGGCTGAAAGGACTGTGGGACTCCAGCAGGGCTGAGGGGACTGGGCGCCACCATCTTGTGGCTATGGGCACCACCATCTTTGTGATGGTGTGACGGTCAATTTGCATATTCCCTCTTTATTAGATATGATTGTATTATTTTCCATATGAACAACTGTAAACCTACTTTTGCCCCACTCTGTATATTTAATGGTTAAAAGGATAAGTATATTTATTTAAGCACATTTTTACAAAGTATGTTTTAAAAACAAAGTCTCCAAAATATCAAGTGAGAACATAGCTGCACCAGCAGGGGATGGGGAAGAGCTGAGTAGGCAGAAGCACCTGGGGATGAAGGTTTGCTGTTTCAGTTAATAGCAATGGAAAATGAGGATTCCAAAAGAGCGAGCATGAACATGGGCTGCATTAGTAGAAATATAGTTCTCAAAACAAGGGAGGTGACCATCGTATTGGCCAGACCAGTGCTGGAGACCCGAGCTCTGTTTGGGGCCTCACCCCGGAGAGGACAGTGGTATCCTGGGTTGTATTTGGGGAAGACTGACTAGCATGGTGAAGCATACGGAAACCCAGGACATCTAGGGATCAGCAGAGAAAACAGAGTCAAGAATATCTTTTTCCATTTAGCAGGACCTCGTAGTTACCCAAAGAACCAATCCTGACCAAAAAAAAAAAACAAAAAAAAAAAAACACAACTTGAGGAAAGCAGGTTTCTTGCTCAGCTTAAGGAAGAACTTTCATTTCTCCTTTTTCTTTTCTCTTGTTTGTTCAAACTGCCCCCCGCCCCAGCATCTAGCATGCCTCCTCACAGCAGCTACATTTTTAGTTAGAATATAATACACTTACATAGTTCAAAACCGAACCAACCAAGTAAGTAAATAAGCAAACAACCAACTAACAAAAAAAAGAGACAGAAAAACAAGTGATTTGCTCTAAGCCATACCTTAGTAAAAGGCTAAGCCAACATTCAATCTTATTTTTTCAATCTCCATGACAACAGAAGACCAGTAGTGTATTAGTTGCTCAGCATTAAAACAAAATCTAATTGTTTTGGTTCCCTAGGCTCTCTCCAGAAGCTCATCTACCAAGATCAATCAAAAAGAAGAGTAATTTCCTTTGTCTTCAATTTGTTATGAAACCTCTGTTACCATCAGATACACTCTAGCTTCTGCCTTTAGCTCAGGAAGGTGAGGCAAGAATGCCTGGCACACTGACCGTACACTCACCATGACGGAGAAAGCAGCTCTGGAGTCGCATCACCAGGTCCTATCCTGGCTCCACTATTAACTGGGACCTTACGCAGGTAATTTAATGTCAGTGATACAGTTTCCTAGTCTGTGAGCTGTGAATAAAGTACTTACCTCATAAAGTTGTCAACTCAAACAGGCAAAGCACTTAGAACAGATCTTGGCACATGGTAAAAAGATTTCTGTCTCTTTCTCCTCCTTGCTGCTTCCTCCTCTTTTCCTTTTTCCACAACATCAACATTATTTATTATCACTGAGACTCTGCAAATTACCTGTGAAACCGTCATCTGCATGTTGCTTTGCCCACTGCAAAGCCAGACATCTCCGAATAAGACATCATGAACTCTCACGGTTAAGTTCATTTTTCCACAAGTCTGCTGTGCCATCACTTCATAAGGTCCACCAGGCTTCATAGGATCCAGTACCACCATCCATTTATTAGAGTGTGCTGAAATAATAACAAAAGGCTCCAAGGAATTAATCAATTAATTAAAATTAAATTAAAGCCCAATCCTGTCACGCATCATACTCATTTGTGGCCATTCCCAGCTTCAGTGATCAACTGAATTCAAAGCTATGAAAATTGGCCACATTTCAGACAAGCAAAGAGAAATAACAGCAGCGGCATGTCTATCCTTAAACTGTGCCAATCCCTTCTTACTTTTAACTGAAGCATTTACAAGAAAAAAAAATTTAGCCAGTTGTAATCCTAAATGAGGCCAGACAAAAATACAAAAGAAATTAAAATTCAAGGAAGTTTAATAAAAACAAAATAGAAATTCTTATTGGACTATCCAGCTGTCAATATTAACATAACCATAATCTAATACATTTTCACAGTGCCCCAATTAGAGAAAATCCTTTGTAATCTGAAACTTCCCCTTGCCTGATGGTATCATCTTTGTTCTCAATACCCCCACCTCCTCCCCACATTGCTACCAAGGATTAATACTAGCAGTAGCTCTGGGTTCTCCTGTCAACAGTTAAACAGGTGAGTGGAGAAAGTGTCACATGAAGAAGTATTGAAAGGCATATAAATTAGTCTCTCTGGCCCAGCCAGGGTGGCTCAATGACTGAGCATCAACCCATGAACCAAGAGGTCACTGGTTTGATTCCTGGTCACAGCACATGCGCGGGTTGTGAGCTCAATCCCCAGTGGGGGTCGTGCAGGAGTCAGCCGATCCATGTTTCTCTCTCATCAATGTTTCTAGCTCTCTATCCCTCTCCCTTCTCCTTTCTCTAAAATCAATAAAAACATATATTTTTTTCAAAATTAGACTCTCTATGAAGAAGACATTTAGACTTGCCCAATTAATTATTTTCAGAGTTATTTACCAGACTTAAGGTTTTTGGGCTCAATTAAAGCGATGAAAAGTTACCCAAGACCCTATTTCAGAAATTCCTAGCATATTCCTTAGGAACCACCTCCCTACCACCTTCCTACCTCTCACCCACTCACGCCACCACCTCTGCAAACATCATACTCAGAAACTTAAAAAAAATATCTTCAAAGTGGCAAAATTATGCCTAGGAGAACCAAGCAACATGAACAAAGTTGAAAAAATGAGAGTGAGAAAATAGAGAAGTAATCTTTTAAAAATAAATCTTCTTGGCATAATGCAGAAGAATAGGAACTGATTTATAATTTAATGTAATTTCAACGGGAAAGAATGGTTAAGAACTGGAAATGAAGCATCCCGAAGTTATTATACCAGTCTGTAAACAATAATAATTATAAAAATACTATCCAAGTGACTACTAGGAGCCAGACAGGGTGCTGAGTTCTTTCTAACCAGCAAGAGCTAAGCAGAAGCAGAAGTCCAGATGCAGGACAGGAGATCAGTAAAAGCTCAACCCAAAAAGGACTGCTCATTATTGGGAGGAATGTCCAAGACCCCCAAAGGCACCAGGGAAGGGGTGCATGTTTGCTCCTCCAGTCAGCACAACTGACTCATTTGCGACCAAATGCCCGCGACTGTTTTTATACCACTGAGAGCCAGACATCAACATGTTATACGTATCACTCACCCAAAGCAGGAAAAGCACTGCTTTGGAAGCAGTGGGCAGCGGGTACAGACTGTGTCACACAGGTGCACACGCTCCGTATGGCTCACACTTCCCAGCAGGCAGACACGCCAATCTGTCCCAACTGCAGTCTTGCCAAGGTCTTCCCAGGCTCCCTGCACTGACATCTCTCACTGGAGCTCTGTCCTGCTGCCACCAGCTTTACTCATCTAGAATGATAAAGTCAACCCCCAGAAACCAGAGGACGGGACTATCTTTTAGCCTTCTACGACTATACAGCCCATTCCTTGTCACTGCTGTTAACTTGATACTCACTCCACCTCAATTCAGGCAATATGGCTGGTGAAGAGGACAGCCTTCACCAGAGTTTCTGAAAGTTCTGCTGCCCAGCAATAGGAAGATTCATAAGGGAAGGGGGCAAAACATCATGACAATACCATTCCACTACAGCCGGAGGAAGAGCTCCCCCTGCAGGAGGGAAGAGAACTACAACTAAGGCCTGAGCCTATTCCTATGCACTGGTTTGAGGAAACCTCTCAGCTGACTTAGAGACCTCGGAGAATTTCCTTCTGTTCTAGCCCTCAAGTTCCTTTAGTTTCTAGCTTTTAACCCTCTCCCACTCGACAGAAAAATAAACTCTGATACAGTAATGAGTGTTAACTGCCAGGCATGGCAGGGGAAATGGGATCTACTACAGAGAGGTTATTAATAGTCAAAGTAACTCAGAAACAACCCATTTAAAACAGTGAGGACTGCCCAGCTGGCTCAGTGGTTGAGCAGTGACCTATGAACCAGGAGGTCATGGTTCAATCCTCGGTCAGGGCACATTCTCGGGTTGCAGGCTCGATCCTAGTGCGGGGTGTGCAGGAGGCAGCCTATCAATGATGATGTTTCTATCTCTCTCTGCCTCTCCCTTCCTCTCTGAAATAAATAAAAATGTATTTAAAAAAATAAAACAATGAGGATTTACTCCCATGTAAGTATATACACAGAATTCATACAGAATAAATGCAGGTAGGAGAGCAGCCACTGTGTAGACTGTTTCTTAGATCAAAGGCAAGGGTGGGACTATAAAGGCAGAAGCCATCTTGCTTCACAGGAGAAGTGATTAGTCCTTGGCCTGTT
This sequence comes from Corynorhinus townsendii, assembly GCA_026230045.1. NCBI lineage: Eukaryota > Metazoa > Chordata > Mammalia > Chiroptera > Vespertilionidae > Corynorhinus > Corynorhinus townsendii. The sequence goes on from JAPDVU010000014.1 coordinate 14,802,835, forward strand.
AGGCTAGGACTCGTTCAAGTGAAGCTCATCACAGGATGATGAAGTCCAGTTGTAGTTTTTAGAAACTGTGTGATCCACCAAGTCCAATAGGTTGAGTCCAAATAATGAAACTGAGTCACCGACCACAAAGAGTTCAAGTTCACTGTCCAGCTGACTTCCTGCCAATCCTGGGAGGCTTTCTGAGCAACAGTTGCTCTGGCTCCTTCTTCTGGGACCTAATTATTTGCTATCTTGTCACCTCTTTTCCCAATCCGTTTGCAGGTTTCTGTAGATTTTCGTCACATTCAAATCTCTGCTTCCTCAGATCTTTCTTCTCCCATCTAGGAAGTTTCATCTCCTTCCTTCACAGCACAGCCACTTAGAGCGCGCCAGGCACTCCATCCTGTAAACGACAGACAACCTTCCCTCCCCCCCGCCTGCTGTGGCACCAACAAGAAAGCCTTGCGAACTGACTGGGGCTTTGTGTCTCCATGTCTGACAGCATATCTGGTGGCCTATTTACTGTTCTATTTTCTCTCCACATCCCAGCAAAAGACATAGGTAAAGAACACACTCTCTCCCCATTTCCTCTACATCTCCCTGACCAGCCCCCATCTAAACATGGGAAGAATAAACAATCAAAGGGGGGAGAGGGCGAAACTAAAACCATTTGTCTAGAGACGTGATGAGTCGTGACGTGCTTTCTTTCCTTCTTCTCGCTATTCACATCAGATGTTAATCATTTTTCAGGTCGTTGTGCCAAATCTCAGAAGTCAAGAACAGAAAAAGGAGAATTATCCACAACCTTTCCCTTCCCACAAGGAAACCCCTAGAGCTGGAAGAAACCACCCTGTTCACCTCCCACACAGAATCCTGGCCCTTCACCAGCTGCCAAATCACTTTCAAGACTTGTGGAAGTGACTTGGAGGTACAGGAAGCTTTGCAGGCCCCTTTCCTACCTGCATTTATTCTGTATAAAGTCCTCCACCACCACCAACTATAAATGTTAAAAACAAAACAACACACTGCTTAAGTACTTGTTTGTCAATAAAACTGCTTATGCAAGTTACTTAAACTGTAGCATGCTCTGGCAGACACCCCCTGAAATGACCCCCAATAAGGCACACCCTTGTATAATCCTCTCCCCCTAAGTGCAGCAGAATGTGTGATTTGCTTCCAACCAACAGAAAATGGCAAAGGAGATGAGATGTCATTCTCATGATTAGGTTACATTACATGGAAAGCATAAAGGGCTTTTATAGATGTGATTAAAGTCCCTAATCAGTTGACTTTAATAAAAAGGGTGATTATCCTGGGTGGACCTGACCTAATAAGGTGAGCCCTTTAAGAGTATCTAGAGCCCTGAATAGTATAGTTCAATGGTTAAGAGCATTGGCCCATGAGCCAAAGGGTCACAGGTTCTAATCCCAGTCAAGGGCAGGTACCTGGGTTGCAGGTTCAAGCCCTGGCCCTCATTGGGGCCCAGCAGGAGGCAACCAATTGATGTGTCTCTCTCACATCGATGTTTCTCTCTCTCTCTCTCTCTCTCTCTCTCTCTCTCTCTCTCTCTCTCTCTCTCTTCCTTCCTCCCTCTTTCCCTTCTTCTCTCTAAAGAAAAAAAATCAATGGGAAAATTATCCTTGGGTGAGGATTAACAAAACAAAACAAAAAAAGAGTATCTGGAGGTCAGAGGTGAAAGGAACCAAGATGCAGCCATGAATCCTACAGGCACAAGGAAGTGAATCTTCCAGCAGCCTAGAGAGCTTGGAAGAGGCTCATTCCCCAGTTGAGCCTCTGGATGAGAACACAGCCCACTGATGCCTGGATTTCATCTTGTGAGACCCTGAGAAGAGCACCCAGCTAATAACAGCCAGGCCTCAGATCTACAGAAATGGTGAGATAGCAAAGGTATGTTGTTTTAAGCAATCTAAGTTTGTGATAATTTATTAAGCAGCATAGAAAACTAGTATGCATGCTAACACTGCAACAGGAACTTTTTCTTTTCTAAGTTAGAGACAATATATCTGTTTGCAGACACACCCTCATTTTATCATCCACATATGCATCCCCATGTGTGTCAGAGTGAGAGGATATATGCTAATATCCCCTATTTTATTCCTGTGTCTGAATTACTATGCATCATTTGACAATTTGAATAGGCCCAGTACCTGACTATATTCCCAACCGTCCATCAGGTTTTAATTTTCCCCAATGCTGTAGTGTCAGTCTGCCAGACAAAAACCTTTATGTTATTAAATTCCACTTTGCTGTGGGTACCTAGGGAATACAGGTAATAAGACAGTGGCAAACTGAGGTAGTCTGGCTGAAAAACCCCAGAGTCCTCATTGATATTTAAATAGACGTCAACCCTTAAAACCCTGCAGTGTCTCCTTTGAGAAACATCTTCTTTCTGCCCTGTGGAATTTTCTACATATCTACCTTCTTTCTTCCAAATAACATTTTATTCCTTTTACCTCATAGGGCAGGACACAGCAAGATGCTATTGAAATAGGCCTGTGGATCTACACAAACTAAAATACTACCTTCGCTCTCTGCCAAGCAGATGCGGCAAGCCTAACAGACAGATCTCCGCCCACCACCACCATCTTTCTCTCTTTTAGACAGAGGCTCCTTTGTAAGGCTGCTAATTCCCAACGTCTTGACCCTCCTCACAGCAACTACCTTGGGTCAAACCTTCCCTGTCTAGTCCCGGAATGTCACAATAGCCGGCTAACAAGTCCCACCACTTCCAGTCCGCTCCATCTCCAATCAGTCTTCCACAGTGCTGCCAGAGTAATCTTTCTAATATACAAATCTGATTGCGTTATTTTGGGCTTACAATCCATCCATCCAATACTCCTTAACAATGACCCACAAGCTTCCTTACATATCCAAACTTGTCTCCTGTCAACCAACACCAGTCACGTACCGCAGCGTTCCAGGCAAACCTCAGTTAGCCATTTCTCCAATGACCCAAGCTCACTAGCGCCTCCATGCCTTTGCCAGGCGAGTCCCTCTGCCTGGTTGGCCCTACTTACCTTTCAAGATAAACCCTAGACTAAGTTAAGCATCCCTACTCAGCACTCCCAGAGCACCCAGTACTTCCCCACTGTGGCACTTACCACACTTCCCAGTAATTGCTATTATTTTTCTGTCTCCTTGCCTAAACTATTAGCTTCATTAGGGGTGAGACCACATGTTCTGCTCATCACTGTATCACCAGTACCTAACACAGTATCTGCCACATAGCAGTCACTCAGTAAATATTGGAGTGATTGACTTAAATAACAATAATAACTATAACAACAGCTTACATGTATTCAGCACTTATTGTGTGCCAGGCACTGTTCTAAGTACTTCATATGTGCTAATTCATTTAAAACCCACATGATCTCAAATACTATTATCTCACTTTGCAAATAAATAAATTGTGACACAGAGATATTAAATAGCATGTCCAAGGTTATACAGCCATGAAGACATAGAGCCAGGACCTGAGTCCAGAGAGTGAATTTCAGAGCCTGGGTTCTAACCACTCCTCCATACTGCCTCTCCTTTATATGTGATTCCGTTCACATGCCACCTTCTATGTAAACCTTCCCTTACCATCCAATCTGAGGTAGATGTTTCTCTTCGGTATCCCATGACACCCCATATACACCTTCATCATGGCAGGTATCACACTGCACCATGTAACTCAGTGTCTGTTCCCATTATTCCATGAGCTCCTTGAGGACAGGCACTTTGGCTTAGTTTTAATTTGTATCCTCCGTGCCTAGCACACGGTAAATACGCAAACAGCCTTTAAGGATGGATGGATGGATGGGTGGATGGATGGATGGATGGATGGATGGGTGGATGGGTGGATGGGTGGATGGGTGAATGGATGGATGGGTGGATGGGTGGATGGGTGGGTGGATGGGTGGATGGGTGGATGGGTGGATGGATGGGTGGATGGGTGGATGGATGGATGGATGGGTGGATGGATGGGTGGATGGATGGATGGGTGGATGGGTGGATGGATGGATGGGTGGGTGGATGGATGGATGGATGGGTGGATGGGTGGATGGGTGGATGGGTGGATGGGTGAATAACGGGAGACGGAGAGTAAGCTTTCATTTTCAGAGAGTCCAGCAGGTGGCAGAAGAAGACAAAAGCTACACAGAGAATGGGGGCGGCCGTACCTTTCACATGAGTCACTTTCTTCATGATGGTTTCCTGCTCTCGACAAAGAGTCACTGTCACTGTCGCTTCAGATGTGCCATAGCCCCAAATCACTGCCCCTGCAGGCTCCTTCTGTAGCACCATGTAATCACTGATGTATGACGCAAATCGAAAACCAGCACCTAGAAAATTCAGCAAACGGAAGAGCATCACCGGGAAGACTCATCACTGCTTGAATCTGGTTAAAGAGCAAGAAACATACGGTCTTTATACAAGAGAATCTGAATATACCCAGTACTTTTAATCTTCCAAAACTAGATCTTATTCCTCCTAATGAGGTAAGCAGCGTAACAAGAACAGTTTCCAACAAGATACATCACACTACAAGACCAATAAGGAAAACTCCAAGAGCCTAGGGCAACCAATGACCTACCGACATCGTCCCCTTCAGAGCTTTCGACCTGCCTCTGCTCTCAGGCCTGGCCCTACTGCTTGACTCTCTCCTCCCAAATCATTAAGATGCTCCTTTCATGCACCCTGCAGATGGTGTTTATGAGAAGAAGAAACCTCTTCCTTCCTCTACTTTCCATTCCCACTCCCACTCCCAAGTAGCAGGGAATTAAGCAGCCTGCCTCTCTCCAACACAGCCCTCTCTCATCTTTCCCCCCTTCCCACCCTACCAGTGTGAATTTCCCTCAAATAATTCCCCTTAGTATGGCTTTCTGACAACCCACTGAAAATGCTAAAGAAGCATTTCGGAATATCTGCGACAAATCTGCTTCCTTTGAAGGTAAATTCAGATAAATGAAGATGCAAAAAAGTAAAGTCAGTGAGAGTTAGAAGGTCACAGTGTCCTTACAAAGGTCTTTTGTCACCATTTTTACCCATTTCACAAGCTAAATTATGCACAAGGAACAAGAGAAAGAGCACTCAAAACTGTGGATTCTATTCTAGAGTCACTAACAAGACTGAACAAGAACTCACTTTAACAAGATCATTCCTATTTTTAACATCCAGCCTATATAGAAGTATTTCATTAGTAACAAGCATCTATCCACATTATCTCAGCAAGCTCCTCATCAAAACTTAAAAGGGGGAAAAAAAACTTACGTTACATCTTTGTCTCAATAAAACAGACCCCAAAAAATCCCTAGAAGAAAATAATTAACACTATTAAAAATATTTTTTAAAGATTTTCAACAAAAATGATAGGCAGGAAAGAGAATCAGACCTAACAAGGCTGACATTTTCCTCCCTAGAAGCTACATATGATGATGGCCCCTCAGGCGATACTTTAAGGAGCAGCACAGCTAATGGGGCCTCCTACACAGACTCGGTGGCCTATTTGTCCTGCACTTCGAATAAGAACCCGTCCCTAAACATCCTCAGCTCTCTCTTATGAGTTAGTTCCATCATGAAGCCTACATGACAATCAAAGTTCCTGCAGAAGGCCCACTGGGCTGGAGATGCGTGGCTGCCTGGAGCAAAGTGCTCTGAGAGACTCCTGCACCACGGGGAATTGCATAAGCACTGTGGCAGCCTGCGGGAGGGAAGGGGAGAGGCACGTGTGTGGGAGGGCCTTGTCTTGGGTAGGTGCTTCTTATGGAACAAAACTGAAAACTAAAGGTCTAAGAGCTAAGCAGAGAGGGGGTGGAGGTGAAGGGATGGAGTGAGGAAATCTGGCTGCCACTGGCATATGAGCCGGTGCAAATGGAGGGCTCTAGATGTGTGCAGCCGCCATCTGAGGCTGAAGGAAACACCTTTCCAAATCAGTCTGTCTTCTCCAACACACACGTAATGAACCTCTTTGTGCATGACTCTATTCTGAGTTAAAGAATGTTAGAGGTAGCCCAGCTGGCCTGGCTCAGTGATTGAGCATTAACCTATGAACCAGGAGGTCACAGTTCGATTCCAAGTCAGGGCACATGCCCGGATAGCGATTTCGATCTCCAGTGGGGGGCGGGAGGGAGGGGCGTGCAGATGACAGACGATCAATGATTCTTTCTCATTATTAATGTTTCGCTCTCCCTCTCCCTTCCTATCTGAAATCAATAAAAATAAAAAGAATTTTAGAGGTAGAAAGATCTTTCACACCCAGTTTATAATCATGGTATTTAGTGACCAACAGACTGAGACCCAAGTAGATTAGGTAATTTAAAAATATAGCTTGCATATTAATTCTTGAACTCAACAAATATTTATTGATGCCTACTATGTGCTAGGCACCATTTAAGCATGGAGAATATAACGGGGTGGGGGGGGGGGGGAATAAGACAAAATCCTTGCCAGCAGGGAGCTTACATTCTATGAATTCACTTATTTGTGGCAGGCACTGTGCTAAACACACTGCAGACATTCAGTTTCTTTGGCCCCACATCGCATAGGTAGTTTGTGACAGGACTAGAAACCAAGCCACTTGACTCCAATGTTATTGCAACTTCCACTCAGCCACAGTTCGAAACTGGTGGGAAATCAAAGGTCATATTCCCTGTCCTTCTAAAGCTTACATTCCAAACTGAGTGACCAGTGGAACACTTCAAAGGGATGGAGCAATGCACAAAAAAGGAGGCTAAGAAAGAAGGCAGGACTGGTAAATTTTGGTCAAACAAGAAACTTCGGCTTAAAATTAAAAAAAAAAAAAATTTTTTTTTTTAGGTTTTCAATTTTTCCTTCATTTGGATATTAGATTAAAAAAAAAACAGGAATCAGTGTTCTGGGAAAGAGACCATCATTAAAAGTAAACTGAGCCCTGGCCAGTTTTCCTCAGTAGTTAGAGCATGGGCCCACGGATTGAAGGGTCTCAGGTTCGATTCCCAGAGCCACTCCATTTGACTTTCTCACGTAGATTTTTCTCTTTCTCTCTCTCCACCCCTTCTCCCTCCCTTCCACTCTGTCTGAAAATCAATGGAAAAAATATCCTCGGGTGAGGATTTAAAAAAAAAAAAAAGTAGACTGAAGAAATTAGGACAGTAAGGAACTGGTGGGTGCACTTGGGAGGAACACCCAGGGAATCGCAATAAAACTGGCAGCATTCTAGCTCTTAAGTGGGGCTGAGCACCCAGGGGTATTCATTTTATTGTTTCACGGTTACATGGATTTTTGTACATCTCAAATATTACGTGATAAATATGAACACAGGGAAATGATTTGAAGGAAAGAGTTCAGGATGTGCAACCAAATGAAGAAGGAAAAGTTAAGAGTGTCAATCAACAAAAACGAGTCAGTGGTAATGAAGGTGCTGTAATGATATGGCCCACAGGCAAAGATAAAATACAGATATCCAAGGTAACAGCCTTTAACAGAGAAAAGGAATGGAACAAAGGCCCCACTCTCCCCTTGACCTTCTTTCCACACCATATGCCAGATGCAGAGGTCAGGTGTGAGGCTGAGAGAGCAAGGTTAGTTCACACTTTGGTTAAACCCAGGGAAAAGCACCTATGGGCTGCAGCTGGTCTGAATCGGGTACTTATTTGGTTTCTCAGGTAGAGCAGCGGTCATTTTTCTGCCCTCCAACCATTCTCCCACCTCAGCTTTCATTTCTTGACAGGGATCTCTGTGGCCCACTATTGGAGTGCTTGAAGGGAGAAAAATAGGTCCAGCATTTGTCACTTTCACTTCGCACTAGCAGACAGATCTGGTTTTTCCACCGTTGTGACCCGGTGTCCAGCCTTGTGTATTCAAATGACAGGGCCTGACTTGGACAATAGTCAGGGAGTCGCCCTCCTCCCCAATGCCACGCATGTTATCCCCCACCAGTATCTGTAAGCTGCACCAGAAACCAAAGCTGAGCCTTAAATATTCGGAGTCAGTGAGGTAACAACTGTGCTTCACAGTCCTATCACCACTTCAACTAGTAAAATTTAATTCCTTACCTAAAGCAAACCCTCCCTCGGGTTCCACTGAGGGGGCTGCACTGAAATGGTTTGCATGACTCTGAGCACCTGTTTCCAAATATAATAACTTGCTTCCTCTCCCTGCCAACCCCCCACCCCCAGCAGTTATTCAAAGACCCCGAGGGCCACCCCACTCAGATAAACCCAACTCTCCATCTGCCCATCTGCCGTACGCGCTGGATGGGATGGAGGAAGCGGAAGAGCAGGAGCTATAGCCCAGCGGAACTAGCAGTCCAGGCCTGGGTTGGAGAACCCTTCCCGGCCCTTGAGAGGGTGGGGGTCCTGCCTGCGAGCACGCGGGAGGTCAGAGCCCGCATAAGCTGACGGGCGGGGTCGGGCCCAGCCAGGCCACCTCACCTGCACGCACGTGGGCCCGCAGGACTAATGGCAGCAACAGCCCCAATGCAACCCCCAGCGCCACCATGCTTGCTAAGTTCCGTCTCCCCGCGCGGGCCACGCAACCCCGAGTCAGGCGGGGGCGGGGTCTATGACGGGCGGGGCCTGGGTGGGCGGGGCAGTGGGCGGGGCCATCTGACCCCCATCCTTCCAGGCCGTGCCGTCCGCGAAGCCGTCTGCGGCCGCCCGAGAGGACGCTCCTCGTCCCTTCTCGGCCGCCGTAGTGGAGTTAAAAAAAACACACACACAAAAAACGGTTCCTCAGCAACGAGAACAAACAACTGGAACCACCGGCACCAGCTCTGGGAGAACCAAGAGGTGAGGCGGTTTACCCCACTTCCTCTCCAAAACCGAGACCTCGCCCTTTCCCTTCGCCTCTCGTATTCTCTCCGGATCCCCGACACATTCCGGGAACCCGGGCAGATGGGAGGCGGCAGCCGTTGTGAAGTCCCAGGTCCTCGACGTGCGGCCCCCGCCCACCGCCCTCGCCCACCGCCCTCCGCTCCTCAGATCGGCTTAGGGGCACTCAGATCGGGTCAGGGCCTCACCAGTCCGTTTCACAGCCTCAAAGGATTCCATACCTCATCTCCTGGTCCTTCGAAAAAGGGGGTTAAAGAAACCGCCACCGATCGGGCCTCGTGAAACCGTCTAGTCCCCCACGGAGACCCCTGCCCCCGCTTCGGCCTTCCTTACTCGGCGTTAACCGTCACAACAGGCCGGGCCTGAGTGGTTTTTGCAGACTCCGTCGCCCAGGCCGCGGGTGGACAGCTGTCCTGAATCCAGCCCTTGGATTCCTAGACGGGAAGACAAGACCTGGTCGAGAGAAAACCAGAAAATATAAGAATCCCAGACCCTGGGAGGCTGGGATTGCAAAATCCTGACCGCCCGCCCCTTCCAGGGAAAGACTAAGTGTGAAACGTACTCATTTAACAAATTAGAGTAATTTCTAGAACCAGGACCAGGTCTGACTTTTAAGACAATTTTTTTTTAGACCCTAAAAGGGTCTTTTCGGCAATTTATGGTGAAGTTTTAGCAACCATTCTCTCTAAATTACTGTGAGATGGCAAAAATTACTCTCACCTTTCAAAGAGAAAGAAAAAGTACTTAATATTATAGTGAAAATCTGTGACTTTTGTAATGAAAATAATGTTCTATTAAATCTGTATTTGTAATATTCTGATTAATAATGATGCATTGTTAATGACGAATTCAGAACTCTTCTGAACAAATGGATGGACTTGGTTTGTGTTGGGGGGAAATACCGCAGGCCAGGAAGTGTGGTAATCAGACGTAATTTGTTGCCATAGTTGTGCTTATAGAAGTATAATCAGACAGATTTAAAGACAGTCCTCTTTGATGAATCTCTAGGTACAATAGGCAGTTCCTTCCAAGAAGATGTCGATTCCATTCTCCAACACCCACTACCGAATTCCACAAGGATTTGGGAATCTTCTTGAAGGGCTGACACGTGAGATTCTGAGGCAGCAACCGGAAAATATACCATCTTTTGCAGCAGCGTATTTTGAGAGTCTTCTAGAGAAGAGAGAGAGTAAGCTTTAAAAAATAAAACATAAAAATAGGCGTTTTAAAAAAAAAAGAGAGGGAGAGAGACTTAAGTACTTGTTCATGGTGAAACTTGCTTAAGACCGCCCCTCTTCCTCAGAAAGCCTCGTCTGAGGCAGGTGGCTTGGTCACCCTTCCCGAGGTTTGAAACAACGTACACCTTTTGGGCAGGTTCTCTCAAGTCACATTATTTCACGTTATTGACCAGTTATTGCCCGGACCTTCTTGGTTGTATTTCGCGTGCACACGCTGGGTGGAAGGTGACCCCACGAGGTCATTTGGGGTAGCTCTCCATTTCCCGGCAGGCTGTGCCCGGACCCTCAAGGCAGTGGACTGTCTGTGCTCACTGGGAGGAGAGTTTGTGCTTTTCTTTACATTATTTGCTCTTCTTGAAGGTATAAATAAGTATGGTAAAAAATAATCCTACACGCCTTAGATTGTATAAACTGGTATTTGCTGAGGGATATGAAACTGTCCTACAATAAAGGCACAGTGAAAAAAGTGCTTTGAAAAGTGAACTTCCGTTCTCCCAAGGTTCCATCCTGCCCAGAGACTAAGATTCAGGCAACTTCTTCACTTTCATAAATAAAATTTCCAGATTCCCCGCCTTGAAGGTTCATGACTATCAAGACCCTACCTAATGGTCAAAATGGGGATTATTACAGCTATAATTGTCTATTTAAAACGTGTAACTGGAGGCACCGTTTTTAATAAAACCTATTATCATTACTCTTGATTATAGTATTCCAACAGAGTGGTAAAGGTGCCCAGAGAAACCACAAATAAATAAACATTCGATTTTAAATCTTTTTAGGAGGAGGAAACAAGGCTTGAATTGAAACAACTCCCATACATACTGCATAGCTCTCCACGCCCTGTCTTCTTTGCTCTTCCCTGGCAGAGCTCAGAATCTCTGCCAGTTCCCTGAATGTTGCTGATCTTTCCCATCTCCGGGCACTGAATATTTGTTGCACAATCTGAAACTGAAGTGCCACTAAAAAAGCTAGGGAGAGGAATCCTTTAGGGTAACAAACATTAATTTTGTTATAACTTTATTTTATAAATTAATGAGTAAAATGTCTTTAGTCATTTATTTAAATTTAGACCTTAAAAACATCCTATTACAAAATATTTGAGTCATTGTTACTGGATCATGATGATTAAAGCAATTGGTGATTCAGAGTAATGGTCTCAGAATACTAACTCAAATAAAAATGGGTAAGACTATTTGAAAAATTGGAAAAAGTTTTAAGCATCATACCCATTCTCACTCATGTAACCAAAGCTGACTTTTCTAACTGATACAAGTATTAGGATTTAGTCCCTCCAAGTGGGAAGAATAAAATCCTCTAGGCCAGTCTCTCACACAATGCAAGAATTTCCTTACCAGCATTCCTCATAGGTAATTACTAGTCTTAATTTTTATTTTTGTGACAGGAAGTATGTTAGTAAATTAAATAAGTGGCATCTTAAAATCACTAGACAAAAGATGGGCTTTTATTAAATGATATAATAATGATGGAAAAAGTTAAAATTTGATCTATTCCTTACATGATACACCAGGATAAGTTCCAAATTGACCAGATATTTAAATATTTTTTGAAATGAAACCTACAAATACTAGAAGAAAATGTGGATACATTTTCTCCATAACATAAAGGGGGGGGAAGGGAATGCTAACCAAGTTGCTATAATTACTTAAAAATCCAAGAGCAATTAGGGAAAAAATGGAGATAAACTTGACAATATTACATGACAAAAATTGCCATAAGGAAAATAAAACTACAATGACAAACTGAGAAAAAAATGTTTGCAATTTATATCTCAACTGGTTAATCAACCTAATAAATAAACAGCTTGTCAAAACAGTGAGAAAATAGCCCAACAATGCTATATAAAAAAAATGGGCAAGTGATAGGAGATTATACAAAAATAAATGCAAATGGCCCTGGCCAGTTCAGCTCTGTTGAGTATCATTCCATGCACCAAGAGGCCACTGGTTCGATTCCCATTCCAGTCACATGCCAGTAGGGGGCATGCAGGAGACAGCGAATGGATGTTACTCTCTGCATCTCATTCTCTCAAATCTATTAAAAAATATTTCAAAAAATAAATGCAAATGGCCCTTAACATATTAAAACCTACTTAAATTAACCCATAATAATAGAGGCCTATATCAAAACTACACTGAGGTACCACCACCCCACCACCCCACCACCAGTACCTACTCATTAGATTGGCAAAAAGCCAAAAGTTTGCCAATTCCAGTTTGATACAATCCCAAGGTTGGCAATGACCCAGAAATTCCACTTCTTTACTTTTCATTGCATTGTTATTTGAGGAAGCAACCCAAATACCCATAATAGGTATTTATTGAATAAACTAGAGTACATCTACACAATAGAATAACATACAGCTTAAAAAAAACAATGAAGATCTCTATAAGATGCTATGGAGTGATCTTCAAGATATATTAAGTGAAAAAAGTAAGGTGCAAAAAGTATATGTAGTATGCCATTATCTAATAAAGGAGTGTTGATATGAATACATAATGATTCATTTATATTTTAAATCTTTTTAAATGACATTTACCTCTAGAGCAGTGGTTCTCAACCTTTCTAATGCTGCGGCCCTTTAATACAGTTCCTCATGTTGTGGTGATCCCCAACCATAAAATTATTTTCGTGGCTACTTCATAACTAATTTTGCTACTGTTATGAATCGTAATGTACATATCTGTGTTTTCCGATGGTCTTAGGCGACCCTGCTAGCGGTTCTCAACCTGTGGGTTGGGTTCTTTGGTCATTACAGCATTATGACCACTGGGTTTTTATTATGTAGATAATTTGTACATCCCTGATGGCTATAGCCTTAAAACAAAATGAATTTTAACATATCTTAAATTATTTTTAGTAATTCTTGTTAATATTATAATATATCCTATATTTTTTACAATTGTAGGACATAGCAAATAAGTAACTCTCCTACTGTAATTAGGAATAAGATTTTTAATGTAAGAAAAATGATTTACAAATATAAAGTTGATAAGATCCTGTAATCCTAAATTTGAATTTAAAAATATCAGTGTGACCTCATGATATATATATATATATTTCTTTTTTTTTAAATAAAAGAAGTGCCCTGGCCAGTGTAATTCAGTAGTGTGTTGACTTGCCATCCCAGAAAATAAGGAAACTGTCAAAGATGACTAGAGTTTTTTCCAAAGAACTCAAGAGCATCTAAGAACCGAAATAAGCCCCTACTGGGCAGTTTTGGATAACGAGCATCAATAAGAATAATAAATGTGCTCTAGCCGGTTTGGCTCAGTGGATAGAACATTGGACTGCAGAATGAAGGGTCCCAGGTTCAAGTCCAGTCCAGGGCACGTACCTTGGTTGCAGGCTCCTCCCCAGCCTGGGCCTGGTGTGCAGGAGGCAACCAATCGATGTGAGAGAAACATGTTTCTCTCTGTCTTTCCCTCTCTCTTCCACTCTCTAAAAATCAATGGAAAAATATCCTTGGGTGATGATTAAAAATAATAATAAATGTAATGAATTGAAATTCATCCAATTTGTTAAATATTCATAGTTCATAATGATAAACAAAACAAAACAAAAACTCCTTAAGAGAATCCTAAGGAACCCACTGATTATTGTGAAAATTGGTAAGTAAAGGAAAAGAATCAAACCTTTAACCTATCTTTTCTGTAAGAACTGTATTTCAGGGTAACAAATAGTTGATGAGAAAAGTTTTTCGTTGTTTTTTATTAAGTACTCCAGAAATGAAGTAATAATAAAATTAGAACCCTGTCATTATGCAACAACTAAAGAAATTATCTAAGGAATCATCAATGGGTCCATAAAAATTATAAAGAGAGACAATCAGGTACTGTGTATCTCCTGACAGTATTATACTGCACTACCTATATTCTTGCCCAAAACAATCAGACCTGAATCAGATCAAACTGTAGATCTAACTACCAGTCTATAGAAAGTTCAAAGGCAGAGGAACTTGTTAAAAAACATCATGGGAATAGAATAAAAACTATCTAAACTATGGAAAACTCCAAAGGAAAATGACCCAATTTCATCAACAAATAAATTGTAAGGAAAAAATAAGGGGTGGGAGGTAGGTAGCTTTCAATGAGCAGAGATGTAAAAGACACAATAAAAGGCTGTGTGTGCCCATTGTTTGGGTCTGAGTCTAACAACAGTAAAAATTAAAAAGATTAGACAATGGGGGGATTGGGGTAGTTATATTAAATTATTGTTGGTATTTTAAGGTATGATAATGATATTATGTCTATATCTTAGTGATACATACTGAAATATTTGTAGATAAAGTAATATCAGCCATGACCTCCTGGTTCATAGGTCAACACTCAACCACTGAGCGAAACACTGGCCGGGCTAATATGCCTCAATTTTTTAAAATATATTTTATTGATTTTTTACAGAGAGGAAGGGAGAGGGATAGAGAGTTAGAAACATCGATGAAAGAGAAACATTGATCAGCTGCCTCCTGCACACCTCCTACTGGGGATGTGCCCGCAACCCAGGTACATGCCCTTGAAGGGAGTCAAACCTGGGACCTTTCAGTCCGCAGGCCGATGCTCTATCCACTGAGCCAAACCAGTTAGGGCTGTATCTCAATTTTTTCAAAAATGTTCTCATCCTTCACTTTTCCAAACTTCCTTACTATTTAGCATTTATTTGTATACATTTTTCTGCGTTTACTAATTCATGCTTATAAGTTTCTATACTTATATTTAAGTATTGGCATTTGTTTTTTCTCTCTCTCTTTCCCATTTTGTTACAAATTTTGTGAAGGCAGTTTTTTACTGCCTTTCTAAATATACCCAATGGCTCATCTAATGTTTAATTCATCAGCATATATTTAATGATCACTGGTTATATCTGCAGTGCTAAGCTATGTATAACAGCAATAAGACTTTCAACTGGCATCAATGAACCTGTGATTTGAAAAAGCTTATTTTGTATTACTTTAGATTTACTTTAATGAACTCAAAGTAAGTCCAAAATTATTATATTTTTATTATTTAGAAACCAACTTCGATCCAGCAGAATGGGGAAGTAAGGTGGACGACCGCTTCTATAACAACCATGCATTCAAGGTATGGTCCAGTGAAACTAATGCATTGGGTTATTTCTTTTCCCTGCCTCCAAAACAGAGATTATTGGATCTCCCCAGGCTCATATAAATTGTGAGGCATCCAAAATATCTTATTAAAGCTTCTTAATTGTAATGTTCTTTCTGATGAGACATTCTTTTCTAAACTATCTGAATCATTCCAGATACATAGTTTAAATTTAAAGATGATCAACAAGAAGAATGTAATGGAAGTTATAGAATAATTAGTCTCTTTATTCAAATTTTATTGGGCATCAGTGCTTAGCAGTAGCAGATGATAAGTATTTGTTGAATTAATGAATGATATTTCATAAAATAAGACACTGTTCGTCCAATTATTTCATTGTCATTGCACTTTACAAAAGACTGAATAGAATTAAAGATGGTAATGGTAGATAGAATTTTCTGTATAAAGCTAATCTGTTCAGAGACTAAACCTATCTTCTCTTTACTAGCATTCTTAGAACCAGTCTTTCTCAACCTAGGTTCCTTAAAATAATTAAGTCCTAACTAGAAGGCACACATTTCATGTAAGGAATCAATGTCTCTCCTTTGTATCAAGAATGTTTCATCATTTCACCATAGTTAATGCATCACTTTGGAGAGAACTGAGACAATAATTACTTAAAATATTCTGTGTTCTGTGGGCCAGATAAGAAATACTGGTTGAGAAAAGCGGTGTGGGACACAGCAGCATGGGCATCAACTAAGAACTTGGTAGGAATTCATTCAGTCTAGGACCCTACCGCAGGTCTACAAATCAGAAGCTGAATTTTAACAAGATCCCCAAAGGTAAAATGTAGGTACATTAAAGTCTGAGAAAGCACTACTCTAGACAGCTGTGATAAGCCATTAGCCACAAAGCACCCCCACATATTTGAATGAAAAGGAATTAACACAGTTCAAGTTTTGATGGTGTTCCACAGTGGATTTGGGGAATTTCCTGGGGAAATATCTGTCACCTATTCCATGAGTTCAGAAGTAAGTTTCCATCCATTTTTGGCTGCCAGATAAGATAAATGTTCTGTTTATTTCCATTTAACTAGATTCTCTGTGTTCATGCTTTATTGGAATCAAAGGAAAATGTTGAAAATTTTAAAATATTGGTGCTATATCAGCTGTTTCTTCTCTTTTGAATTCTAAAGACTTTATTTGATTAGCCTATTTGTCTTTTCTATTTTATGGATTAAGGAAGCTATTCCCATAAATTGGGAATTAGCAATGTTTCTACTTTGGAAAAAGATTCCATAACCATGTAAAAGCAGGCAGAGCTGGCTTCCCTTTTTCTATTTAAATCATCCCCCACAACAAAACTTACTCTTTTGACTTAGATTTAAATCTACAAACTTCATTGAAAAGTCAACTGGAGCTGAAACCGGTTTGGCTCTGTGGATAGAGCGTCAGCCTGCGGACTGAAAGGTCCCAGGTTCGATTCTGGTCAAGGGCATGTGCCTGGGTTGCGGGCACATCCCCAGTAGGGGGCGTGCAGGAGGCAGCTGATCGATGTTTCTAACTCTCTATCTCTCTGTAAAAAAATAAATAAAATATATTTTTTAAAAAAAGTCAACTGGATTCCAAACTATGCAACACAATGACATCTATTTTGTTTCTGTTTTAGAAACTATTGCCACCTCTTCTTTATACTGTTCAGGATTCATTACTGCATCTTATCAACTTTTAGTATAAGACAATAGCTTGTTTTGAATATTAAACAATGTCATATACTTTCAAGACGCAAAAAAGCAAACTTTTTTTTTTTTTACCAATTCCTTCATTTTTAATACTTATGCATATTCCCTTGAGAGTTTTCATTTATTTGTTCTTTTTCCACCCATTTTCCTTGTTAAAAATCAGTATGTATTTAATTACCACTTCTTCTCAATAACTTAAAGTAATATTTCATTACCTTTAAGCAGCTTGATCCAAGACTACTATGTTTTTGAAATATTGCCTATTTGGTCCTCTCCCCTCTCTCCAGGAACCAGAACCACCTGAAAAAGAAAAGTCTCAGACATCTGAGAAAGTGGAGACACCAGACACAGCTTTAGTAAGTTAAATTTTCCATGCACTATTGGAAAGAATATCACTCAATTTATAATCATACTCTAAATATGAATCTAGTCTATTATCCATGTTGTTAAAATTGTGATTTTGCTTTCTAGATAACTAACATCAGTAATAAACTAACTGGTGGATCATTTTTAGTCATGCCTCTTATAAAGAAAAATTCATTCTTCCCTTTAAAAATAAAATCTTATTTCCCAAGATTATCAACAGATGGAAAAATCTCCTCAAGGGGAAAACAGGGAGAACTCACCAGCCTCATGCTTGACCCTTCAGATTCACTTTCCAATTTGGGAGCTTTTCGCTCAGTGATGATGTTACACCACACAGAGGCAAAGGTTCCCAGATGACAAAGGAAACTCACAGGGAATTATGCAACCAAATGAAATGGCTTTACGCAGTGTGTCTTGCCTTCCATGCATTGCCCTCTACAAAAATGACTTCCTGCCTGACAGCCCACATCTAAGTAGGAGACCTGGGTAGATGCCTATGTGAGTCCTGTATTCCCTGGTGCGCCAGAGCCAGCTTTCTCCTTTGGGGAGAGGAGAGTGTGCATCTCTCCACACCCCTGTGCGTGGTAATGTCACTTTGGTAGCTTGAAATCAGCCATAGAAGGAGTATTAAGACCATGACAAGATCAACCAAAGGACTTGTACGCATGCATATAAGCATAACCAATGGATACAAGACACTTGGCGGGGGGGGGGGGGGGGTCGGGCAGGTGAAGGCATGTACTGGGGGGTAGGGGATGCCGGAGGGAGGTCAATGGGGGGGGAAAGGAGACATATGTACTACTATTTGTAATACTTAGAACAATAAAAAAAACAAAAAAGACCATGACAAATGGAATGAATCAGGACTTTTTTTTTTTTCCCGGAGAGCCAATGTTTAAGCGTTTACCAACATATCGCTGTCTATAGTTTTCATAGTCCAGACTCAAGAGGACCACGCCTAGTGAGAAAGAAGAGCTCACTCTCCACAACACTGAAGGCCAAACTTTGGAGTTCCTTTTCATGTCCCAGTTGGTTACCCAGTAACTGACACCTGAAATGGATATCCCCTCAAGGGATACCTTACTTCCTGCGGACCTAACTTTTCCCTATAACCTTTATAAAGTCACAGCCTTTCATGAGTTTGAGCTGGGATCCCATTGATTTCCAACCCCAGGATAACTTACTTGCCCATATTGAGCCATCATCTTGGAGGACTTTATACCATTTTGTTTGCATTTAAAAGTTTAAGAGCCCTAGCTGGTGTGGTTCAGTGGTTGGAGTGTCCACCTGTGCACTGAAGGTTCAATTCCTGGTCAGGGGCATATACCTGGGTGGCAGGTTCAATCCCCAGCCCCTGGTGGGGGCACATGTGGGAGGCAAGCAATCAATGTGTCCCTCTTCATCAATGTTTCTCTCTCTCTCCCCCTCTTCTCCCTCCCTTTCACTCTTTCTAAAAGTCTAAAAGTCAATGGGAAAAATATCCTGGAGTGAGGATTATCAACAACAACAAAAATAAGAGCTAGCTTTGTCTCGTTATTGTAATAGAGGGAGAGGAGAGGCAAACAACCCAGAGGTCTGTCAATAGGAGGCTGAGTAAATAAATCAGTGCCCACCAATACAATGTAATACAATGGCCTCATGCGAAAAAAAGAATGAGCAGAGTTATATCCTGAATAACAACATAGATGAAGAAAACCAAGATATATTGTTAGATGGGAAAGGTAGTAATAGAACATGGTAAATAGCATAAGCTCATTTTTAAAATAAAAAGGCATGTACCCATTTGAATACTTTGTCTATTGATAAATTTTGGAAGAATATATACACTCAACCCATAATAGTCACCTCTTAGGGGTAGGATTTGGGAAAGGGGAGAAAACTTTCACTACCAGTGATAAGTTTTTAACTGTATTACTTTTATAATTTAAAATATTAAAACCTATTGAATTATACACTTAAGATCTATGCATTTCACTATCTGCAAGTTGCACCTAAATTTAAAATAAACCAAAAGCTAGATACGAAAGTTAAACCAGCCCTAGCCGGTTTGGCTCAGTGGATAGAGCCTGCGGACCAAAGGATCCCAGGTTCCATTCCAGTCAAGGAAATGTACCTTGGCTGCAGGCTCTTCCCCTGGTTGGGGTGCGTGCAGGAGGCAACCAATCAATGTGTTTCTCTCACATCGATGTTTCCCTCTCTCTTCCACTCTCCCTAAAAATCAATGGAGGAATGTCCTCGGTTGAGGATTAACAACAACAAAAAACCCACAAAAGTTGAACCAATCAGACTAAAACTGACATTAATGGACTAAGTAGGTTTCTCTCTGGCACTCTAAATGTGTGCTTTCGGTTAGCTAGTTATTGAGAAATTAAGAAATTAACACTTTAATTCATTTTATGTAATCATGATTATTTTGAAACAGCACATTTGCTATTCTTCTTGACATTTTACCATGCTTCCAGGATTCTTACTTATCCCCCCCCACCCCCCCCCAAAAAATGTTATTGCTCAGGAAACTGTTAAATAGGAGCTATTTTGGAGGGAAAACATTGGCAGCGATGATTTAATGTAGAGACGTATTAAAGAATGACAGAACACAATGCCTGCTATTTTGGCACTTACCATTTGGTACATAGACAACGTGACAATATATATATTTATATAAAATTCTCTCAGGAAGCAACATATCTCGATTGTTGCATCCCTAAATTGATTAAATGTATGCACTATATTTTTTGTATGTATTCTTTTTTATGGCATTAAAATACTGTATGGGGCCCTGGATGGTGTTGCCCAGTTGGTTGGGAGTTGTCCTGTGCACCACAAGTTTGCCAGTTTGATTCCCAGTCAGGGCACGTGCCTGGGTAGAAGGTTCAATCCCTGGTAGGGGGCATGCAGGAGGCAGCCGATCCATGTTCCACTCTCACATCACTGTTTCTCTCTCTCTCCCTCTCTCTCTCCTTTACCCCCTCTCTGAAAATCAATAAAAATATTTTTAAAAATTAAATTTAAAAATTAAAAATCTTAAAAATACTGTGTAGGATGTTTACAAAGTCTCTTTTTCTCCTTTCCATGCAGGAATCTTCTGATGAAGATAAGGAAAAAGAGGAGCTGGCTGCCGTCAAAATCCAATCAGTGTTCCGGGGACACTTAGCCAGGGAGGAGGTGAAGAAAATGAAACAAGATGAGCCTGAAGAGAAAACACAGGAAGACAACTGAGGAGACTGGTTTTGCCCCCCAAAAAACATGAAAAAATGATTCAGATCCATCAACCATGTTGTGATTGTCGTTTTTTCTTGGTGAGGGAGGTTTGATGTCGTGAAATCACATTGGCTGCTGTTGTGAAATCTGGCATTGGCATTTGTTTAATAAACATGCCATTGAACACATGCTCTTGAGGATTTCTCTGAGATCATAAGTCTTATTTATACTTCTCCGAGTCTATGTATAGAGACCCTTGGATTTAGCACTGGAATGTATGAGTTTTCAGAGATCTCAGAGGTTATGTGGTCTAAATATTACCTAAAGAGCAAGTCCTGCCTACCACATCCCTGACAACAGTCTTTTAGCTCCTGTTTCATGCATAGTGATAGAGAATCTCACTGCCTTTCAAGGGTAGTCCAGTTAATTTTAGAATAACTTGAATTATTAGAAGATAAAGCTGAGTCAAAAATCTGCCTCCTTATAAGTTTTCATCTGGCATGCCTGCATTCAATCATTCATTAAAAACTATTGAGCAGAATTCATGTGCTGGGGTTTGGTACTGAATATCTGTTCTTACATTTATGCAGCGGACAGTTTTTTTATTATCTTGCTCTCCAGAACGACACAGAATAAGACTAATGCATCATATTTGAAAAAAACGGAAGCTATCATAACATCAGAAATACTCTCTTCTTCAGCTAAAACTTGCCACATTTCTTTTTAAAAATATATTTTTTTATTGATTTCAGAGAGGAAGGGAGAGGGAGAGAGAGATAGAAACACCAAAGATGAGAATTATTGATCAGCTGCTTCCTGCACGCCCCCTACGAGGGATGGAGCCCACAGCTCGGGCATGTGCCCTGACTGCGAATGGAACCGTGACCTCCTGGTGCAACCACTGAGCCACGCCAGCCGGGCCTCCCACATTTCTTTAATGTAGAAATGGCAATACCGTCATCACAAAACCACAAACTTGGGCAAACCACGCCTGGTGCCTTATTTTTAGAAAGTTCAGTCTCTCCTTTTCGAGGCCTCCCCACTCCTGAATATTCAAGAAACTGCAAGGCTCATGTCTTACACCAAAAGATACAGTTCCTTTCCCAAAAGAAAATGGAGAGAAAGCAGCCTCTCACCATAGAATGCTGTTGCCTTCTACCACAAAGATGCAGCCTCGACCAGCAGACCGACATGGTATCCTGGCTGGTTCAGGGTCCTGTCTGCACTGCACTGGATGTCCCAGGCGTGGGTGCTAGCATTATACCTCTCTTAGTTCACAGTCACACCGCCATTGGTCCCCAGAGCTCAATAACATGCCTGTGGCCCGTCCTTGAAGCGTTTCTAAAACAGCCATAGGTTATGCGTAACGAGTGGTCTCCTGCAAACTCCTAGATCTCTGTCTTAAGCTCAGACTTTCTCTTTCTGCAAAGCAATGTCTTTCCAGGTCCCTGTAGGCCTTCCCTGTCACGGAGCTCCACAACAGACATTTACCCAAGCGATCTCCACTGAAATACAGATGCCTTATACCAAGGCTTTCAAGATTGTGGCATTCATTCTCCAATCTTCACTCACCTCTGGACAGCCTTCCCCCTTCCAGGGTCTTACTAGCACTTACATGCTAGCTAAACACAAGTCGCTAATATGCACTGGACACCTTCCTTCCATCCTTAATGCCCCTCTCCCAGACTTGGAAGGAAAACATCCAGCTGCTCATTCCTTACTGCATTTAAAGAACCAGCTTCCAACCCTGTTTCTTCTCTAAGCCATCCTGCTTGGGGGTTATCAACAGGACCCAGAATTGTGTAATGCAAAGACTTAGCTTCCTAGTCCTGAGAAGTAGACCAGAAGAAAAAGGACTTTTCCCCCTAGTGAGTATATACTCAAGGGGTGGGGAAAATAATTTTATGCCTGTAAAATGATTAACACTGTGCTTTCCAACACACACACACACACACACACTTCTAGGGATCTAATGGCAGTGATGTTTTTGGTGGAGGAGGAATAGGTAGGAAGGCATGAATGTGGTTTTATAACAACACATAGGAATAACACTCGGGGGGGTTAAATATGTTTTTTATTTATTTTAGAGAGAGGAAGGGAGAGGGAGAGAGAGAAACATTGATGAGAGAGAAACATCAGCATTGATCCTGCACACACCCCCACTGGGACTCGATCCTACAATCCAGAAAATGACCATTCAATAATATTCTTCTATTTGCTCAAGCCAAAAAGGTAGAATTCATCCTCGCCTCCTCTCTTTCTCTCACACCTCATTTACAATTTATCGGCAAGACCTGCAGGCTCCATTTATATAACACACCCAGAATCTGACCTCTTCTACTGTTACTACCCTGGTGGTAGTTCCCATCATCTCCTTTGAGAATTATTGCAATTACCTCTGTTTTGGTCGTTCCGTCATTGCCACATTAATGCTGCACAGTGATGTATTTTTCTCAGGGGTCTGTGGATCAGAAGCACTTTAGCTGGAGCTAGGTGGGACTCCAGACCTAAGATTAGGTTCAGGTGTAAGCTGCTCTAAGCTGAGGATCTGTGGGTTGGCTGGGGAAGGTCTGCCTCAGGCTGCGAGCCCAAAGGTAAATTGTAGTATCTCTATGGCATGTGTCCGATTTGAGCCGATGCTGAAAGGACTACCCAAGGCATGCTCCTTCTCAGGGCGGTCACAGATGCACAAGCAGGAAAAACCAAAATGGAAGAATATTTCAAGCTTCTACTCATAATACTTCCATTGACAGTTCATTCACCAAAGAAAGTCATTTGACCAAGCCCCAAGTCAAGAAGTGAGGAAATACACTGCTCACCATGCGATCATAGCAATGACCTCATGTGCCCATATGCTACTAGAGGGTAGTGAAAATTTGTGAAGAACCAGTAATTCAATTGTGTGCAGTTTGCTCTTCCTTTTCTTTTTTTTTTTTAATATATCTTTATTGATTTCAGAGAGGAAGGGTGAGGGAGAGAGAGATAGAAACATCAATGATGAGAGATCATCATTGACTGGCTGCCTCCTGCACACCCCCCACTGGGGATCGAGCCTGCAACCCAGACATGTGCCCTTGACAGGAATCGAACCTGGGACCTTTCAGTCCGCAGGCAGATGCTCTATCCACTGAGCCAAACCAGCTAGGGCTGCTCTTCCTTTTCACATGCAAAAATACATTCACTCCTATCCCAAGACCCCTGAAAGGTCCACCAAATCCTTGAAATGCAGGATATATATTAGGTCCAGATATGGCTGTTCTTGATGTCCTGCTGTCCTTCTGCCTTTAAACACGACATCATTCCCTTTTGCTGCTGTTCTCAAACCAACTAAACAGTGACTTTCCTAATTTCTCCATAAAATTATTAGCCCAGTAGTTTCTCTTGATTCCTCATATCAACTTGAGTTTTCTAACATTTGAAAGCTTTTCACCAGGTACCACATTTTCTTAAAACTGTGGTTTTTCTTCCTGTAAGATCATTCCCACGTGCTTGTTTACTGGGAAGGAGAGGAGGCCATACAGGAGCCAGGTACTAATTTCCTACATGCAGCTCTCTTGGCCTGGGGCAGTGGTCGGCAAACTCATTAGTCAACAGAGCCAAATATCACCAGGACAACGATTGAAATTTCTTTAGAGAGCCCAATTTTTTAAACTGAAACGTCTTCTAACACTACTTCTTCAAAATAGACTCGTCCAGGCCGTGCTATTTTGTGGAAGAGCCACACTCAAGGGGCCAAAGAGCTGCATGTGGCTCGCGAGCCACAGTTTGCCGACCACGGGCCTGGGGATATGTCTAAAGAGCACGTTACACACATAGGAGTAGGACTTTGGCTTTTCATTTTTAGTCCTATTTTCCTCTCCCTGATCAAATATTAAAACGAGAGAGATCATGGCCACTCAGCTACCACTTTGGGCCCAGTATCAGATTTTTCTGGGGCAGCCACATGTATCTGTAATAAACATATAACGATGACCCATTTTGTAACAATTTGTGATGTGGATAAACTCATTTGCAAGCTGAAGTGCTTCTGACAAATATAGCCACTGGGAGTGACATTTATGCCTGGGAGGCTCACGAAAGAGACCAAACATGCAAAATACAATACTTCAGAATGTGACCTTATTTTTGTGAATGAAATGTTCTTGGGAATAAGCAGTGTTTTTTGTGTAGAGCCAAAAATAAAAGCCTGCTGGGTGGTGACGTTATTGTAGCTAACATCTTAAGCATCATCACACTCATCACTAGTCACCCTAGCCAAGAATTACCAACATTCCAAGATCAAGAGGTCACCATGGGAAAGGTATAAACATACTGTCCCCAAAGGTCAGATACAATATGAAGTCTGCTATTACTCTATCCCCCAAGACACCTGTCTCAGAGGTTTCTGACCAAGAATTAAATATTTTATTACTAAAATGTAGGGCTCAGTTTGATAAACCAGATATTAAACCAATTTTGAAAGGTATCAGGAAAACTTGGTTTTTGAAATCCTGAAACAATAGAAAATATGCTTGCAGTGCTGTCCAAATAATGAGTTTAGAATCCCTTGCTTTTATTCATTTATTTTTATAAAACATATATTTTTAGTGATTTTAGAGAGGAAGAGATAGAAACATCAATGACGAGAAAGAATCATTGATTGGCTGCCTCCTGCATGGCCCTTACTGGGGATTGAGCCTGCAACCTGGGCATGTGTCCTGACCAGGAATCAAACCATGACCTCCTGGTTCATAGGTCAACGCTCAACCACTGAGCCATGCCGGCCGCAAGCTAGAGTCCTCTGCTTTTAGATCGCTTGGGTAGTGTTGTGAAGGCTGTGATATGCTGCCCAGACCTGCCCTCTTTTTAGGACTAAAGGCTACACCCTTTCTAGGAATTGCCTTCAGCATTAGGGAGTGGGTCATCCTGGGTTTTACCTTCCCTGGGGGCAGCTTGTATCTAAGGACAAGTCACTGCTGTGGTAAAAGGGCTTGGCTCCTTGCCTCAAATTGGGACAGCTCTACTCTCAGCCATAGGATTTATTACAGTTCAACTTCACCCTCTATCCAGTCCTGCTTCCCTGCTATCCTTACAGGTATTGTTCCTGAATGCACTCTCCAATAAATCACCTCTACTCAAAGTCTTAAAACCATTGGTCTCAAAAACCATTCCCAGCAACCTGACCTATGACAGGTAAATTGAAAATCTCTGACACACCTGCACATTAAAAAACTCTTTGCTTCCTCTAATATCATCTATCCAAAAACTCAGCATGGGCGATACCTGCTGGTCAGGGGCTAATTTATAATAGAAAAATATATATTTCCATTTCTTCTCTAATTGAATTATAATTACCAAAACTCCAAATAGTAATACTATGTCCTGAACTGTGTCTCCAAAATTCATATATTGAAGCCCTAACAGTTAATGTGATGGCATTTGGATATGAGATCTTTGGGAGATGATTAGATTTAGATGAGGTAATGAGGGTGGGGTCTTCATGATAGAATTAGTGCCCTTTTAAAAAGAGACACCAGAAATTCTCTCTCTCCCCCATCTCTCCCTCCCCTCTCCACTACAATGAAGAGCTAATGGTAAGGGCTAAGGGTTAATTGATAATCAAATATTAAAATGAGAGAAGTAATGATCATTTAGCTGCCACTTTGGGCCTAATAACAGATTTTTCTGGGGGTAGCCATTTCCTGACTATTCAGTGTCACTCCCACCTTCTCCCTTTCTACTAGTACCTAGCTTTTATTTTTGGTTTCTACCCTTTGTAAACATAGACCGAAAGTTGACACAGCTCTAGAGGTAAGTACAAATTGGATGAACCCAATCAGCACTTGCCACCCCTCAGCAGGCCCTCATTGTTTCAGAACCAGATGAATGATGAAGGCTCATCTAATTAAGATAAAAACTCTACAACAGTGATGATGTCACACCCGCCCCCCAGAAGAAATTTGGAAATGGCTGGAGGCACGTTTGATTGTCACAACTCAGGGTGGGGAGGAGTGGTGTTGTTGATATCTAATGGATAGAGGCCAGGGATGCTTCTTAACATCCTGCGATGCTCAGGACAGACCCTCTCCCTCAAGGAAGAATGATTCAGCCCAAATGTCACTCGTGTCAGGTTGAGAAACCCCGAATTAGGCATCAAAAAGTCATGTGGCTGCAAGGGAGAACAGGCTTTACGATAAAGCTGACCCAGCAGGAAGGAAGGCAAAAAGACAGATACCGGATCTATTCCTTTAGTGATTACGCCAGTGATCTGCTGAGTCCAAACTGAAGTCCGAGGATTTTCCACTTGTGAGAGCCAATTAATCGCCTTCATTTTTTTAAATCCTCACCTGAGGATAGGTTTATTGGTGCGCCTCCCAATCACGCCCCGACCAAGGATCAAACCTGAAACCTTTGGTGTACTGACGGTGCTCCAACCCAGCCACCTAGGACTCCCTTTAATTTTTAATAACTCTCAGCTGTAACTGACATTCTTCTAAACGTGTGAGTGCTGCGTTCAAGAATGGTAAGGGGGATTACAGATCTGAAGAACAGGGAGAAGAGAGGAGAGGACACAGACAGTGACTAGAGGGAGCAGCAGCTAGAGCTGGAGATGCAGAGAAAGGAGATGGGAGTTACTGGAATTAACACGGCAGAAAATGAAAGAAGTATATAAATCATGACCCTTTCCTCAAGGGAACGTAGACTTTCATCAAGAAGATAAGACATACATTTGCAAAAAGAGTGCAGGGAAGATGAGAAAAGATTTTAAAAATATAACACACAAAAAAAACCACAAACCATAAAAGAAACATCTGATACGTATGATCACATTAAAATTTAAAACTTTCATATATCAAAAACACCATAAGCAAAGCGAAAAACACAGCACAGAATGAGAGAAGGTATTTGCAATTCAAAAGGCATAAAATTAACAAAGGATTAGTATTCAGAATATAACTCCTACTCAGTACAAAAACTTTGCATGGAAATGATAAACACTAAATTTATGATAGTGATTATTGTGGGAGGAATGGGGAACAAATAGAATTGGAGAAGGGGGCCAAAAGGGTATCAAATATATGTATGTGTTTTATTTCTTTTTTAAAATCTGAAACAAGGCGATGAATGAAGACAAGACAATTTTATGGGGCTGGGTGGTAGGAACATGAAGATTTTTTATATTGTCCTCTATTCTTATCTATATGGTTCATAAAACTTTTTAATGAATTCCAGCAAATCATTAAGAAGAAAAAAATAAAAAATATGAGAAGAGGAAACCTGAGTTCAATAAACATATATAAAAAAGTTCAGCCTCTCCCATAAGAAAAACGTAAATTAAACAATAGTGAGACACAATTTCTCATTTAAAGGTTTGACAATGCTAAGTGGATGATATGCAACAACTGGAACTCACTTATACTGTTCTTAGGAGTGGATGTAAATTGGCACAAGAGCTAATAAAATTGCTGACCATATGCATACCTGTTAGTGTTTAAGAAGGTCATTACACAATACCCCTCTCTTCCCAACTCAAATTTTGAACCAATTGAGGGAAACTAAGAAGAAAAATTAGGATCAAAAGATAGTATTTAGAAACAGGATATTCAGGCTACAACTGAATTTGAGCAGTAATTAATATAGCTCAGAAATAGGGAGACTATCCCCCACATATAAATACAATTGCTATTGGACTTGGTGTCTTCTCATTGGAGAATGAAAATGATTTTGTAAGAAGGTAGAAACATAGAGTTGATTTTTGTTGTGTGGAAGTTCAGCTATGTCTAGCAGGGGGCACATGAATTTGAGTAGCCGAAAGGGTAGACTATACCTTTAAGCTATTGTCCCTCAGCCTCTAGTTGGCTTTGTGATGCTGGGATTGGGCTCTGAATGCCACATTTCTCCTTGGCCAGCTGGATCTCTTTGGGGCTCTGACAATGGAGGCCAGTAAAGCCTGGAGCAGGAGGATGGCACATGCTCCTTTCTGTTCAACTTCCTCTTGGTTTCCTATACCTGTTGATTCCACTCAACATTGCTTCTTTCTCACTCCAGAGCCGTTTAGTCCAGAAGCAGCTTTCCAGCCCAGCTTTTCCACACTCCCAGCCAGCCTAGCCTCCCCACATTCTCTCAGAGACACCAGCTGGAGTCTCAGCTTTGGAGGGCCCTTTCACTACATTTCTAAGTTTTAGTAACTCCAACTCCTCTTTGTTCCTCCAGGCACAGGAGTGGTAGCTGCTTCCTGCATTGTCTATCTCCAAAATAGCTGAGTTTTCTTTTAGCTTTTCCAGTCACCATGTTAACAATTCTTTTTTTGTGTTATTCATTCTCACTTTATTTCCAGAGAGGGGAAGAGAGAGAGAGAGAGAGAGAGAGAGAGAGAGAGAGAGAGAGAGAGAGAGAGAGAGAGAGAGAGAAACATCAATGTGAGAGAGACACATCCATCAGTTGCCTCCTGCAACCAGGCCCCGACCAGGGCTGGGGAATCAAGCCTACAACCAAGGTACATGCCCTTGACTGGAATCAAACCTGAGACCCTTCCATCCAGCGGCTGAGGGTCTATCCATTGAGCCAAACCGGCTAGGGCAACAATTCTTTATATTAAATTCTACTATTAAAATAAACATTCTGTCCCCTGATTAGATGGTGACAAATTCAGATGGGAAAGGAATCAAAATAGATTTCTTTCTGTTCTTTTTTCCTTTTTTTTTACTTAGAAGGGTGGATTGGAGACTTCTGGATTAAGATGAAAGACTGAACATATGCTTCTAATTCTGTATCTTCCAGAAATTCCATTAAAACAACAAAAAATGATTTTTAAAAATTAAGTACATCGGTAATTGAGACAAAATCAACAAGTCTGGAAAGCTGTTAACCAGAGTCAGCAGAACTCGGAGAACCAAATCCCAAACCCAAAGTGAGGAAGGCTGAGAACCAACGCAATTTGCACCACAGAAGTCGCTCAGGCACAGGAACAGGCAGTATCAGTATGTTCGCACTGGAACTCGAGGTATGAAGGGGGAAGGCTACATAAAAGAAAACTGGGTAAAAGCTGAGAAGCACTGAGATCCTTAGATTCGTTTTTCATCTCCTGCCAATGGGAACCTGCCCCACATCCCCATCCTAGCAGAATCCTGGAGGATTAAGTCTAGAACAAACAGAATAGCCTGTAGACTAGAAGTCAGTAGGTTCATTTGAGGACAGAGGCACCATCCCAAAAAAGAGTAAGAGTGACCATGGTGCATACTGAACCAGGAGTCAGAGACTCCCAGGCCCCTTTACCTGTCATCCCCTGAGTTGGGGCAGAAAGATCCTAACATTCCAAATGAGAGATTACAAAGTTCTTCTCTGAAGACTCTGACCTACGTCACTGACATTGGGGGTTCTCCACAAACAGCCCATCAAGTTGTTGGCAGTAGGAACAGCACCAGGTGTGAGACTGGTGGGGTTAGACTGGACCTGGGTTCAGCAACCTCAGTACTTGAGTTCTGGCTAGAAAATAATTCAGAGCCCAGATTCAAACTACAAGAGAAGATATTTATAAAATCACAGAGGTGAAAGAAGTAACTCATAGAAGAAATGGGCTTAGGAAACAAGTTATAGAGGTAAAGGAAGGGCCCTTGGAGCTTAGAAGTGAGGAAGGTCAAGGTGACAGGCCTGGGGGGATGGGAAAGGGAAGGAGGAGGGGAAAGCCTCCTGAACGGAGAGTGCACTGGGTCCTCCATCCTAAGGGTTTTAAGGGTGAGATTTTAGGGGCAGCCCCAGGGGAGGATCTCAATAGAATATTCAGCAGCTTTCCAGGTTCAGAGTCTCCATTGATTGGTTAGTTGGGGTGTATGCCTTGACGGGAAAACTGAACCATGGCCTCCTGGTTCACAGGTGGCTGCTGGCCAGGCTAGGGGAACCTTTTTTAACAGCCTGTCTCAAGGTTCTCCCTTGCCTCCTTGATTTGTTAATGAGAGAACAAGAGGAGTTGTCTATTCCTCTTGCTTCCCTCCTTAGATTCTATGGGTTGTCTACCCCTCTACCAAAGGCCACAGCTTTTGTCAAGCATTCTCTCTTATAAGCTACTCTCCTAATTCTAGTAACTTCTTTCTCCCCTTGATCCTGTAAGCTTACCATCAACATCTTCAAGGTTCTGCCCCATCTCTTGCTGGCTTGTATTTATGCTAGTGTAGAACTAGTTATTGATACACTAATACTGCATTTCCACCACTGCAAGGTCTAATATCTTAAAGCAACCACTTGTTTTCCTAGATCTGCAGGTCAGCGAGAACTTGGCTGATTTAGGCTGGACTCCATTGGGCATCTTCACTTCATGCTTTGGTAGCTACAACAGCGATACTCCTCACTGTACATCTATGGAGTAGTTGGAGCAACTTTGTTCTACGTGTCTCTCATCCTCCTTGGACCAGTAGGCAAGCTTCTCTCATGGTGGTGGCAGAGGCTCATAGGAGCAAACAAAAACATGTGCTTCTTCTTTAGGCCTAAGCTTGGAACTGGCACACTCTCACGTCCACCCACGTGACATTGGCCAAAAGTCATGTGACCAAGCCCAAAGATGAGAGGCAGGGAAGTACACTTCATCCATAATGAGGATGTGAAAGGGTATGAATAAAGATAGGTAGGAAGAATTGAACTCAATTATTCAATCTACCAGCCCTCCCTTCGTCTTTATAAAGAGTTTCTTTATTAAATCCACCTCAATTACATTATTTGAGTGTGTCAGGTGTTGCCTTCCAGGCTCTAGACTGATATAATAATAGATACCAGAAAGGGCTCCAGTAAAACAGCTGCCCAAAATAGGATTCTGATATTCTATTGCTCTCATATTTAAGAAGCACACAACTAGCCTCCTTACCAGGAAGAAATGGGATACTGGTCATCCATGGCATTCACAGGCATCATAGTGACTCAGCTTATTATTGGTGGTGACAAGGAATAAAGTGACTTGTTGTACTTAGTCATCATGGTGACAATAGTGATTATAAAGATTGTGGAGTTACCTGGCTGCTTCTGATGGCTCCAAAGAGTCAACAGAGAAAAGAACACAGGAATAACCAACTCAGAACCAGGCAGAAAATCGGAAAGTCTTTATGGAAACCCTACAGGACTCCTTCTCCTGTAATCTCTGGACTGATATGGAGGTAGACCAAGTATAGAAAATGATTTTAATGGTTACCGAGTTGAAAACCTAATTAAATTCTTCAACTTCAGTCTCTTACAATAAGCTGAGGGTACTGATGGGGAAAAAATGGGACACCAAGATATGGGATGGAAACATTTGTGCAGACACAAATGAGACCACGAGCTTGAATGCTCAAATTCTCTTAAATTGCCCTGAATATCCAGTAACCCCATTTCCACACAATGAAAACCTTTCAATGACTGCGCCAAGGAAAGGCTACTCTCCTCTGGACCCACCTCCACTACCCTCATTGCTACCAGGTCCTCAAGGAGAGTTAAATGGCGCATAGTTCAGATTGTAAAATGCAAGACTTGGGCCAAAGGAGATCGGCAATATGTCAAAAGAGTTGTAGGACTTTAGTAACTTGTATCAACAGGAGTCTGGGGAGTATTTAAGTGGATTCTAAGGTTGTTAAACCAAGAAGAACATAACTTAAGACTTGATTAGCTAATTTTTTTATGTGGGTGTACAACTGGGAATTGGGTTTTAATGTCATGGTTTGAGCACTTGGGAAGTGGTATTAATAGTCAATTATGCTGGCAATCTCAAGAGTAAGCTACAGCCAGTAGGAGCAAAATGCCAGAACTTCCCTGGCATACTACAGACAGAGAAGTTTAAATGTTACAGAATGTGAGTGCCAAAATGGATCTGTTACACAAAATCTGCCCAGGAGGCCCCAGAAGATGCTGTATTCTTCAGGGCATTAAGAAATGAATTGAGATTCTGGATGCAGGAAGGAAACAAACAAGCAGCAGAGAGGGAATAACCCCCAAAATAAAGTTTACTTTGGGGGGGGGGGGGGAATGAATCGAACTCTAGTCCTAAAACCTGAAACGCCACCTTGGTTCACTATTCAGAGTTGGAAGTCAAGTAAAAAGATGTAGTTTTCATCCCAGTCCCTTGGGACCATGGATCTACTTCACATATTTGGAACAGATAGAATAGTCACTGGAAGAGTCTTCATGTTGGTTCCCTTACCCACAGAGTGAAGTCTATCATGGCCAAGAACTGCTTTATCCCAATACTCTCCCCGCTGCCAAGCTAGTAGTCCAATAGCCAACCCACTATCCTGGAGGAACTGCAGAGTTAGTGCCCCCCCATTAAAGACTTGAAAGAGGCAGAGGTGTGAGTCCAACTACATCCCCATGTAACTTCCTGGCTCTTGCAAAAGCCATATGGCCTTGGAGAAGGGATGTAGATGATCACACACTTGATCAGCGGGGCCATTTGCAGCTGATTATGCATGTGGTACCTTTGCTGGAGCAAAACAACAGGAGCCCTTGGAAGCTGGTGTATAGATATTTGCCTAACAAATTCTCCCCCACTCCCCGTGCCTATCACCAAAGGTAACCAGAAGCTAGCTGTCTTCCCATGGCAGGGACGATAGTATCCCTTCACTGTTAACGCTCCCACTCCCTGAAAACTTGATTGTCTTGATAGCCTCGGGAACCTCACAGTAGTCCATAACATTGGTGCCGTGACAGAAAGGTCAAGGGCATGCCACAGCAGTGAAGTTCCTAAGGCTCTAATGTCTAGTTCCTGTCAGGATATACTCTCTACAGTAAAAGGCAATTGGTTGCATCCACCCACAAAAAAGAGAGGCACAGTGCTTGGCAGGACTCTCTTTGGCTTTAAAGGCCAGTATGTTGGAAAGGAAGAGTGAGTTCATTCTAGTCCGGGAAATAGCTCATGTGTTTGCATTTAGCTTTGTTGCAGAAATAATCCCAGTCTCGGGAAGCAGTGTCATTCTTAAATGAGAGGGGTCACCTGAAGCTCAAAGTTCCCTGTTCTCTGGTGACACAAGGAGGATTCGGAGCCATCATGGGCTTCTGCTCCCCAAGTCCTTCCAAACCTCGAGGCGATCATCTCTGTTTGAAAGTAAATCTTTGCCAGCAGCGCCCCCTCCGACCAAAACGGGCACCAGGCGGTGAGACAAAATGGGGAAAGAATGCGAGGTCCCGGGTAAACCGGCTCAGTGCGGCGGCTGTGGCCACCCCTGCCTGATGTATCCCAGGATGATTACGAATTGTGTTTTATTCTGTCCCCACAGTGTCCTTCCCAGGAGCAGAGCATGGCTATCTTAGAGGTGGATTCTCTCCGGACTCGTCCCTAACGGCGCCCCGTCTAGCCTCGCCTCCCCTCTGCCCGCGGGCTGGCACGCGCCCCAGTCGCTTGACAGCGGGGAGCGCCCAGGGAACAGTCCGTGTATCCCCGGTCTCGTTTTGGGACCGGCAGAAAGGAATCGGGACACAGGCTGCAGCCACCCCCACGCCGCCCCGGCTCTCGCCGGGATCTCTCCGGAGGGAAATGGATCAGAACCCCGTCTGCCAGTCGGCGCTGCGATGGCCGGGAGGCGGGAGCGCAGTGAATCCCGCAGAGCTCCGCTTCCTGGCGGAGGTGGGGGTGGGGTGGGGGTGCGGGGGCTGGAGAGCAGCCGGGGCTGGGCGGCTGAGTTCCAACGCCAGCTCCTGGAAAAAGAGCAGGTTTTCCCGCGCCGCCTGCGGGCAGGGCCGCAGCCCCTTCCCCGAGGGCTCCCAGTCCCTCGCCGCGGGGCCGCCCTGGAGGGAGAGCCGGCGTGGGAACAGCGGGGACAGCGGGGTACGGAGGGGGCAGTGGCGTTGTTTTTCTCGTCTTGGTTAGCACGTGGCAGCCCTCCCAAGATTTGTCCCGCGGAGACCTGGGTCCCCAGCCAGCGTTCCCTCTGTCCCCCCTTCCCCTGCGCATCCCAGCGACCGCGTTGCTGGGGAAGGCGGGCGCGGCGAAGGTACTAATTGTGTTAATGAAAATGACAAACACATCCTTTCCATCTGGCAGCGCGAAAGGCGAGGCTGTTGGGGGTGCAATTACCCACTGCGGGGAAAGAGTGAGCGATGTGTGGGGCTTAGCAATCACACTAATATCCCCGATTACTAGGACGTCACGAAGGAGATGAATACAAAGTGTCTTTCCTGGTGGCGAGAAGGAAGAACCTGTCACACAAAACCCACAGTGCCGTGTTCCCCAGGAAGCTCTGCCACGCAGACAGGCGGCTGCCATGTCTGAGGGTTTAGGGAGGTAAAGCTGATGCCGCTGGTCCACGGGTGGGCGCGGGCACCCTGACACTACCACTCCGGGTTGTGTGTGTGTGGGGGGGGGGGGGGGGAATGTCCATCTAGAGCCTGTACTCCCAGGACCCCAGAGGGCTCTGGACAGTCCCCAGACCTTCGTGACCGGATGTCCAAGGATCCCACACACCTGTGGCCACCGCGTCGCTTTTCCCACGCCATCTGCGCAGCCTTCCAGGTCTCCTGTAGCAAGTGGCTGCAGCCCACTGATGGCCAGATATTTCTGTAATTTCCGACATTATTTTCCTTCGTGAAATTTGTATATAGCAAAGCCGGTTTGCTTTAGGCGGAGCATATGCTCCATATTTATTGGAATAAATTATTTAGTTCCTTAGCATTCTGTTCACTGATATTCCTTATGTTAAAAATATCTCAGCTTCCCCCCTCCCCCCAATACTCAGTAGTAGGCAGCTGCAGTTCTCCTCTGCAGGTTTTTGGGGGGGTAGAAACCAGAACCTGCTCCACACACAGCCCGGGGAGTCGTCTGTGCTGGTGAGGAGGATGACCTAACTCCCCACCCAGGAAGAGAAATACATTTTTCTTACTCCACCAGTTTCACAGAGATTGATATCAGGCAGCCCAACCCCAGGGAGGGAACTCTTGCTTTAGAAATGGAGAAGCCAAGGCCAACACTTCGTCTCTCACGTAGGGATTCTGAATTCTTGACTGATTGATTTCAGAGAGGAAGGGAGAGGGAGGGAGAGAGAGAAACATCAGTGATGAGAGAGTCATTGATCGGCTGCCTCCTGCATGTCCCACATGGGGGATCCAGCCACAAGGGGGGGGAGGAGGGGCATGTGTCCTG
Organism: Corynorhinus townsendii; assembly: GCA_026230045.1. Classification (NCBI taxonomy): domain Eukaryota; kingdom Metazoa; phylum Chordata; class Mammalia; order Chiroptera; family Vespertilionidae; genus Corynorhinus; species Corynorhinus townsendii. The sequence continues at coordinate 14,838,309 of JAPDVU010000014.1, forward strand.
ACCAGGAATCGAACTGTGACCTCCTGTTTCATAGGTCGACATTCAACCACTGAGCCAGGCTGGTGGGGCGGGATTCTGAATCCTGATTCCTCTTGCAGGTCTACAATGTGCTCAGTGTAGGAAGCAAAAGAGGATCTGAAGGCTGCAATGAGCCTGGGACTCGGAGAGATTGCACATCAGCTCAGGAGGAGTGGGCGGTGATCCCCTGAGGATCTCACAGACCAAGCCCACAGCGCTAACAGCCTCAGTGATTTCCCAGAGGGCCAATGGGAAGGCCATCCTCCCTGCCAAGCCCCCAAGAGATGCCGGGTGCTTCTGTCTCCGCAATGGGGAATTGACTTTTATGACAACTCCAGCAGCAAGAGAACAAGAAATAAGCCAGAACTACCCACATTTTAAAAACAGAATTTGGATTTAAGATGGTAGAATGAATATCCAAACTCATATGCACATGTGTGCTTATCTATGTGTGTGCATGTTTGTGTATGTGGAGAGAGAGGCTGTGATCGTGGGTTGGGTGATGTGAACAACTACGAGGGGAGAACAAGCCACTCCTTGGAGGAGACCTCAGTTGAATATGCCCTCATCTGCGGGAAGAGTGGGATAGAGATGAAGTTGCCAAGTCAAAGCTGACACTCTATTTCACTGGGTCCCCCCCCCCGCCCCCCAGTCCTCACAGATCTCTTTGGAAGACCTTCCCCCTCAAACCCACTTCTGTCAATGACCACGGCTTGCTGTTTGTCTTCTCTAAGCCAGGACGCTATCCAGACCTGGGCTCCAGGTCATGCACGGTTGGGTAGACCCTCTAGCAGATCAGGTACCCATCCTGGATCCTGACCTGTCTTCTCCCGGCCTGGCCTCAAACAGATTCTGTAAGAAGGCCAAACAGGAACTCCTTATGTCTCCAATATTCTTTTGTAAGCTGGTCGTCTTTCATCTGAGATGCCGTTTCTCACATAAACAACATGCGTTCGTTCATTCACTCAGCCATTGTTTATTGGGTGCCTACCCTACCGGGTGCTGCGGACATAATGGCAAAAATAACACACCTAGAGGTGACATTCCCAAATCAGTTCATTAAAAAACAACAAAAACAGCTATTTAACCAATAGCGAAGGCAAGCTGATCTTTGTGTGTGGGAGAATTACATTCTGAGCGCCATCTTGGGCTACCTGGAAAATAGCATCCCCTGTCTTGGCAAGAGTGGTTGAAATCCCCACCTGGTCCCTGAGCAACGGCAACCACAAGCCAGAAGCACAGAAAGCACTAGGCGTTCAATGCCTGCTGTGTGTCTGGCTGTGCTCGCACCTTGCATACAGCTAAGATATGGCTGCAACGAGACAAACGCAATTGCTCCCGGTTTGCCGATAAAACCATCCAATTCTCAGGACCGACGTTGCTGAAGATGCCCAGGCTGCTGACACCAAAGCCCGTGGTCTTTCTTCTAGCCATCAGCTGACTGCCTTAGTTGGGGCTTTGGCCCAGAAGGGCGGAGCAGCTTGGGAAGGGGGAATGAGGGCACCTTTCCAGGGGCACCCCGTGGCCACGGAGAAGGGAAGCATGCAGACGTAGAGGTCCTTTGCAGCCAATGCTTCTGAAAGGAAGCTCTGAGGACAGCAGCCATTTCCCTGACACGGCTTGTGGCTGTAATCCACCCTCCTCCCTGGCCTGGAATCCTTGCGATGGACTATGTACTCCAGTTGCCAAGACTCGGCTGGAACTGAGAACTCCACTGTGTTTTCCTCCACTGTGTTTTGCGGGTGGGGTGCTGCAGGAGACTTGCAGGAGGAAGCGGAGTGTGAGCAATGAAAGAATGGCTTCTGTGACAGGAGATCACACTGTCTGGGGCGTGACTGCTCCGGGAGCCAGCGAACCAGGGTTCCAGGGTGCCGTACCAAGTTCTACACGTGGATCTGCCCCCTGGAGCAAGTCACCAACCCTTGGCCGGTCTCCTCCCAGGGAACCTAGACAGGTGGTGTTCTTCCTTCCCTTTCCCACGGAGAGATTCCACGGAATGACGGCATAGTGGCCACCAAGAGCTGTGTGCATCCTGAATGGCAGACATTCTTCTGTTCCTCTCACATCTTCAGATGCTCATTTTCCATGGCACTCCATGGGGGGGGGGGGAGGGAAGGAAGGGACCTCTTGTCTCTCAAATGTCTTTAGACTCATTTGATGTGCCGAAGATGAGTGGTCTTCTCCCAGGGGCCCAGCAAGGTGATCATGGCCTCTGACCCTCTGGCTGTGTGCAGAACAGGGCCCAGAGCAGCTTCACCTTGAGATGGGATGAGTCTTGGCCTGATATCTGTTTTCTGCTTTCACCTCTGCCACTAATCCATCTGTGCCCTGGGAAGTCACTTGCCTCCCTGGGCCTGTTTCTTCATCTGTAACAGAAGGGGTTAAACCCGGTGTATCTAAGTCGGGTTGCAGTTTCCCGACTTTGAACCCCTTACCTAGGACTCTGGGCAGTTTTTAAACTTCCTTTTATTTCATAACCTCCAGGGTGACAAGGCTCCATGGGTTGCTTCAAATGGACACATGGAGACATGCGTACAAACCCAGGCCCTTCCCAATCATGCAATTGGTTAGACCCCTCGTGTCAGGTTCTGGAGGCACCATTCCGACCACGGCTGTCAGGGGATGTCTTAAACCAGGGCGGCTGCTGTCTCCCCTGGCCACTACCTCCTCCCGGTGCACAATCCTTTGCCTCGGTCCAGTTCATGGAGGCTTTCTTCGGCACAGCAGGTGGCTGCCCACCAGACAGTCCCTCTGGGAAGTTAGAGGGACGAAGCTGTGACAGGAGACTTCCTCGCCCAAGCCACCAGCATCTCAGCCCCAGGACAGCTTTGCTGTGCTCCGCACGCCCTGCGTGGGCTGGCTCCTGTTGCTAGGAGAACCTGACCATTTGCATTTCCGCTGCTTTTATTTAGAGCAGCAGCCACTGCTGCAGGAACACAGGGTATTTTAAGCAAGACGGAAAAGGGAAGGGTGAGGGGAGCCCCTAGCCTGGGTCCTCCTCCCCAAAGACCGCCAAAACATTCACAGAAAAGTAGCACCCGCCCCAGGCCCCCACCCCACTCAGACCTCTTGCCTCCTCTTCCCTGAACAGCTCCATCTCCCAGTCCTGACACCTTCATAAGCACCTTCAAGTACAGGAACAAAACAACACAGCACCTTCTAGACAATGGGCAGGCCTTGTGCTCAACCTCACAAACACAGAGCGTCCGTTTGCCCATGTGAAAACAGATAGTAAAACTTCTGGATTCCATTGCAATTCTCCAGCCATGCAAAACACAGACCGCCTATGTTTTCTCCTTTCTTCTTCCCCTTCTCTCCCAGGCACTGCCCTGAGGATGGGGTTTGACTTTTCCTTCAAGGCCTCGCACCAATCAGTTACCTTCCCAGATCCCCCTCCGCTATTAATCTCTCTCTCTCCCTGTTCCAAAACTACCACTAGGCTATGGACTCCCAGGAGCCAGTGTCTACATAATTTTCACTTTTTAATTCCCTTCTTAGTCCTAGAATATTTTGCTGACAGTAGCTGCTCATTAACACTTTTTGAGATTTGTTCATTCACGTCAAACTTGTATTGAGCCTACCAAGAGCTGTCTGTGGTAGGTAATCATGGAACAGTCTCTAGCATTAAGGAGCTCTTAGCCCAGTGGAGGAAGACAAGTAAAAAGTTTTCAACAATGTGATGAATGTCGTAATGCAAATAGATTCAGGACTGCAAGAGGTTTCTTGTGGCAGAGGTGGGGGTGGGATGGAGTAGGAGCAAGAGAAATCAGGAATGGTTTCACGGAGCTAACTCATGAAGGGGATTAAGAGTCTATCATGGGTTGATCACTCCAATGAGTTGACCACTCTTGCTTTCTACCTAGAAGATAGATGTTCAGCTAAGATTCTAGGCACTGTCTTGAACCATGAGGTGACCTCAAAGATGGGTACCTCATGCTGAGGATGACACTGTGGGCATCATACCAGCTCTGATGGAAATTCACAACTCTCTGCATGCGCAGTTTTGTAAACAATTTCCAGGGTTTCATGAGCACTAAAACCAATGCATGCACCTTAGGTTAAGAATCTTGCCTTTAGCCCAGTCAGTGTGGCTCAGTGGTTGAGCATCAGCCCATGAACCAGGGAGATCACAGTTCAATTCCTGGTCAGGGCACATGCCTGGGTTGTGTGCTCGATCCCCATTGAGTGGGGGGAGGGGAGCAGCCAATCGATGCTTCTCTCCCATCGATGTTTCTGTCTCCCTCTCCCTTCTTCTCTCTAAAGTCAATAATATATATATATATTATAAAAGAATTCTGCCTTAGAGATGTAGGGCAAGTCAGCTCTACCCCAACTTCTGAGATCATGCTGTTAAAGTGGGAGAGACTAGGATTGCATTGTGAGCATCCTCTGTAACCTGACAAGCTCTTTTCTTCCCTCTTGATTTCCAGCATCAATACCTCCCTTGCTTCATTCCTCAGACTGGTTTTGAAGTAGGGCTGCCCATCTCCCCTCCGCTCTTCTCCCACCCCCTCCCCAGCTATTCTTCCTGGGCTGCCAATCCCACTCCAAAGTCACTTTCTACAGGAAGGAAATTAGCATTTGTGTTGGGACAGAAAGTGACACTGTTCAGTTCTCACTGTCATTCTGCTCTTAATTAATATTTAACCTCAGATAGATTGCGTAGTAGAGGAACCGGCTGATGGAAGAACAAAGCCTGGGCTGGCTTTCCTTTTAATTCTGTCTCCCCCACTTCCGGCTCTTCTCCCAGTACCCTTGGGCTCCGAAGGACCCAGCCAGCCCTCTGGGATGAGAGGAGGAGTGGCAGGGGCCAGCCCTGAGGACCCACGATTTGATTGCACTTGATGAACTTGCTCCCTTGGATCTATTGTCTTTTTTTTTCTTTTTCTTTTTCTTTTGTTTGTTTTGTTTTGTTTTGTAAATCCTCACCTGAGGATATTTTTTTTCCATTGATTTTTTTTAGGCAGAGAGAAAGAGAGAGAGAGAAACACCAATTGGTTGCCTCCCGCACATGCCCTGACCCTGCAAACACCAGGGATCAAGCCTGCAACCAGGTATGTTCCCTTGACCCGGGACCCTTCTGTCTGCGGGCCGATGCTCCCACCATTGAGTCAAAAGGGCGAGAGCTGAGAAAATGAGAGCAGCAGAGCCCAGGCCTGGCTTCCGGTGTCCAGAGCTAGACCCAGGCCTGGCCTGCGGGGAAGGATGAAGAGACAGGCGAGGGGGGGAAAGCAATGCAAATGTGCCCCTCAACAGATTATGTATAAGGCACTATTTTTAGTTGCCTTCAATCCCTTGGGGCTGTCAGGGCGGTTGCAGCCCCACTCCCCCGGGAGAGGAAATGACAGGCATTCTTACCCAGCCCAGAACTCTGGAGCAGTGCGTGGTGGGTGGGGGAGGTGCTGTCTTGCCAGCTCCAAAATTTGGGAACTGAACTACCACGGGGAAATTGAGGACACCAAGAAAGATCGGGTTCCATGCCCCGGGCCCCCAGGACGCCCTCCTCCATGCCCAGCTGGCCTGCCAGGCCATCCCCACATACACGTGCACTGGGCCCAGACCAGGAGTGTGGGCGTCGCCTCAGTCCCCAAGCGACTCGGAAAGTAGGTTATACAACACCCCTGGCTGCCAAGTTCTTTCTTCTCTCTAATCTTAGTTCTGCCTTCGGTCTGAGCCCGTTTCCCCTCGCAGGCAGAGGCACAGGCGGACAGCTGGTCGCCAGCCCCCAGCAGGAGGCCCTTCCTTTCCTCTTCTCCAGCCTGAGTCATCCCAGTGCCTTTAACCTTTCCACACATGTCATGCTTTTAGCTCATCTCCTTGTCACTCCTCTAACCCGGCTCTAAATATATCCCCAAGTACCTCCTTGGAAGCTGAACAGACACTGGTCCTTCTCCAGGGAACACCTGAGCATCCTTTTGAACGGAAGAACTGATCACATCCTGTCTTTGCTAGGCCTTCTAGTTGTCTTAGTTATCCTGCCTCGCCACAGGACCAAGCTCTCCTGTAATCATGTCCTCCACTTCTGTGACCTTCTCCACACTCAGCTAAGTGCAAGGCTTATAAGAAGTGGTGCATGCATTGCCATTGTGTTTAGGTTTAAAATAAGATGCATTTATAAAAATAATGTCAGCAAAGTAGTGACCACTTACTTTGTAAATTATACAGCGGCATCTAAGTGGTGACTTTTATTGTTGTCAGACCTCTGGGCAATGCTTTCTTTTCTAAACCATGGCATTCCATTCATTCATTTGATAAATATACAGTGATTTCCTTCGGTGTCAGGCACTATGCTAGATGCTGAGATGTCAAAATAAAAGACCAGATCCTGGTCTCCAGGTGTTCGTAGCCTAGTGAGAAGGATGAGATGCAAACCAGTATTGGACAGTGTGGTAACTGGTAGGAAAGTGCACACAGCGTGCCCAGAGATATGAAAGAGAAAGGGACTGACCAAACTCTTTACAATCATGATCCCACTCATGGATGCGGACATCTTTATGGCTGCCAGCATCTCGTCTTAGGGTTGGCCAGCCTGTTGTCCTGGAGTGCTTGTCAGTTCTGTGGGCACACGCCGGGGAAGGGCAGTGCAGATCCCTTCTTCACAAGGTTTGCTATATGGACACATAGAGGTCGATAGTCTCTTTTTCTTTAGTTGTTTTTGTCCTGTCTGCAAGCTTCCCACCAAATCCGAGGGTCAACATAACGCAGAGAGAGACTAGGGGAAGCACTTCTGAAAGATGGAAAGGGAAGCAGAGATCTGGCAGCACTGGCCTAAGACTCTGGGTCCAGCGGTGCCAACCCCAAGTGGCCCAAGAAATCCTTGTTTTTGCTTAAGGTAGTAACTCCGGAAGAAAGCAGAAGCCAAAATAGTCCTCTATACCAAGATGGCCTTCCCTGGAGGGGTGACTTGGGATAGAAGATGGTTGCTTAATGGTTTCTTGACTCTTTTATGCATAGAGTGAGAGAAATTGTTCCAGGCAGGACAAGTAGCCAGATAATGGAGGAGCTATGGAGTTAAACAGACTCAAATAGAATCCCAGCATTGCTGCCTACCAGCTGTATGACCTTGTTCCAATCCCTTAACCTCTCTGTTTCCCCATACGTTCCCTGCCTGTAAAACGTGGATAATAGTATTTGCTTCATTGGACTACTGTGAGCATGGCGTGACACGAAGTACTGAGGTGGACACATTACTCAGTCATCCTGGTCTGAAACAACCCCTTTCTTCTGTGGAATTGCTCTCCACTCTAACCAAATGGTTCTGGAGGGCCCCGCCAATCATATAATCCAGCTGGCCACACGGTCGTGCCACAGGCTGGGACAGTTATAATACCTCGTCCTCACAGCCACAGGGATTGCTGCAGAGATGGGCATGCAACCCGAGTCAGGGTCATCAGCGACCTCACCTGTGAACTGTGAAATGATTATTAATGAAGTTGGGATTGAAGAACGGCATTTCCTCCTTGGCTTATGGTGATTTCAGTTCAGAGCTGCCTGCAGTCATAGTTCCTGTGTTATGAGGATGGCAACCTGAAGCAGAAGGAAGCAGAGAGGAGCTAAAAAGGAAAGGAGAGCGTGCTGGTAAGGGTTTGTATTGCTGGATCTGGTTGTTCCTGCAGCTCCACTTCTGTCCCTGGAGGGAATTGTGCCTACGCTAATGCGAGCTGGGTTTCTGTCCCTTACAACCGAGTCTTGATCAATACGGCACATTGTGTGAAGCAGATAGTACAAAATAATGCTAACAGTAACTATTCAGCACAGAAAGTGCTCCCGGGAAAATGGTCTTGGGCTTTCCAGACTTATGAAATCTCTAATTTAAGGTAAATTCAGAAGTCCTTGTATATAGGTACTGGTTTATAATAATGACAATGTTTAATATTAAGTGGCCTCCCAGGGTCTCAGAGGTTTCTGCTTAAAGGTACAAGCCATTCCCAAGGAGCGGTTAGAAGTAATGCCAATTTTAAAGGAGACAAGCCCACGTTAGCCAAAGAACTGGCAGGAAATCTCTGTCCTGAGGATTTCTAATTAACCCTTCAGAGTTTCAGCACAACTAGATGGGCAAGTGCATGTGGACTAATGTGCTGAGGCGTGATGGAGGAGAGGAGCCATACACTGAAACAATGCTAAAGGCTGTATAAATGAGAGAGTTTGGATGAAAATCAGCTCTGCCTTGAATACAACCTTGGAGGGTTTTATTTCTATTAAGAGAGGTGGGAAGTTTCTGCATTGGGTAGTCTAATATGTTAAATCCCAGTTGCCTTGAATAAGTTTGTGTGTTAATGACTTCTGCCTACGGAGCTAACCCAATAGCATGTTGTATAGACAAAGACCAGCCTGTCACTGTCATTTATAAGGAATCGGAGGTCTACCACCTATCACTTTTTAAAAACCAACAAGATCAGCCGTCTGGCCAGACAAAATGCCCAAACCGACCTAGTCCTCATCCATCTCTGACTACTCATCTCTGTCCTAAAGGAATCTTCCTTCATTGTAAGTAAGTCTAATTATAGCAAGCCCTCACACTACGGGACAAGTGGGAGAGGCTGATGTGATAGAAATGCTGAGAGAGACCAGGGGACAAAGGCTTTGAGCATGGCTACTGGAACTGTAAATGGTCACTTAGAACCCTACAATGGTTCCTTCAATTAAGCAGAGCCAACCTAGGACAACCAATTAGGAAGGCAAGCTGCACGAGATCACATAAACTAGTCTGAATTATCAGCTGTTCCACCTTAGAATTCTCAGGGTCTGTCATCAAATGATCCGGGAAACTAACTTGCAGTCCCCATCTTGTCAAAATGATAGGTACATTGATCTGATGCACTCGAACATCTCTTGTATCATTATGGCATATTAGGACTTCATTTGTGTAATTCTTGTAGGAAGTCTGAATGCTAATGGCTTAAATATGTAAAGGTGTTTTTCCCCATGATTTTAGCATTTGACTTGTTGCTTTATGCATCTCTAGACTTTGGTCTATGTTCAAGGCAGAAAGAAAAGGACTGGTGGTGCCAGCCACGTCTGCCCCCTTCTGTCTGGAAAGCAAAAGCTTTCCCAGAATTCTCAGCAGGAATCTGCTTATATCTCATTGGCCACATCTGGGTCTTGTGACCAGCCCTTGTCGTCATAGAGCTGAGAAAGTGGAAACAGGTATGGACTCATGACTGCCCAACAAAACTACAGTTCTGTTAGCAAGCAAGAAGGGGAATGCATAGATATTGGCTAGGTAACCAACAGTGTCTGTCTTGATAGTTTTAAGGTCTACACATCTTTTTTAAAATATTTTTTTATAGAAAGGGAGAGGGAGAGATAGAAACATCAATGATGAGAGAGAATGAATCATCGATCAGCCGCCTCCTGCACACCCCACACTGGGGATCGAGCCTGCAGTTCAGGCATGTGCCCTGACCAGGAATCAAACCGTGACCTCCTGGTTCATAGGTCAACGCTCAACCACTGAGCCATGCCAGTTAGGCAAGATCTACATATCTTCACATAGTAGCCCAAATATGGATTTGTCCTGTTATTGAACTGACATGTGTTTAGCAAATCGTAAAGCAGCATAGCTCAACCATCCTGTTCCCAATAGAACAGAAAGCACTCTCTTCTTAAAAGACCAAGTCTTATATTCTTTCACTGTGAACAGCATCTACTACATAGGACTGTGTCTACTGTATAGATCTTTGACTCTGTCTCCTAGGTGTATGGGAACACTGATCACCTGTAGAGAGACTATTTAAATATCTTAAGGCTTCAGGGTCAAAAGGACAAAGTGGTTTTACCCAATATGACTTCTCTTTAAGCAGCAGGAACATTTTTACTAACAATCCAATCCAAAAACAGCTCATGTTCCTGCACTCTCCACCCTCACCCCACTCCAACACACAATCCCACGGCAGGCAAAGCAAAAATAACAAAAGTATGTCAACCTAAATAACTATCAGTACTTACCTCCTTAAACTGCTCCACCCAAATGACAGAAGAAAGAAAGTTAGTAGTTATTAATCCTTGGCTTTCCAGTGCTCAGTCTGACCAAAAAGGAAAAAAAAAAATAGTCAAACAAAACAAACATCGCTTCCCAAGATTAGAGCCAGGGTTAATCTGGTAGAACTACTCAAAGACCTTTAAACAAATTATCAAATTCCTGTGTCAGAATCTAGTCCTAAGGGTACGTGATGTGTTTTTCATGTTTACATGACAGGAGCTTTCTCTTACAGATGGCTTGCCACCAGGCCCTACAATGGCTGAGTTCTAATATCCGTTCACCTATATCTTGGCCATACGGGATGACAGACTGCTAAGGCAATTTGCCAATGTCTCCTTCCTTTTGAAGTCCAAAAGTAAAAGACCTTTTCATGTCAACACTTACTGTCCTCACAGAAGCTCATGGGAAAATTTAGCAGAAGACAATGGTTGGTAACACCATCTCCAGCCAGGTGGCTGATCTGTACTGGTTTAAAGAAAGTGATAGGTGTTAGGCTCTTGATTCCTTGTAAATGGCAGTGTCAGGCTGGTCTTCATCCACCCAACAGGCAGGAGTCACTAACACAAACTCATTCAAGGGAATTGAGATCAACTATGATCTCAGGCCACCCAAATGAAAGGAACTTCCCACTTTTTAAAAATAAAAATAAAACCCTCCAAGACTATCATTGGAAAGAGAGACTCCAAATGGGACAGGGCAGCATGAGCAAAACCTGACTCTGAATCCCTGACAGCCAGCTTCCTCTTGAGATGCTTCACCAATGACGGTTGCCACCAAGTTGCTTGTTTCGTCTTGGGCTCTCTGGCCCATGACTAAGTATTACTCAGTCTTCAATGTAAAACTCTAAGCTAAGTCAAAGTTGAAATGCTTAACCAAGACCAAGGAAGGAAATAATAAAACAAAAATAGGTGGAAACATTAAACTAGAGAAACTGGTTTGTAGGCATGGCTCCTTCCCAGGTTCTAAGGCCCTGGGATGTTCTATCTCTCATGCTGTTCCCATGAAGCGGGGCCACCTCGGGTGTCTATAAATGTAAACATGTATCTATATGTCTCAGCTCCTCACAATGGAAGCCCTGAGACTGCATCTCAGACGGGTCAGAAGTTGCCTCCCTATTTAAGTCCCACCTACTGAGTGCTTGCTGAAGACATCCTCTAACAGAATCATGGCCCACTGCACATTAGATCATGCCTGACCACAGAAATATGCACTTTTCTTTACCCCTTGCTCCCTCTTGACAATATTATTTATTCAGCCCCTTATTCATATGATCATTTGAAAAATACTTATTGAGTATCCACTATGTCCCAGACAATGCACTAAGACTACAGTGGAAACAAACAAACTCTGATCTCTTTCCTTCTGAAGCTGTTAGTCTAATAAACACATGTTTTAAAAATAGGTTTTAAAGAGTCCTTATATTTCACATACTTAAATATTTATGAACTAGAGGCCGGGGGCATGAATTCGTGCACAGGTAGGGTCCAGCCTGCCCACCCCCTTCAGGGCTGATCTGCCTGGCCAGCCAGGGAGAGAGGTTGCCGCAGTTGGTGGCTGGCCCTGCCCCTAATTGGGGTAGGGAGGGAGCGATCAGGGGTGGGGCCAGCTGGAGGGAGGGGCCATGGGCAGTTGGCTAGCCCCACCCCCTGGTCAAAGTCCTGGTGGAACTCCTGGTTGAGGGGACAATTTGCATATTAGCCTTTTATTATATAAGATAAACTGATAATTAGGAGTATAGATTAAATAAGTTTGATGATGAGCTGAGACTTATTGAATGTGGGTGGTGGGTACAGTGGAGCTTATTATAGACTATTTACTTTTGCGTGTGTTTAAATTTTTCTAAAATAAAGCGAAAAGAATGGTAAGATATGTACACATATAATACCTTAATAAAAAATGAAATAAAATAAAGCAAAAAGGTTTAAAAAAGCATTCATATGGCAGTAATTGTCAGATGCCAATGAATATCAGTCAGTGCATTCCATGCTCTCAGATTAGAGCATCAGCCTGGAGGAGTGTGGGGCTGGGATACTGACCACATACACACACTCCAAGAGATGCTCATTCTGGGTGGTTTTAAGAGCGTCTCCATGTTCTGGATAAGAGTTTCCCCCTTCTGCCCTGAGATAGACAGTGAGGGAGAATATGGCCTGAATGCTACTTGACACGCATTGCTGATAGAACCAGGAATTTCTCTTATCTAAGCATCCTGCTAAACCACAAAAGGAGAAAGGGTTTTTAAATGGACTAAGGAATAGAATTATACCTTGTGTAAATCCTTTTATAAAAATGAACTTGTCCTAGTTGGTTTGGCTCAGTGGATAGAGCTGTCAGCCTGCAGACTAAAGGATCCCGGTTCGATTCCAGTCAAGGACACATGCCCGGGTTGCGGGCTCGATCCCAGTGGGGGACCTGCAGGAGACAGCCAATCAATGATTCTCTCTCATCATTGATGTTTCTATCTCTCCTTCTCCCTTCCTCTCTGAAATCAATAAAAATGTATTTTTAAAAATGAATTAAAATAAGCATTATTCAAGGCAACTGACTGAGATCAACTATGATCTCAGGTTACCCCAATGAAAGGAACTTCTCACGTTTTAAAATAAAAGTAAAACCCTCCAAGATTATCAATGGAAAGATTTTTCTGAGAGCCAGGAAAATTGAGGTGGTTATTAGGTTTGTGCTAGAATTTATTAAACTATTAACAAAACCGTTGTCGCCTTGTTATAAAAACTATTGTGTTGGCCCAATTTTCACAGGCAGGATGTACAGGCCCAGGATTGCTTGACCATTACTAGCTTCCTCTTTTTTAATATATATTTTTATTGATTTCAGAGAGGAAGGGAGAGGGAGAGAGACAGAAACATCAATGATGAGAGAGAATCCTTGATGGCTGCCTCCTGCACGCCCGCCAGTGGGGATCGAGCTTGCAACCAGGCCATGTGCCCTGACTGGGAATTGAACCGTGACCTCCAGGTTCATAGGTCAATGCTCAACCACTGAGCCACGCTGGCTGGGCCATCACTAGCTTCTTATGCACACAGAAAATGGAGGAAAGGGAAGTAGAGTGGACTAGAACGAGTAGATGTTTGGGGCAATATACAAACAAGTTGCAAATCAGATCCAGGACTTTGAACTCCATTGAGACACAGAGAAAAAGGGAGTGGAGGGGAAGGAAGCAGACATGCGCAACACCAGCAGGAGAAAGGGGTAGGTGTGTGTTAGAGCTCCAAGGGACAGCAGGAGCACATTTTTGGTGAGCTCCTGGCGGCCTCCAATACGTCACCATGAAGTCAGGGCGCTGAACTTTTGACATAAAACCATGTGTGTGGGGAAGGAGACTAGGATTGCCGTCCTCGGGGCCTTTCTGGATTAGGATGGCATAAACTAACAGTGACACTAAATGTAGTGCCTGGCTCACAACTCTGCTGCTGCCTGAAATGTCCTCCTGCCCGTTCCCAGGCCCCTCCACTTCTCTGAGTCTTATTCTTCCTCCAAACCATCCTTCTCCAGGAACCCTTCCTTGATCGTCCAAATTCTCAATTGTGTCTCCCACACCACAGCTCCCAGAACAGTTACTGTCGGCACCATTCGTCTGGACTGATCATTACTTTAGAAAATGTAAACATATCTCATACATAGATACATATTTATACAGATATATATGCGCACATCCATACATATTTTTATCATCACACTGTGAGATCCAAGAGGAAAGAGACTACGTCTGATCTGTAATCACTGTGACCCATTCCATCCAGCCCCGTGCAAGTGGTACACAGCAGTTTCGAGGTGAACTTACACGGAACTTAAGTCAGAATTCCTGTGTTTTTAGCCCTAGCTCTGCAATTCCCTAGAGGTCTGACATTGGACAAGTCACAGTTACTTAACAGAGGTTTCCTCCGCCTGGGTTTCCTCCTCGGGAAAGGGGTTAAAAATTACGAATGCTCCCTCAACATTAAATGATGGAGGTGGAAGCACTTTGTAAAACACTATTGAGACTTAGAACAATGTTATTATTCTGCTCTGAGTTTCCATCTGACTGTGTAGCCTTGGGCAAGTCATTAACCCCTAGAAGCCTTTACTTCATCATCTGTAACATAGGAGACATACTGCTAGTTCACAGGGGTGTTTTAGGAATTAAATGAAATGTCACAGACAGTGTGACCAGCACAGCATGCGGCGCCCAGTGCTCGCTCAGAAGTCGGCTGCTTCCAGTCTTACCAGGCACATTACATTAAGCCTTCGTATTGTGTCCCTAGCAGCACCCTGCACACAGAGTTCAGAAGTATTTACTCTCCTGGACAATGCCGCTAAGGAGGATGCTGATGAGGATGCGTAAGAACTGTTGGCAAAGATGAGCTATTAGTCACCGAATGTCCAGCCAACCTACTTTACATTTGAGCACACACATGGAGCCCTGCGTTGCTCCCCCTCTCCTTTATGATATGGGGGTGAGGGTGGGAGGAGGCCTCCAGTCTGGCAGCGGCCCCTTTAAAAATGTGCCTGGGCTCCTCCTCTGCCAACCAAGTTGCTAAAAATACTACCCAGCAAAGCTGAAATATTTGCACAGAAAACTGAATTTCTTGCTACCGCCACGCCTTCCACTCAAACGGGTGAAATCCTGACCTAAGAAGCCCCCAGATCTGCTCCACAGGCCTCTCCTGGCCGTCGAGTCCCTCTGTGGGCTTGAGCCACGGTGTTCCGTTCAGATCCTGCCTCCTCCAAGGAGGGGGAGCCACGAGTATTGGCAAATAGCTTGCCATGTGCTTTGGCGTTTCTCTCTGCTTCCAAGGACCAAACTCTCTCCAAACCCCCTCCATCTGTCCCAAGAAGGATCTGTGTTGTACCCCAGAAGCTTCTCACTAATCCATCTTTTCTCTTTCCTCTAAGCACCTCCTCCTCCTCCGCTGGCCTGGGCTTCTAGGCAGCGCCCCTCCCCCTCCACGCTCCTGGCTGGGTCCAGCCCACCAACCCACAGGCCCGGCTCCCTCTCTCATCTGGCCCTTCTGGAGCTCATCTGCCTGAAGTCCTTTTCCTTCAGTGGCTGCGGGGGGGGGGGGGGGTGGGGGGGGAGGGGAGGGGGGGAGGAAGAGGTTTTGAAATGGAAGAGTCGAGGAGGACCGGGACGGGCCCAGGCGCAGCTAGTTAATAACAGGTAATTCTCCAAAAGCTGAACTTGACACCAAAGCCGTTCCCGGAGCAGTCCTGAGTGGGGAGCGTCACCTCGCACAGCTCTGAAAGGTCCAGAGTCTCACAGAGCGAGGCAGCCAGACCCCGCGCTCCTGCTGCCCGGGTCCCTTTTCCTAGCGCGTCCACTTGAGGCTCAGAGGCGCAGAGTTCCACCTCGCCCTTCTTGCTGACAAACCCTGGCCTCCTGGTCCAGAAGAGGAACCCCCTTACCAGGGGAAGCATGTCCCTGGCTTCGTGGCGGAGGAGGGGTCTGCTTCTGTGCATGTGCTAGGATGTGTGTCTGTGCTTCTGGGTCTGTATGGCTGGGTTATGGACACGAAGCCTTATGTGTTGCTGCTCCTGCCTCCGGATATTTGAGTGTCTGCCTTCTTGTCACGGTCTCTGTCTTTCTCGCTACCTTTTTTCCTCTCCCCAGAGCCTGCCCATCCCCCAGGGCAAGCTCCTGGCCAGTTCTGCGTAGGCGCCTCAAGTGGGCTGCTGCTGAAATGGCTGTTTTGCGGATGAAACTGACAGTTGACGTACCTGGTCCCCCATGGGCCCACCAGTGTTGAGAGACACCTTCGCCCCACACAAAAGTGCCTTTTAGGAAGAGGGAAGGGCTGCGCCGCCTGTGTGGGAGTTTGGGGGGAAGCGCGATGTAAGGATACCCTCTCCCCTTCAACTCTGACCAGCAGGAAGGGCGCCCAGAGGCAGCGCAGGCTGCCGAGGGACCGTTGCCTAGCAACTTGGGAGACTTTACTGCAAACTCACTAAATCCCGAATTCTAATTTGGGAAGAGAAAAGCACAGGGTCCAGGCCTGATATCCACTCTGCCCCCAATTTCCTCCTTTTTCCTCTCTATATTCTGGAGTTGAAGTCCAACCGGAAGTGGCACCACTTAAGGGCCCAGATGTGCACATCCGTTAGGCAAGGGCCTGAGTTCCCCGGGGACATCCTGCCATTTGGTGGAGGTGGGGGATGGAGGATGTGCCAGGGACAGATTGGAAAACAGATTGTCAGTTACAAGGTGGGTGGGTCCCAACCATGCTGGGAGAGACACCCTTACACCCCTAGCCCTGGAATCCCAGCCAGCATCCAACTCAGCTTGGGGGCCCAAGCTGGCCAACCCTGTCTGCATCACGAGTGGCCACCGGAATTTCCCTCCCGCTCGTTTTCCCTTCCGCAAGCAAAGCCCATGGCGCAAGCGTGCAGGTAGGAAAGAAGCACGGAACAGCCACGCTCCGACTGGCCAGCGGCTGTGGACTCACTGCAGTGCAGTTTCAGAATCCCCAACCAGATCCCCAGAGCATGCTCCCTCCTGGTTCTGTCTCAGTCAACAGGCCTGAGTAGCAGCCATCCTTTCTTCCTTCCCTCCTGTGGGATATTAGTTGCAAAAGACTTGATAGGTTTTTCAAACATGGCCCACCCCATCCATATGACCAGCCACACTGCTGTAGAACCCGGATGGAGGGGGGGGAGGCGGGGGGAGGGGGTGGGGGGGAGACTGGCGACCACAAGAGTGGTGGCTGCTCCTCCTAGATGTTTCAGCCACATCTCCCCTTCCCAACCTCTTAGGAAGCCCACATCCTTCCTTCGTGGACCCAAAGAGCTTCAATGCCTGTCCTGGGGTTGAGGGCATCTGTCTTCCCAGGGGAAGAGTGAGAGTGGCCAGTTTTCCTCTTACTCTGAAGCAGTGGAACAAGAGATTAGGGAGCCTATGGTACGGAAAATGGGAGGAAAGGGTCTTTTTCCCAAGTCAGTGTCCATATATGAACACACACAAGACTTTGCACACAAGACTTTGTTTGGAGAAGCGCACACAGAGAGATAGAAGGATGGATAATAGAAATGTAGTGCAGACATCTGGGGTAGGGCGACCGCCTGTGTAGAGGTCTGTGTAGTTATTTTTGCAGGTTGTGCCTGTAGGGTCTGCATGTTGAAGTGCACATTTAGTGAACCTGGGGGAACCATATATAGACACGTGGGCTTGTGAACATTTGTGTTTGTGTGTCCACGAGCCGGTTGTATACCGACAGCGTTCTCCATTCCGCAGCTGTGTTGGTGGGACTTTTTAACCGCACGTATTTGGGGCTTTTCTTTGAAGACTGAGGGGGAGGGAAGCTAGAGGGAGCCCTATTCGGGACTCTGGCTAGGTTGTGGAAGTGTGAGGAGGTGGGGAGGGGTGCGCGGTTTTCCATATATGGGTGGGAGGGTGTTGTGCCCAGATGTGTGTTTGCGCCTGGATGTGGGGGGCCTCCATCTGCCTGGCAGTCTGCCGCCTCAGCAGCAAGGGGTTGGATAGGGGAGGATGAGTGTGTAGGAGGAGTGGATGGAAATGTGTGGGAGGAGGGGTTGGGGCAGGAGCGGGAGCACGGCGGAGGGGTGTGGCCATTCCTCCAGTTTCCCCGCCCACCCTGTCCGAGGCGACTCGTGATTGGCTTCTAGACCGCAGGGCTCAGGTTACATTCGCGAGCAGAGCCGAGCGCGGGAGAGCGGACAGAAAGCGCAGCTGAGGGTTCGGCGCGGGTCAGCCCGTGCTGCTCGGCCCCCCGAGGCTCCACCAGGCACCACACGGACCCACCCCCACCCTGCGTCAGCTCCGCCCAGGCGAGGACCCCCCAACACCAGTATGGACTGCTGCACTGTAAGTTAGAGGGCCCGGGGGACGGGCACCCTGATTGGTCTGGGGCAGGGACTCCTGGGAACCCCCTGGAGGGTAAGGGCCGGGAGAGAGGGGAATGGGTGCAAAGACCTAAGAGCAATAGGTGTGCCTGCTGAGACCTGGTGGAGGGTGGTGAAAGGCACCCGCCTCACTTGGAAACCCTAGGAAAACGCTCCCCATTTGCGGGGGCGTCTGGACGTCTGGGCGCCCATCCTCCAGGCGGTCTGGGTTGGACTGGGAACTCGGCATGGCTCTGCAGCAGGGAAGCTGCAGGTTAGAGGAAAAGAGAAACTTCCCCCTAGAGAGTGGGTAGAAACCATCGCCTAGTGATGCTGCATCGACTCCCTTCTGACTCTTCTCACCTGGCTTTCAGCCCCCAACCCATTCCCCATCCCACTGCCGCCGCGGTGGGTGGGCGCACTGTGTGATCCTCCGGAACCTCGAGGCCTGTTTGGCGCAGGGTAGGATGGTCAGTTCATATTGGTTAGCTTAGTAATGATGCTGGACAGCAAAGAGCCTAGTCAGTGTGGTTCTGGGGAGGCGTTGGCCCGGCTCCCAACGCCTTCTAAGCCCTGAGGGGACTGGGTGACCGCGAGAGAGCCCTGCTGGCGAGAGAAGGAAGTGTCTGCAGTTTGTCAGCGCCCACGGAGACCTAGATGCGCAAGTGCCTAACATCAAAGTAGATTGCTGTTCAGGGGACTCTGGTACGAAAGTGCCTGGCTCACTAGAGGAGTACAATGATCATACATATATAACATTTATTTTTCTTTTTTAATGATCGATTTTTAGCCCCTACATATGGAGAAAGACGACTGCAAAGTCCTTGCATTCTCACCCATCCAGGCAACCCAACTAATGATACAAGAGCTTATGACTTTGCTTGCTCCCCACCCTCCATCCTTAAAAAAAAAAAAGCAAGGTTTGAAAGGAAAGGATAGCCCAGATTATAAAAGGTGAGAATTCCTTATAACTGGGTACCAAGAGGCAGAGAGAACTTAGGATCAAGTCATTGTGGTTGTTACTATGATTTCAACTCATATTAATATTAATAATAGTTGTAAATTTGTGAATGCTTACCATGTACCTAACACTTTACATTTAATCATCACAATGGTCATGTGAGGTAGATATTATTTCCCCCATTTTACAGATGTGCAAACTGAGGTTTAGAAAGATTAAATGCTTTGTCCATGGAGGCACAGCTTCTAGGTGTGAAGGCAGGATTCAAACATAGCCTTGCTTGGTCCAAATACATTACCTCCCCTCTAAATCTTTACTATTTTCCTCATTATAAAGGTGATTTACTCACAAAAGAAAATGTAAAAACTAAAGATAAACATAAAAAAGAAACATGTCAATCATCTACAACCCCACCCCCTGGAAATGCCCTGATAACATTTTTTCATTCCAGTCTTTTCCTTTTATTCTCCAGGAAGTAATTTTTGGTTGTGGAAGGAGGACTGAGCTCTTATTGGAGGCTCTTGGGTTCCACTGAAGAAGAGCTCCTTACCCCTAACAGTATTTTATAAAGTAGAGAAAATAGATGGATGGAGGGTTCTGCATATGTATGTGGGGGGGGGGGGGGAAGAGGCAGTATTGCCGAGATGGTAAGAATGATGGGGAAGGGGAAGCAGGCAGCATGGTGAGTGAAAAGAGGTGAGAGAGTACAGAATCCAAGAGGCTGGGGAAGGCATGTAACTCATCTCAGATGGCGCCTGCAGGGTAATTCGGGTAGAATGTTGGGTGTCTGCCTGTAGGCCCTGGTTTGCCCTGACCATGCTCTTGAGTGCCCAGAAAGCCAGACTGAGTGGTTGGTAGGCATGTCTGGAATGAGAGTCTAATAAAAAATAAAAAGGAGAAACTGCCCTCCAAACACTGCAAAAGAGGCAAATATACAATTATCCCCGTTGTTCTAGCTGGGAGGGGTGGTAACCGTAGGTTAGTCTTAGTGTTGTTGGGTAAAGAAACTCCTTCCTCGGTTCAACCTCCGCAGCTGCTAGCTAAGGACAGGTGGGCCGGGGCTGGTTTCTTTGGTCATTCTCCTCTTTGGAGGAGAAACTTCCCAGTTGCCTGAGAATATCCCAAGAAAGGCGTAAGCAGCGTTACTTTGGTTTCTAGGTGGGGAATAAGATGTCAGGGAGAGAGCACAAGACCAGGGGGGACAACAAGTGTGCCAGGCCCTTCATGATCACACTGGCCTCTTGGTAATTTCTTTTCACTGCATTTAAGTAATGATGGGCACACTCTGAAGAACTTTGAGGTCTATGAAACCGAGACAGCCTTCGGAAGCATGACGAGGAAAGGCATTTGTAAATCTGTGCTTACACCTCTGGGGTTTAAATCTGGGGCAGGACCTGGTTGGGGTGGTGATCACTGAAGCCCCACTGATACCCACCCCACTTCTGTGAACTGGATGGGGAAATGCAGAGAACGGAATGACCATGTGAGGTCTGGTCATCGTACGCCCAGGGAGCAAACCACAGTGAAAGCAGTGGAAATCCTCAGGCTAAACAAATGAGGGCAAATTCCTAGAAGCCAGAGGGTCAGGTCAAAGGAGAAATGCTCTTCTGACTTCATAGTAACCATCTGGATCCCAACCTACATTGACACTGAGCACACAGGGGTCAGGGGCTGAGGCCCTCTCCAAGCCGGAGTCTTGCCTCTGAAATCACTGTGGCCAATCAGTTCCCTGCCCCTTCCTGCTCTCAGCTGGGGCGGGCTGGGGGAGAAACAGAAAGCTGGGGTGTGGGGTGAGTCTGATTATTATTAGGTTGAACCATATGAAATTTTTAATTTTTAAAAAATATTTTCGCCCTAACCGGTTTGGCTCAGTGGATAGAGCGTTGGCCTGCGGACTCAAGGGTCCCAGGTTCGATTCCGGTCAAGGGCATGTACCCTGGTTGCGGCCAGTAGGGGGTGTGCAAGAGGCAGCTGATCGATGTTTCTCTCTCATCAATGTTTCTAATTCTCTATCCCTCTCCCTTCCTCTCTGTAAAAAAAAAACAAAACAAAAAAACAACAATCAATAAAATATATATTTTAAAAATATTTTTTCATTGATTTCAGAGAGGTAGGAAGAAGGAGAGAGAGTGAGAGATCGAAATATAAATGATGAGAGAGAACCACTGATCGGCTGCCTCCTGCACACCCCACACTGGGGATGGAGCCCACAACCTGGGCATGTGCCCTGACCTCCTGGTTCATAGGTCGATGCTCACTGAGCCATGCTGGCTGGACTGAAATTATTTTTATCTGACCAATTTCACCTACAAAAACAACTAGTTCACATCAACTCATTATTTAAACGAATTCTAGTAATATCTGCCATTTATTGCACAACTAGATTGTGTCAGAAACTTTATGCACATTGTGTTGTTTATTCTTCCCCACAACCCACAGAGGTAGATATTATCCTGACTTCAGAAGGGGCCCTTTAGAGCTGGAGGCACCTCTGAGGACAGGGAGAGGCAGCCACATCCAGGAGTGCCTGCGTTCACGTGGCTCCTCCAACCCCGCCCCCTCCAGTCCGCTCTACAGCTCCCCATCTCCACTGATGGTGATGGGCCCTTGGCCACTCCGGGGTCTCTGGCTGCCTTGCATCCCATTCCACCATGCGCTTCTCTTTCCTGGGTGGGAAATACAACTCTGTCTACCTGAACCGTCCTTATTTCCTGCCACTACCCAGGAGGGACACACACACACACACACACACACACACACACACACACACACACACGAGCGCCACCCTGTCTTAGCCCTTCAACCACACCTTCCCTGCACTTCCTACTCCCGCCTCGCCCTCGTCAGCCCCTAAGGCTCTACTCCTACCGAACTCTCTCCGAGTCTCGGCCCAGTCACCGCACAAATACCCCCGCCCCGCCCCCAGGAGAGCGCCTGCTCCAAGCCGGACGAGGACATTCTAGACATCCCACTGGACGATCCTGGCGCCAACGCCGCCGCTGCCAAAATCCAGGCGAGTTTCCGGGGCCACATGGCACGAAAGAAGATCAAGAGCCGAGAGAGCGGCCGGAAGGGCCCGGGCCCCGGAGGGCCTGGCGGAGCTGGGGGCGCGCGGGGAGGCTCCGGCAGCGGCCCCAGCGGAGACTAGGCCAGGTGAGCGGGTCCTTCCCCAGCCCTGGGATCCGCAGAGAGCACCCGCTTCTCCTCCGAAGGAGCGAGGGAGAAGAGGGGTCTGGGAAGCTAAGGGTGGGGGACTGGAAATCTGGGACGGGAGGTGGTGGGGGTGGGGTGGGGGGGGAGCTTAAGGGCGCTGCGGACCCGAGAGCTCACCGATTTCTCTCTCCACTCTCCTTTCTGCCCCTCCTCCCCGGACCGAAGAACTGAGCATTTTCGAAGGTAACAGTACGACCTGGAAGCGATGGGGTGGGAACCCGAGTGGGAGGGAGAAAAGGATCCAGTCCCCATCCCTTCCCTCTGCCCGCCCTCACCCCTCCCAGCGCCGGAAAATGCACCGTGCGACTGCGGGGGTTTCTGATACATCCAGACGCCCCAAGGCTGCGATGGGGACACACCTGAACCAACACAGACATGCAGTCACTCCGTTTGGCTGTTGGATCACGGCCGCGGGGCTCTGGCGCACAGTGGTGCGCGCACATACCGGCCGCGGCTGGGTTCAGCTCAATGACTTCGTGGAGGCGGGGGGGTCCCTGGTGCCTGGGGCCCCCTGGCGCTCCCGCCCTGTTGTCCCGGTCTAGGAAGGAGGAGAGGAAGTACCGGAGAGGGCAGGTGCTCAGACCTTCTCTGTCCTCAGTTCCCCAGGAGAGATGGATGCCGCGACCCCTCCGCAGTGACGCGACTTCCCTGCAGTGTTTGTGACCCTCCCTCTCCTTCCCGCCACCCTGCCAGCTTCACGAGCCGCTCTACGTCCTCAGAGACCCTGGCCCTGGCAGGCTCCGTCGAGGAGTCGCCAAGTCCGTGCCCTTTCATTTGGTTCTCCATTCCAGTGAGGTTCCGTTCGCCCTCCTTCCCCACCTAGCCCCAGACCTCGCACTCCCGGAGCGTCATCCCCTGCTTCTCGCCCCGCCTCGCCGCACCTGCATGCAGTTTTGCCTCCTTGGCGATCCCCTGAGTGCACCGCAGAGGGCGCCCTACCCTCTACGTTGCCGAGGACAAGCACTTGAAAAAAAGCCCTTTAGTTCCCTGCACAGGTAAAGGGGGCGTCTTTCTTCTCTGTGCCGTTCTCGCCCTCGCCCAGCCCCAGAACTTTGGATCTGGAGCGAGGAGAGAGGGGAAGAGAGTTTTTATGGTGTCTGATACCCCTTGCTCCGATGGGAAGGGAAGTCCCTATTTCACACCCCACCCCACGCCTGCCTGTAATCGGCCTTCCGCTCACCCTGGCGCCAGAGAGCCACCCCTCCACCAGCTCTGCTTGTTTTGCCGACGCTGAGCGCGGGGTGGCTCGGTGGGAGGAGTCTGTAGTGGCCCGGCCCCTGCCCTGCTGGCTCCGCCCCCGACGGGCTCCTGGGGCTGTGGCCGGAAGGTTTTTGTGTGTGTGTTTTGTTTTGTTTTGTTTTTTAATCTACGAGTGTGCATGTGACTGTGCTGGGTTGGAATGTGAACAATAAACAGGAATGTCCAAGTGTCCCAAGGGTGTCAGAGGGGAGGGTGCCTGGGTGCGCAAAGCCACTGCTCACAACTTGAACAAGTCTCCTTTGACCCAACCAAAAAGTGGAGGTGGGAGTGGGGGAAAGGACGAGGGACCTGGGATAAAACCTCCCCTTCCCTCAGACAGCATCACATCCGGGACTGTAAGCCCACTCCTTCGCTGCCTAGGGGATTTGCTACACCGCAGAAGGAAGAGGGAGACAAGATGGTACCCAGAGGCTTTAATTGTGGATATTCCCCCTCGGTGATGGGCAGGGAAATCAGACAACCACAGGGAGCTTGGACTTGTTGGTCTTCACAGAGATGGCAGAGGGGGGCTTCTCCAGGAGCCCATGGCTAGGATCGGTCATCCCAGAGGTTTGCTCAGAAATCCCAGGAGCGGTGGCGTCCTCTCTGGTGGTTGTAAACACATTCTTAGTGAAGGCTGGAGACATCCCTCCCTCCAAGGACACTCCTCCCCCCACCCAGGGACCTGTACACTTTACTGTGCCTGGGAATGAATCATCTGTGGGACTTCGGTTGAAATGAAGATTCCAGGCCCCATCACCCCCAACACACACACATGCTACTTTCGGGAGGGGTTCGGAGGTGGCCTGAATCTGAATGTTAAGCTCCAGTCATTTCAGACCAAAGGAGATGGAGCCCACAACCCAGGCAGGTGCCCCTGACCAGGAATCGAACCATGGCCTCCTGGTTCATAGGTCAACGAGAGGACCACACCAGAGAGGAGTACTGCTCTGGTCCCTAGTTTGGACCCTACAATTGACAATGGAGACAGGCAGCTCTTATCTCTCTTCTCCTTGCTGCGCGCGCCCCCCTCCCCCCCCCAGAACATACACAGAATTAACACTCAGCTGAACGCTCAGGGCAAATCTAACTCCTGGAATCCACGTCCTGTTGATGTTTATGAAAGGCCTTGAAAACCGAAAATTCTTACAAGTATGAGGAGGGTAAGGGCAGCTTATACACTTGCTCACACACAAATACACCCCTATACACACCAAATCCCAGGGCTGAGCGGCACTCCATACCCCCCCAAAGATGTCACAGTTTCAGGGCTGGCATCATCTACCCTTAAGCCAAGCCCTGCCCACCCTCTGCACTACCCGCCCTTCTGCTCACCGAAGGTCACTACCCCTGTAAGTCTCCTTAGGCCTCTTCCTCCTCTCTTTCTGGAATTTCATGAGGCAGAATACAGTGGCAGACAGGATCAGCACGCCCAGGAGCACTCCAATCACCGCCCCGGCCATTCGGCCTTTGGAAGGGTCTAAGGACACACAGGACCCTCAGAGCTGCAGACCCTCCTTGGCCCCTCAGACCATCCCCTGCAGCCTCTGCAGCCCAGGCCTGCCCGCCTGGCCTATGCCCAGCATCCCTACCAGTCACAGACAAGGTCAGTTCGCAGGATGCACTGCCCATCTGGTTGGTGGCCACACAGCGGTAGGTGCCTGAGGAGGCCCGGGAGAGATTGGTGAGAATGAGCTGACCGGACACCTCATCTAGAGAGTAAAGAGGAAGTAAGTGTTCCATTACTGGACTCACAGTGAGCACCCTCTATGACGAAAGCATTTTTCATTTCATCCTGTCAGGAAGGGACTAACCTCAATGTATTAGTCAGTCCCTTCCTAATGAATAAATGCCAAAGCCACTGCAACTTCTGTGCACTTTCCACCCTACACAGCTGCCTTCTCAGGGAGGGGGAGCCTGCACACGCATGAAGGGCTCAGAAACTGGCAATGGAATTGGGGTGGGTGCTCACTGGCTGATGTCAGGTTCCTGGTTGCAGGGGGGGGAAGTTTTCATCACTAGATACTCTATCCTCTGGGATGGCTCTAAGCTGGACCCATTGCTTTTCTAAGCTGCTTACCTTCCCCACTTTTTAAAATATATATTTTTTATTGATTTCAGAAAGGAAGGGAGAGGGAGAGAGAGCTAGGAACATCAATGATAAGAAGGAATCATTAATTGGCTGCCTCCTGCACGCCCCCTACTGGGGATTGAGCCTGCAACCCAGGCATGTGCCCTGGACCAGAATCAAACCTAGGACCTTTCGGCCACAGGCCCATGCTCTATCCATTGAGCCAAACTGGCTAGAGCTAACTTTCCTTTAGATTCTGAAGTTTAGAAGGCAGAGCACACACCAGGAAGTGATCTGGGCTCTCTGGCGAGAGAGAGAGTGGGCTAGGGCTGAGAAGAGAGAGGGCACTGGAGCGAGCATGCGGAGGCTGAGAAGCCAAGGCTCTTAGCCAGTTACATGGTTCTCCAGAGAAACCAGCTAAGTCTGTGGTCGGCAAACTGCGGCTCGCGAGCCACATGCGGCTCTTTGGCCCCTTGAGTGTGGCTCTTCCACAAAATACCAAGGCCTGGGAGAGTCTATTTTGAAGAAGTGGCGTTAGAAGAAGTTTAAGTTTAAAAAATTTGGCTCTCCAAAGACATTTCAATCGTTGTCCTGTTGATATTTGGTTCTGTTGACTAAGGAGTTTGCCAACCACTGAGCTAAGTGATCAAGACAGTCCATGCTACTCTGCCTCAGTTTCCCTTCTAGGAAATTTGGAAATGATTCATGACCCTGAAGAAATCTCAGAAACTGCTCCCAAACAGACAAGTGGGAATCACAGAATGCCCCTGCCTTCCGCTCTCTTCCATAATATGAGGAGTCTACTGGGCTTGAGAAATTCTTCCAGGATCGCCCAATCGCAGACTGTGCAGGTAGACAGACAGGAGGAACCAAGAAAGATGCAGGGAGAAGGTATAGCATTTGTCTCATACACACAGGCCTGGAGCTGGTACTGTGGGTGTGTGGGGTTTAGAGACCAGGTTTGCACAGGTCCTGAGTCCCCTCTTCCTGGACACCCGGGCCCTTACCTTGCACCATGCTGCCAGGAGGAGGTGTAGGAAGAGATCCAAGGCGGACCCAGTTGTACACGGGCCTGGGAGCACCTTCGGAGGAACTGCACCTCAGGGCAGCAGAGCCTCCCACAGATGTGTCACCAGTCTGGCTGCACAGGGGGCCACTGGGGGGCACTGCAAAAGTCACAGAAAGATCCTTAGTGGTCTCCCACCCCCCCACATTAAATGCTGGATTTCCTCATTCAAGACTCCTACCAAACAGCAGTTCACTTTTGCTGTAGAAATCTGGCGGCTAGGTTCTCGTGCCTGCATCCCCAGGAAATGATTTGCATTATTGGAAATTCTGATTGTTAGAAAAATCTTCATGTTGCGCCCAAATCTACGTTAATATCTCCCCATTGGTCCCAATTCCTGCCCTCTGGGCCCACAAAGAGAAATGAAAGAACTCTCCTTCACAGGACAGTCTTTCAGATTTCTGAGTGCAGCTGCCGTTCACCACTTCCCAAGTGGTCTCTTCCATCTAAACATCCCCAGCGCCTTTAGTAGATTCTTCTGTTTGCTCATCTCTGAGCAGGCTCCAGTCTGGGGTGAGATGGAAGCCCTGAACACAAAATTGGTATGGCAGAGGCCCTCATTCCTTTAATGGTCCTCGCCCGCCTCTGCCACTGACAGAGGGACAGAATCTGAGGTGCAAATGGGAGGCCCCCCACCCCAAAGATGGAGCGGTTGGGGGCATAACTCAAACTGTGTATGCGGGACCTTTGTTACTGGGGCCTGAGGGAGGAGCACCCTGTGGAGGGTGGAGCAGGAGCAGGACTGGCTGGGTCAGAAGGCTCCAGGAAGGAGGTCCTTTCCCTCGGGGTCCCCAGTGCAGCCGTGTGCTTGGGCTGGAAATCAGGATGTGGGGGATCTATCAGGGCCCGCATAGTCTTTCAGGGTGTGTGGGTCCCCAGCCTGCCTTACCCAGCACAGTAAGGTTGACTAGCCCCAAGCCATTGGTGTAGAAATCTGGTGGGTTGTTAACATGGCAGAGGTAGGTTCCCGTGTCTGAGGGGTGGACATCAGCCAGTTTCAGGGTGGCCACGCCTCCTGTGGGGGGATCCTGAAGCAGGCTGGCCCGCTTTGCCTTAGAACCAGTCGGATACAGCTGTCCGTTGGTGAAGTACAGGATCTAGGGAGAAGCAGAAGACACACACGCGCGCGCTCCTTTTCCTGGTTGGCATCAACTCTGCGGTTCCTTCTCACAAGGCCCATCCCTCACACCAGCCAGGGAAGCTGACACTTGGTAGCTGGAACCAGGAAGGTCTATCTCCCCAAATACCAGCTCTTCCCAAGTGGGAAGTGAACTCTATTCATTGCTTTCAACTAAGGATGGCTCTCAAATTGGGGAACAAAATACAAATATTCGTGGAAAGGGCAGCATTTTATCCTACTTTCAATCACAACAGCTGAGCGTCCATTACCAGCCTGTATTAACTGCATGCAGCTGGGCCTGCACGGACGCGGGGGGGATCGCATAGGGAGCTGCGGGATAGGCAGGTGGCTACAGAAGCCGTGTATGTGACCTGGGATTACACAGATTGCGGTCCTCAGAAGATCTAGAAAGAGGCCACTTCTTTTCTCATCCAAGCATACTGATCTCTCAACGCACCCTCCCTGCCCCTCAGCCTGGGTGGGTTCCCAGTTCCTGCCTCGTTGGGCCTACCCAGCCACAGGCCAGAGCCGCCCCCTAGTCCCCTTCCCCCCTCCCCCCCAGCTCACGGGCGTGGACGCAGAGATGGGCTTCCCGGGCTGCACAAAGCTCCACTCGAGGGCGAAACTGTCCGTCACGGACGTGCTGTAGGTGCAGGTCAGCTCGGCCGTCTTGCCCACCTGCGCGCTCAGGGGCTCCGCGGGCACACGCACCTCCACCGCGCGGCCGGGGACTGGGGGCGCACAGGGAGGGCCGCTCAGACGGCCAGCCGGAGGCCGAGGGGGTAGGGTCGGGGGCCGGACTCCCAACCTTGGGGGGGGGGGGCATGTCTGGAGCCCGGCCCACCGGTGGGTTTTCCACGAGGAGGCTAGGGGCTCTCCCCACCCCTCCCTTCTCGAAACCCCAAGTTTCAGGAGGGAGAAGCGCACTTCGCGGCTGAGTTTTGTGGGTAAAAGGACGAGCCTGGCCAGGTATGAGGGTGTGTTTGTCCGGGAGAGGAAAACAATGGTTCTGCCGTGGTTCAGCCCTCCTGGGGAGGCCCGGCTCGCTGGCCGAGTCGCGCGCCCCGTCCTGGCCCGACCGGCCCTGGACGCCCCCTCCCCGGCCTCGCGCCCCCCCAGCCCGGCCCCTCCTCACCAGTCATGCAGACCAAGCCCAGCAGCGCCCCGCACAGCAAAGGCCCGGGGAGCCGGGCCATGGCCGCGTCCTGCCGTCTCGGGTCCGGTGTCCCCGCGCAGGAAGGGAAGGCGGTGCCCGCAGGGCAACCTCCCGCGCTGGTCGGGCCGAGACTGGCTATCTCAGAGCAAACAAGAGGCGAGGCCGGCGCCCTCGCTAAGGAAACGCCTCGCCCTCCTCCAGGCCCAGTTCTGGGAGCGTTTTGACTCGACTCCCTCCTTCTGTCCTCCTCCCCCCAATGTCTGAAGCTGTGGGGCCCGGGGAACGGACTGGACAGGGGGTGTGGAGTGGCCGCCTGAAGGGAAGGGGTCGGCACTGCAGCTCTGCAGGGAAAAGCTGCCCTGGAGACAGAGGTAGGTGGTCTGACAACCTGTGAGCTGGCAGCAGACGTCACCGCTTTGGGGCTTCACCCCAGAGACCCTTTCCGATGCCTTGAGAGATTCGAGTTCCTTCCAAGCCCCTCCTCTTCTCCGAGATCCCTTCTCTGGCACTTTTATCACTGGCTGATGGGAGTCTCCATGGAAACGACAGCTGCCTCCCGCTTCCATAGTTGCTCCTTTTTATGGGCAGGGAGGCTGAGACTTGGAGGGGTGTGTGTGTGTTAGGGATTTGGTGGTCTGGCATCCGGGAACCCCTTCTCTACCCTTGAAGAGGAAGCAAGAGGTTAAATGCACACACACACACACACACACACACACACCCCAAGCTCTGGGCACTCGGGCTCCTGCAGAAAGTGCACCCCTTTCATTCCCTTGCTACTCACAGCAGGTTAGGGTCTCGCCAGCCTCAAGCTCTTTGTGCCTCTCCCATGCCACCCAACAACAAATGACCTTTTAAAGACTCTGGAAGAGACCTCCCCAGTTTGTCTGAGTGGATAGAGCGTTGGCCTGGGGACCGAAAGGCCCGGGGTTAGATTCCAGACAAGGGCATGGTACTTTGGTGGCTAGATCCCTGGTCAGGGCTCGTGCACAGGAGGCAACCAATTAATTGATGCCTCTCTCACACACATCGATGTTTTGCTCTCGTTCCCCTCCTGTCTACCCTCTAAAAAAAATACATGGAAAAATATCCTCAGGTGAGGAGTAACCAAAAATAAAGGCTTTAGACGAGCTCTCCCCAGCCAGTAAGGCGCAGGCTGTGTGGAGAAGCCGGCCTAAGTACACGGCCTGGGTAGGGGTCCTCTTTGCATCATCCCCAACTTCTCCCAGGAATTCCAAGTTTGAAGAGGGGATTCGACTCTCACTTTCCATACCAACACAATATATCTTTATTGAAGTTTGTAAAATAAAAAAATTTTTTCAAAACACACATCTTAAAACACACATTTCAAGTTAGTTTAACAAATATCTTCCCTGTCCCCTGCCCCAACAAAACCCAACCAAGCCAGCAGGACAGGGTATATTAATGCAGGGAGCTGGAGTGGGAGTGAAGGGTGGTGTTAGATGGGGGTGGGATAGAGGTCAAGGGGGCTGGGAGGACTCATTGATTGGCAGTCTCCACCAGGGCTGGGGGTAGGTGGTAGCCAATCTCAGCAGCATTCCTCTGCTGTATTAGGGTGGCCCCAGGAGGGGGTTTAGGCTCTTCCCAACCCCAAGTCCATTTCCTCTTCTTCTACCTCCTGGAAGTTTGAGTCTTAACTAAGACCCAGTTTTCCTATAGTAAAGAAAGGTGGTTGCAGAGGACTGGAGATCTAGAAGGGGGCCACCCGCCCGCCCCCAGACTCAGGCCTTTATGCTGGGGTAAACCCCAGAGTAATTACTATAGGAAGGAGAGAAACCAGATGGCTCTGACCACAAATGGTTGGGCCATCACACCAGAGACCCAGCCTGATTCTGGGCGGGCACCATCACGGGGACAGCACCCTTGCGACTCAGAGCAGAGGGTGAGACCCAACCAAGGTTGCGTGTGGGGGTCGATGCACCAAGCCTGGAAGGGCCGTGGGATAGTCTGAGGGCTGGTGACGAGGTGACAGAGGAAAGGGTCCCGTTCTTGGAGATTGTGTCTGAGCCCTTAGGCCAGGGCAGGGTCCGAGGAGCAGTGGCATCTTCCCTAGTCACCAAAGAAGCAATGAGGTCAGACACTGGAAGTGAGTGCCTTTCTACATGCCTTGTCTTACTCTCCCCTTCTCCCACTTCAACTCTCCTCGCCCTTAAAATCTACCCATAGGAGTAATGCTTCAGCCACGGCCCAGGCTTCCATCAGATGAGAGCTGTCTGCATTCCCAGCCTCCCTCAGGGAGCTAGGAGAGCCCTGTCCGGGCACTTACTTGATATCATTGGCCACCTCATCTGGGACCTTGCCCTGGCGTTGGTATAAGAGGACCAGTCCAGCTAGCAGCCCCAATCCAACCAGGGTGCCCACAACAGCTCCAGCAACCACTGCAGCCCCAGGCCCTGGAAAAACCTTGGTGTCAGAGGGCGACATCCAGCTGTCCCCCATCCCGCTCCAATGCAACCACCCCGCTGCCACCATACACATTTGTCTTTTTCTCTGTTAAGAAGAGGTGGCTGTCAAGCAGAAAATGGTCACTGACCAAATATTTGGACAAACATTTGATCAGAACAAGTTTGTTGCCCTGTTACAATGAGAGGCCTCAGTAGACAAGTCTCCCCCACTTCTATTGCAACCCCACCCGACCACTGAGCAGTCTTCTCCTTAACCCCACTTACCCCTCACTGACCTGTGATCACTTCCAGGGTCACGTTGCAGCTGGCGCTGCCCACATTGTTGGAGGCCTTGCAGATGTAGACTCCAGACATAGAACTGGAAAGGTTTCGGAGGCTTAAAAAGCCAGATATGGCATCTGTGGACACAATGTAGCCATCAGGCAGGGACCCTATTTCCCATTAAAAAAAAAGAAAATCCTACCCCTCCTCTGGAATGTCCTTTGGGGGGCGGGGTGCAAGTGGGAGGAGGGGGCGGGAAGGTGTGACAGTAAGCACACTGGGTTCTGCTTCCGGATGCAGAACTGCTGGCTCAATATCCCTCTCCATTCCCAAGGCTCAGTGTCCCCAACTGATTCTGAAAGGAGGCTAAAGAAATGATAACCAGCCCAGCCCAACCGGTGTGCTCAGTGGCTGAGTGTGGAACTATGAACCAGGAGGTCAGGGCACATGCCTGGGTTGTGGGCTCCATCCCCAGTGTGGGGCGTGCAGGAGGCAGCTGATCAATAATTCTCTCTCATCATTGATGTTTCTATCCCTCTCCCTCTCCCTTCCTCTCTGAAATCAACAAAAATATATGTTAAAAAAATAATAATAAAGAAATGATATCCAGAAAAATCAAAACAGGATTTTAATTTCTAAATGGTAGAGGGGTAAGAGAAAAAACATTGGCTAGGAATGAGAAAACCATGGTTCCAGAATAGTCCCTGTGACTTTAAGCAAATTACTTGCTATCCCTGGGTCCCAGTTACTTCATCTCTAAAATGGGATAATATAACATTCTGGATAGTGTTGAAAAATTATATGAAATAATAATTATAACAGTTAAAGTTTATGTACACCAAAGATGCTTATGTACACCAAAGACTGAGTTCTTTACATCCACTAATTGACAAAAGTTTCAAAACAAACCTATGAGGTAAGGGCTACGTAAAAAAAAAAAAAAAAAAAAAAAAAAAATGATTATAAAATGGTCAAATGAAAAGTAGAAAGAGGGACAAATGAAAATCCTACCACTTAGATTCAACAGTTGCCAACATTTTGCTATATTTATTTAATTTCCTTTCTCTTTTTTCCCAAGACATTTATTTTAAAATAACGACTTCAGCATAAATCTCCAAAAATTAAGGATACTGCCCTATGTAACCACAATACCATTGCCATACCTGATCATTAATAATTCTCTAAAAGCGTCTAATACTCCATCCCAAAAATGTTCCATCAATTATATCTCATAAAAATTGTTTTAAAGCTCCAATTTCCCCAAAATGACTTTTAGAGCTGGTGTCCCATTTTAAAAATGGGGAAATGGCCTGGCCGGTGTGGCTCAGTGGTTGAGCATCAACCTAGGAACCACGAGGCCCCGGTTGGATTTCCAGAGTCAGGGCACATGCCAGGGTGGGGGGCTCGAACCCCAGCAGGGAGGGTGCAGGAGGCAGCCGATCCATGATTCTCTCTCATCATTAATGTTTTTATCTCTCTCTTTCTCCCTTCCACCCTAAAATCAATAAAATATATATTTTAAAGTATGAGGAAATGGAGGCAGCTAGGGACACAGCTAGTGAGCAGCAGAGCTCTAGATCCTCTTTAGTCACATAGTTATACGTGAAAGCACCCAACACAAGCTTGCACCTGGGAGCCCTCCTTCTCCACCACTGCCCGCACCCTCCTCCTCCCCAGTACTTTCCCGCACTGCCTTCCTGCCCTTTTCACCCCAGTCCCTCTGGTACCTCATCTTTCCCCAGCCCCAGCCCCAGCCTCTGTTGTCTCTAGAAGTCTCTCACCTAAAACTGGTGCAAAGAAAACCTCAACAGATGGGTGTGACCGCTCCCACTGGTACAGGGCAGCAGGCTTACTCCTTGGGGACTTGCAGCTCAGGGTCACATTGGACCCCAGACGGGGCGCACCCAGGAGATGGCAGGATGGAGGAGCTGGAGGAACTGGGGGAGGGGAGACAGGTTAAAAACTCACACCCAAGAGACCGATGGACACCCACCTACACACACACCCTTTAGTCACTCCATTTAACCCTCCTCCAACCTGCGCACTCAGCCATTTGGGGGAGAGACCTGCCTGACCTCCCGTGGGGGTGGGGAGGTACTGGAAAGGGTGCGCTTCTTACTTACCCCACACGTCAAGTTTTAAAGTTTTGCTGCCGTGGCCCCTGCTTGTGCCTTGCTTGTCTTGCACGTTCACAGAGCAGCGGTAGGACCCGGAGTCTTTCTCCTGGAGGCCCTGCAGCCGCAGGGACACGTTCCGGGAGGGCATGGGGTAGACCAGGGACACTCCATCTTGGCTTGTTGTGGCCTCATTGATGTGCGCCAACACCTGGTGTGGGCAGAACCCCTGCCCATTATCACATGCCTGCACTGTGCCCTCAGGCTCAGCCAGTCTCCCTCCCCCAAACTGTCAAACCTCAGATGCTCCTCTCCTGTACCCTCACCTGTGCCAGCTCCCCATTCACCCCTTCTCCCTAGCCACCCTCTCACCACCCCAGGTCCTCTTCGCCAGAACCGTTCTTGATCCCCTGTATATTGTCTCCATCTCCCACTTGGGATGTGTGGAAAGGTGGTAACATGGGTGAGAGATCATGTAAACAGGGGTTATGTCTAAAAGGAACCACATGCACACGTTCAGGCCCCGTGGAACCAGGATCGACCCCTGCAACCTAAGTGTCTTTCACACACACCCTCGTTTATCAAACGACCTCTTGAAGACACTGCCTAGGGCTTTCGAAGGAGCCATGCAAGTAAGGGGCTCTGACAGGTAAGTGTCCTTGGCCTCTGGGTGAATCTGCTTCTGCCCTCCCTGTGATGCCAGGAGGGGGCAGCAGGGAGGGGGCCGGAGGGGGGTGTCGGGAGACTGCCCCTTGCCTCTCAAGGTGGGTAGAAGAGGCAGCAGCCTGTGACTGTGAAAACAGGTTGATGGGCAACTTTTAAAAAGTTGTGTGAGGCCCGGCCGGGGGCGTGGCTCAGTGGTTGATCGTTGACCTATACACCAGGAGGTCACGGTTGGATTCTGGTCAGGACACGTGCCCAAGTTGTGGGCTCCGATTCTCAGAGTGGAGCGTGCGGGAGGCAGCCCATCAGTGATTCTCTCTCATCATTGATGTTCCTATCTCTCTCGTTCTCTCCCTCTCCATCTTCTCTAAAATCAATAAAAATATTTATGTTTTAAAAAGTTGTGTGATACTCACCCTAACTCTTCCCACCTCCACCCCCAATCCTCACTTCCCCACCCCCATAGCAAAGTAAGACGCCTCTTCACCTTGCCTTGTTTGTGGCCAGATTTCTAGGGAAAGTTGGGGGAAAGAGAATCCTTTGGGGACGCCTCCAAGAACGGAACAAAATTAAGACACCCCACCTCCCGCCAAACTCCCCCCCCCCCCCGTCCCCCTTTCCCTGGCTCCGCCCCTTCCCTCCTCCCCCATGTCGCCATCAGCGCCCTCCGCCCCACTGGGCTAAGCTGAGGGGCTTTCAACCTCACCTGCTTCAGATCCTTGCCTTCCTGCTCCAAGAACCACATCAGGGTGAGCTTCTCCCAGGGCCGGGCCGAGGCCGCCTCCCCGTGGAAGGTGTACCACGCCGGGAGCACCACCTCGTCTCCCTCCACGGCGAGCACTCTGTCCAGGCCCGAGGGCACGTGCAGCTGGAACTGGGCGCAGGAGGCGGGTGCTGGGGAGGAGAGCGAGGAAGCGTGAGCTCAGACCTGCCCATCCTGGCAGGGGCGGCGGGGGGGGAGGGGGGGGCAGGAAGCCCCGCCAATAGGAAGGACCACGAGTCCAGTCCCGGGAGGGGCTCGAGGACTCGCTACTACCGGGAGGCGGGAACCTGGGGCCTGCTTTCAGCATCAGCAGCGTCCCGAGCGCTAATTCTCTGAAACCTCAGCCTTTGGGTGTGTAGCGCGGAGGAGGACACAATTATGTGCCATTGATTTGTATCCAGAGGCGCAGATTTCCAGCGAGGAAGGGCCGGTTTAATAGTTTTGATGCGTATTCTGCATAGCCCACTTGCTCCCGCCGTTTCCCGGGCGGGAGGGAGGGTGGAGGGAGCGACGGGGCAGGTCTGGATCGGAGCGTTCCTGCCCCGAGGGGTGGAGGGGCTGGGAGGCCACTGGGAACCGCAGCTCCGGATGAACAGCCTGGGGCAGAGATCGGAGTCGCCCAGTGACTGCTGCGCTCCCTCCTCACTCCCTCCCGCCCTCTTAGCCCTGACAGGTGCGCTCCCTGGGAGAGAGGAGAGCTGGGACCCAGAAGGTTCCCACAGGCCCTTTTGGGGTTCAGGCGATCAGGGCGGGTCCTCTGAGGCCACAGGGAATGTCGGTAGAGCTGGGGCACAAATGAAGGTTCCCAACAATCAAGTACGAAGCTGTGGCTGCGTGTGTCCGGGTCCAGGAGGTGGACTGGGGTGTGGGTTTCAGGGAGGGGACCAAGCCAATCAGTGTTGCACCTAGAAACGCTCGCTTTTTGCCCTTTGGAGAGATGATGGGCAGAGTCCTAAGCCATTGGGGGCCTACGGATCCTGGCGGCTGGAGGCCCGGCCACTCTGCACCACCACCTCTGCGTGGTGACCAGGCAGCCCAGGCATGGACAGAGGCCGCAGAATGGCCGGGCTCTCCACCCTCCAGGAGTTGAGCAGTTGTTGAAGCCTCTCAGGCCCGGAGCACACCCGGCCAGGATGCACACCACCCCCACCGCTTCCCGCTGCGGCCCGTAGGAGCCCCCACACCTAGTCCTTAGCCTTCTCAGCAGCCTCCTTCCCATTTCCTGGCGAGGTCCCGGCAGGCCCGGGCAGGAAACTTGTGCCCGGTGATAAGCTAGAAGACAATGAGGGAAGTGGGGAGGGGCAGGGGGAGCTAGGCCAGAGGTTCTACAGCTGGAAATAACCACTGCCTCAAGGAGCCCGAGCCTCCCCTCCCCCCGGACACCCCCTCCTGGAGTGGGGCGGCCTCTCCTGGCACGTCTGCAGTGCTCCCAGAGGCCAGGCAGTTCCTACAAACGGCATACTGTGCCCTCTGACCCCAAGTGTATTTCATTTTGCAAGAGGTAGAGGGGATTAAGATGATGGCAATGGATACACTTCTGGGCAAATGCGCCCTTTCTTATCGGCCCACCAGAAACCAGGAGCTGCAGAGGCCTGAGGCTTTTGCCTTCCTCCCTGGGTGTCCGCTGAAGTCCCCAACTCTTGGTCCCTTCTCACTCTAGGGTCCACAGTGTTGTCCAAAGACAAGGGGGTAGTTGGGTTTGGGCAAAGGAGACCTGAACAGCCCAAGAAAGGGACCCTCTGGCCCACTCCCCAGAGCAAAAGCCCAGAAAGACTGAGAATGGGCCTGCTCTCCAGGGCTACTATTTTTAGTCTCCCTCTTTCTCTGAGAAACTCCCCCCTCGGGCTTCTCACGCCCCAGGGGCAGCAGCGCTGGGCCACTGAGGAGCGCAGACAGCAAGGACCTTGGGGAGAGCCCTAGTGCGCAGAGCCAGTGCCGGCCCTCAGCCTGGGTCCCCAGCGCCATTTAACCCTTGCACAGCCGAGGAACTCTGCAATCCCCCTGCCAACAGGTAGGGACTTTGAGCTTGGGCTGTCACTATGAAAACTGAAGCTCAGAGTTAATACACACACACACACACACACACACACACACACACACAACCAGAAAGCTGTGGAGATTCCCAGGCAGCCAACTGGCATTTCCCCCCTTTCTTCGGAAACCCCCCAGCAAGAAGGAGGACGGGGGTGGAGTGGGGTGCGGAGAGTAGGGGAGCAGAGTGCAGAAAGAAAAGAGGTGCTGAGGATGAAGTGTGTGTGTGTGTGTGTGTGTGTGTATGTGGGGGGGGGGCGCTGAGAAATGGAGGCACCCTGGAACAGACCCACCAAGCTAAAGGGGCAGGAAGCTGCCCAGATTTGGTGGCTGGGGAGCTGCTCCTGAGCCCCACTTGGTCTGGGGCTCTACTTCTTCCTGCCCCAACATCCTGGCAGCACAGACCAGGCGAAAGGGAACACACAGGAGGGTGTGGTGGGCCCAGCTCAGGCCCCATCACTGCTGAATTTCACTCTACACCCTTCCTAGCCTTGCTTGCCCTGGACTTTCCACCTGAGAGAAATGAGTTCAAGATGGCCTCACCTAACCACCCCCCCCCCCGCGCCACCCCCCGCCGGGGTCCTTGAGGAGGAATGGCCAGAAAGTCCGGGAGGTGGAGTGGAACAGGCTTACTTCCTGCAGGTCCTTCTCTCCCCAGTTGGACCACCTTGAACTCCTGGACAACCCTGGAAGCTTCTAATGCCCCGCAAAGCACTTGCTCCAGGGAGGTGACCTCCCTCTCTGATCTTTGAGGCTCCCTCTCTATTTCCTATGTCCCCTTGACCCTGGGAACCAAGGACGGTGGTGGACCTCTGGGGGGAGAGGGGTTACCATTCTGCTCCTCTAGGCACCCAGGCCCCTCCCTATTTCCTGTATCCCAAATGACCTCACGGTTGTGCTTTGGGGCACCTCCCTTGATTCCTAGGGCAGGAAGCAGGAGGGGCGGGCAGAGAGAGGCCTGGGCTGGGAGACTGAAGTGAAGTGGGGTGTCAAGGCCAGTACCAGGGAATTTCCCGGGGCCTGTGTGGGGAGGGGGCAGGAGCGGAGCTGGAGTTAAGTCCTTAAGCTCTTTAGCCAGTATCTCATCTAGCAGCTCAGCTCATCCGGCTCTGCTGAGGGGTGGTAGGGAGAGGGGGTGAGGAATGGTTCCCCTAACTCACCCCAGAGATCTACCCTGGTGATGCCCTGACCCTCTCTCCCACCACATACACGCACCTGGGACGGGAAGTGGGAGCTGTCCCTAATCTGCAGGGATGGGATCAGTAGCAGCCGTGATGCCCTGGGTGGGAAGAGGCTGGAGTGTGTATGTGGAGAGGGTAAGAGTCGGAGGCGGGAGTCTGGTCCCACCCAGTTCCTCATCAGGCCCCAAACCAGCTCCCTCTGGGTGGGAGTCTCCCCATCTCCCACTCAAGTCCCTCCAGGTTCTGGGGTTAACTTACCGAAGGCACTCAGCCCCAGAAACACCTGCAGCAGGCTGCTGGCCGGGAGCCCAGGCGGCGACACCATGGCCTTCCCTGGCCCGAGGGTCAGGGGCGCTGGCTCTGGGACTCAGTGACCGCCAGGTACCGAGGCCACGGGACAGCCGCAGGACCGACAGGTGCTGAGGCCACGGGACAGCCGGAGCGGACTCTGGAGCCGGGACGCTGACACCGAGGGCAGCGCTAGCCAGAGTGTGCTGTGTGCGCGCGGCCGGTGGCCGGGTGGGGACCGACAGGGACAGGGGGCGGGGCATTGCAAGGGGCGGAGAGGTCGCTGTCCTCCCGGGCGGGGCACGCGGGTGACCCTCCTGGAGCTCTGGGATCTAGTGGCTTTGACCTGGTCAGCGCGCAGGGCTGGGTCCGGTAAGCCGGCGCACTCACCACGGCCTGGGGCAGGGAAGACAAGGGTCCCGGCGGCCACAGCGCAGCCACCCTCTCCGCGGGGCGGGTGGCAGAAGGATGGGAGGGAGGGAGGTGTGGGTATCCCTCTTTGTCCAGGGACCACCCACACCCCCACACCGTAAATCGCAGAGCACGGCTCCGAGCCTAATCCGCGCGGCCTGCCTGGTGGAGGAAGAGGGGAACAGTTTTCCCGGGGCCATTGGGGCTCCGCCATTGGGGGACCGGCAGGGAAGGCGCCAAACCCGGAATGACCGCTTTCCCGGGGCGGGCGTGGGGAGGCAGGGGGTGCTGGGCCGGAGCCGCGCGGAGGAGCGGGTCAGTGGACGGGTTATGGCCACCTGAGCCAACAAGCCCGAGGCCGCTCGGCAGGAAGTCAGGCCCGCAAGGGACTCGCCTGCCTGGGGACGCTGGGACCCTATCCCCCTTTGGGGAGGGCTCGCAGGTCACCGGG
This sequence comes from Corynorhinus townsendii, assembly GCA_026230045.1. NCBI lineage: Eukaryota > Metazoa > Chordata > Mammalia > Chiroptera > Vespertilionidae > Corynorhinus > Corynorhinus townsendii. The sequence continues at coordinate 14,877,554 of JAPDVU010000014.1, forward strand.
TCTAGTGCCTGGTCCCACGAGCTGGTGGGGAAAAGACCGGCGGGAGGACGCCCTGGGAGTAGCGTGGGAAACTGAAGACTCACCTTTGCAAACATCCTCCCCTGGACCGCGTGCTGCCTGGGGAGGAGGGGGCTGCGGGGAGGTGCACGGAGCCCCTGTAGCTTTATTCCCCGGACTAGATCTCTTTGCTGCGAATTTAATTTCACCGCCCCTCCCCCCTCCCCTGCGCCCCCTGGCGGCCGCGGCCCCTCCAGGAAGCGCACGCACCTGTTCCAGCTTCTCAGTCCCAACACCCCAAACAAAGATGCTTCAAACATCCCGGCAAAGCTCAACCTCCGCGCAAAGGCCCCCCGAGGACACAAAGCATAACCGCGAACTCCTGGCGCTGCCTGCGCTGATGACAGGGGAGAAGAGCAGCCAGGCCTCCTGGATTCATGGACTCCAAAGTTCTGCTCCAACGTTGAGTGGGTGCCCGATGCCTGCGCTGCACACAGATCCTCCCGGCTGCTGCGTCCTGGTCCTAGTGTGACTTGCCTGGCTGCTCTTTAAATACCTGTGGGGCAGTGGCTCTGAGCAATGCCTGTGCAAACACTACACAGTGTCAGCTCTGGAGCCTAACACTTGGCAACTCAGTGGCAGCCAAGGCAACAGAAATGGATTAACTGCCCATCTCATACCCTTATGTAGCGACCTACACACTTGAAATTGTCACATAGGGTGTGTGTGTGTGTGTGGCTTGCTCTTTCTATTCCATCACACTCAGATTCTTCTTGACGTTCGTTAACCTTGCAAACCCCTTTTGTAAGCATCTCCCCTTTGTTTCCAGAGGAGGGTTGTCTCCCGAAACAAGTAACTTCGGAAACGCAGTGCCAAGTCCCTTGGCTGTATGTATATCCCAGGAATACCAAAGCATCCAATTGCACAGGCTGTGCGCACCCAAGGTATAGTCTCAACGCTCCTTCTCCGTAGCTCATTGTTTACTTTGTAATTCGGATCCCAAATAAAGTGCAACGTTGAAAGTAAAGCTGCAGCCCAAGACTTGTGGGCAGTGACTGTTTCCATGTGACACAGCACCAGGCCTTCAGGACTCGCCCCAACCAACGAATTTCCGCTGCTTCCTGTCCCAGTCCCGCCTTTTCCCGAGCCTGAGGCCGCCAAAGTGGTAGAAGTCAGCACAGCAGCTCCATGACTTCCAGTTTTTGCCAAGATGCATTTCAGGGTGAACATTGCTCTCTTGTGTAAAATGAGAACATTGCCACAGGTGACCTGGGAGTGACCTGGGAGTGACCTGGGCGCTGCCTGGGTCACTGTTGTGTGCAGGAGCCACGTTCACGGTTCCGTGTAAGAGACTTGCAGGGGACTCGCGTTTCTCCAGTCAGACCTCATCCTACATCTCTAAGTATTTTCTAATGCAGATTCTTAAGTTTGAATATAGTGCCTCCACCCCCACCCCCAAATCAGTTACAAAGCTTCATTAAGGTCTAAATAGTCCACTTTTTTTGTTTGTTTTTAGCAGCACAAATATCATTTTCTGACACCTGGATGCCCTCTTTTCTAGAATGTTCTGGCCAACGAGACTGGATATTATCAACAAGCTACTTTCTTTCCAGGTCTCCATTTCTTGGTGTTTGGCTTTGTCCTCTTGACGCCATCCCTCACCCATCCCAAGCCCAACGGTGGAATCATGGACTGGACAAGTCTCGCCATCTTCCCCTCGCTGCTCACCGCAGTCTGGCAGTGCCATTCTCTGTAATGTGAGGTAGATCTGAACCATCTCAAGCAAGGCTCACAAAATGCTCTGCTTGAGCTAAGTACTTAACAGCGATGGAAAGTGAAGCATAACTAGCGTTGGGGTGGATCAGTGGCAAGTGTTAAGGATGTAGTGCTGGTAATAATGCTTTCCCTCTGCAGCTCTTCGCACTGAATACTGTAGGGTTCTTGCTATAAGATGGTCAATGGAGCTTCATTCTGGCCCATTTAACCGCCCCTCCCCTGTCCCATGCACCTCCTGGTGGCCTCTGCCCCCTCAAGGAAGGACTATAGGACTACAAGCCCACCGCGAGTTTAACACGCTTGCACTACAATTTCAAGTTGCAGAGAAGAGCAAACGCATGAGAATTTCCCAAGGCCTGTCCCTGCAGACTGTGCCCAAGGAAAGGGGGTGCTACACTCAAACAGCCCATAATATTTGTACTCTCTCTGAACTAGCACCTGTTTTTAGCATCTCACAACAGAAAACGGCCGATTCCACAAACCTAGACCCAAATGAAATCGATTATCAGCTCTCTAGCCACTAGAAAAATAAGTACCAACCAACCAAGAGATATCAGAATGAGGAAAATCACTGTGGGAAATAATACTTTTTATCAATATGTAACTTTATCTTCAATTGTATAGAAAAACAGGGAGAATTGTAGCTCTTACCTGGATTTGCAGCCTACTTAAAGTAGAGCGCCGGAGAGCTGTTAGGGAATCATTCCAGATAACCAATCTAACAAGTCCCCACCATGACACCAAAGTGACCTCTGACTACCCTTCTAGTAAGCTGGCTCTTAGTCACGAGTCCTGACCTCTAAGTGGAGTGCTAGTTGACCCACAGAAATTTCAGAAAGATCGAAATGTGCTAGTTATCTTTCTAATGGACCCATACCCCCCAATTTCCTATCCTACGGACCACTTAAAAACTTTTTTGGATGTTTCTGCTGGCACTTCTCTCTTTAAAAAAAAAATAAAAATTTATATATATATATATATATATATATATATTCTTTTAAAAGACAGGAAGAGAGAGGGAGATATAGAAACATCAATGGTGAGAGAGAATCACCGATGGGCTGCCTCCTGCATGCCCCCTACTGGGGATTTAGCCTGCAATCCCGGCGTGTGCCCTGATCGGGAATTGAACCGTGACCTCCAGGTTCGTGGGCTGAAGCTCAACCACTGAGCCACGCCAGCTGGGCTCTTCTTTCTTTCTTTCTTTTTTTTTTATAGGCAATACGATGGCGCCAATTCTCCACTTTACTCCTTGGGAGAGCTGCCCCTGGTTACTGAGTAGAAAGATGAGGAATGAAAGTCTCTTACACTTTAATGTACTCAGGGGTCAGAAGGAATATCCTAGTCGTTTTTTAAAAATACAAAATGCCATGTCCAATGACCTTGGGTACACTCTGACAAGAAATAATGACACTGGGGTGCAGAGAGTGCAAGAACGTGAAGATCTGCCGTTTGCTCGGTTCGTTCTCAGCAGGAAGTCAGAGCACAGCGCCCACTGCCAGCGTGGCCACGCTCGGCTACAGAAAGCTCAACCACTACGCCAGGAGGCCAGGAATTACTTTAATTTTTTTTTTTTAAAAAAAGTTTCAACGGCAACACAACCGTCAAGTGGGTACATCACAGAAACAGAGGTCTTTGCAGGCAACACTGACTGGGAATAGCGAAACACTTGGCTGGTGAAAGAATGAAACTCTAAATTATATACACAGTAGCTAAAGGTGATACTGAAAAACAGTCTACTTACTGTGACTCGAGACTTAACTTGCCATTATCTATTGCTTATTTATTCAGGGTTGTAAATAATACTTATAGAGAGACATAGAGATGTGTAAAAATGAAACATTGTGGAAAAAATACAAATTTTCAATTTTATATGAAACTCAAAGTATAAGTTTTGTCCAATGTGGAATGTACCTATATGTTTGTTTATATTAGGGCTCTAATATCCATTGAAAAATGTTTTGTTTTTTTAAAAAAAAACAGTCGACCCACCATTGCAAGTTCGCTGTAAATCTCATTTGCTCAAAGTGAGCATTTTTAGGTGAGGTCTGTGTTGTTTGCTCAAAGTCTAGTGTGATCCTTTAAAGGTTGTACTGGCCCAGTGGTGGAAAGAGTGTCCGTGGAGAGTCTGATGGCAGCATCTGGATGAGGGACAGTCTGGGTCACGGGGAGTGAGAAGAGGGAGGTAAGAGCCCAAATCCTTATGAAGGATGACATTCAGTTGTTAAATTTTAAGCGGTACCCGATGGCTTTTTCCAGGCACTCAACTAAAGAGCCAGCGGACAGGAAATCCCTCTCTACTTCCACAAACTTGATGTAGATGGATTTGGGGGAGACTCCGGGATCCACAATGCAGTTCTGAGACAAAAACCCATTGATACCAACCCAGTCCTTGCTGAAGGTTTTGGTATTGGCTTGGAAGTGTAGAAACAAGCACTGCTGCAGAGTCCTGACCTCCGCGATCCCGAGGTAGCAATAGGTGATCCGGGTGGGTTCCATGTCGACCTGTAACGAGGCTGGTGTGGAAAGGGTTTCCAGGTCAACCCTGCCCTCCTTTCCTGGGTCCAGGGAACTCTGCTCCATGTGGGGGGAGGAGGGCCTCTTCAGACATTCCTCATAGCCAATGGCATACAGGCCTGGGCTCTTGGGAATGCCTCCTGGCAATAAATACTGAACGACGTTGCCACCAGTTGGTTTGGAGTGGGCAATGGGGATCCAGTCAATTTCCATGTGCAGCTCCAGGCACCTGGCCTCACTAATAGTGATCTCTAAGAATTTGTAGTAGACATTCTTCCAGTTCATTTTCTGCACGCGGGTCATGATGATCCGCCCCTCGGGCTTCTCGGAGTTGAAGTACTCCCGGAGTCGTTTGCCAAGGGGCACCTGGGAGCTGATCTCAGCATAATGGTAGCGGATGTCCTCTTTCCAACGGGTGTTGTAACCGATGCCGAAGATGGCCAGTTTATTAGAAAGATGAAGCCTTGAAAAGTCCGTCCAGCTCTGAAACAGTTCCCATTTCAACTGCACTGATTCCAAAATCTGGACGATATTCTGCATGATGTCTCTCTTCCTAGAAAGAGAAATAGAAATCAGATTCCTCAGGGGTCTAGATGAGCACGGTCCACCAGCATTTCCTCAGTGATGGAAATATCCCCTATCTGTGCTGTCCACTACGCCAGCATCAGCACTCAGAACGTGGCCAGTGTGAGTGAGGTCCTTTTCATTATAATTTGCAATTACGGTCCAATGAACACATGTGATTAGAAACTTCCACACGGGTCAGGGCAGGTTTAGATAACTATAGTATAAAATCTGAGCACACTCTCCCCTAGGAAATTTCTAGGAATCAATGATAAGCTGCCTTCCATTACTTGGATAGGTTGGCTGTATTAACCTTAACAACTATTGATATGTAAGACCCAGGACTTCAGAACCCAAGGATCATGAATTGTTTTAAGTAGCTATGATAATGCGCATAATGGCCTTCAGACCTAACCAAGAGCAAGTGAAAAAATCTGTCTTCAGAAAGGTGTCCACCTTGAGAACATTATGCTAAGTGAAGTCAGTCAGTCAGCAAAAGCTAAGAACCGTGGGATTTCACTCATATGTGGGCTATAAAACTGAAACTCATGAACACAAACAGCTGTGTGTTGGTTGCCAGAGGGAAGAGGGTGGGAGTTCTAATACAAGGTGAGAGGAGAAGATTTGGCTTTGCGTGGCGGGCGCACGGCGCAATATACAGATTTTATAACAGAGAAACCCACAGCTGAAACCTATATGCTCATGTTGAACAGTGTCATCCCAATAAGTCAACCAAAGAGAAAGGTATACAGTATCATTTAAAATAAAGAACATCTTAATTTCAAAGTTGGAAATTCTGAAAGTGCAATAATTTTGGCCGATACATGCTTGCAAAAAGAAAATGACATTTTCTTCCATTTGTAGAGGAAATTCACTACCTCTTCCAAACTGAAAAGAAATGTTAGTTCAACACAGATTTAAGATCTGAGAATTCAGATGTAGAAGGTCCATGTTAGGCTTAGCTTTTAAGAGATAAAAATTTAAGATCCTGAGCCCTGGTTGGGTGGCTCAGTTGGTTGTAGTGTCATCCTGTACACCAAAAGGTGATGGGTTCCGTTCACAGTTAGGGCACACACCTACATTTAGAGTTCGAGCCCCAGTAGGGGCATGTACGGGAAGCAACTGATTGATGTCTCTCTCCCCCCCCGCCCCTCTCTTTTCCTCCTTCTCTAAAATCAATAAAAGAACATGTCCTTGAGTGAGGATTAAAAAAAATTCATGATAATTAATTGAGACTGTTCTAGAAAATATTTTGTAAAGGGGAAAAAAGTAAAGAAATTTTGATTTGGATAATTAACAGTTATGACGGAAAAGGCAGGGATTTCTTTCTGCATATGCTGCTGAACTGTAACGGATATCCCATTATTCATATATATGTGGGGATAAGCAATTACAAGTTTGCTTCTCAGGTATGGCAAATCTTTGATACTGGAAGACTGAAGTTTGTTAAATATTAACTTAGCAACCAACTGTTACCCTCTACAACAATTATAGACCTAAGCTACAAAAATACTCAACTAATCACTCACGTACCATCAAACGTGTGCAAGAAAGAGGGTGTATGTGCCCGTTTATTAGCTTCTTGAGAGGAGACAGACCCTGGAAACTTCCTATTAAATTCTCAGGTCTTCCAGGGGAAAAGCTTTCGTTAACATTGAGGGATCGCCCATGCAGTCATTCTCAGTCTGACCTCTTACTCTCCTTGACTTTCTTTGCGAGATGACAAAGATGTGACATATTTTGCTATCAGCTACTTCTTGAGGCCAAACACTGCCCTGGATTTCCCTCCACCCTCCAGGGTGCCTTGAGAGCTTCTCAAGCGTCAGAGTGGCCATCGAGATGAAATCACTGTGTTCCTGGGAACTTGTCCCTCTTCTCCGAGGACAACAAGGCACTTGGCCACCTTTCTAATATTTATACTCTGCTACTTGTGAGGTTAAGATATAGGACCATGTTTCTCCATGGGTCAATGCTTTAAAAAACACACACCCCAAAAACTTATTTCAGAGCCACCATCCTTCCTTGTCCTCTTTTGAAATATTCTTTAAAATATATCTTTACTGATTTCAGAAAGGAAGGGAGAGGAAGAGAGAGACAGAAACATCAATGATCAGAGAGAATCAATGATTGGCTGCCTTCTGCACACCCCACCCTGGGGATCAAGCCCACAACCCAGGCATGTGCCCTGCCCAGGAATAGAACCATGACCTTCTGGTTCATGGGTTGATGCTCAACCACGGAGCCACACCGGCTGGGCCTCTTTTGAAATATTTTACTGATCTCAAGAAGGACTAGGCTAAGGAGTTGGGATGGAAGGCAAAGACTTTTGTCTGCTCGCTGATGTATCCCAATGCCTGACCTACAAAAGGTACTTGATACGTATGTTGAACAAATGAGCAGAATAGGTGACTCTTCCTCATGGATGAAAGATGGTATTTTACTACAGGTTATGTCAGCGAGTTCAGACTGATGCCACCTGCAACACACAGAGAAAGAAACCCAACGCCCCAATGAACGATTTTACTCAGCACTACCACAGGCCTAAGCCAGCAGCAAGAAATAGCGCCGAGGAAACGGTTGCACTGGACAACAGACTGCCTGCTGGGAACCTCTCAAAGCCCTCCCCCTGTGAGTGGAAGCCTGGAGAAGAGGCAGCACAGGCTGAATGTTTCTGCAGAGCCTGCTCGGTTCCTTGCCCTGCTGATCAGCCCGCAGCTCCCCGAGCTAAAGACTCAGATCGACTCTTCGGAGCTCTGGGGCACAATGAGAACCAGACCCAGTTGTCGAAACGGTCCTAGAGAACTGTCACGTTTCCTGATTTTTAAAATCGCAATCATAGGAGAAGTTCGGGTGGTTTGGGGTTGGTGACCCCAATACCGTGAAGTTAAGTTCATCCCCAGTTACACCAACCGGGCTTCCTCTGCAGCTCCCGAGTGGTTAAAGGGAGAGATGGGACATCGTAGGGAAAGACACGACGGCCTCTTTGGAGAATAGGGCTCTGAAGGTCTGGACTGGTAGCCCCATTTTGTAAAATACTCATCAAAGTTACCCTTCCTTTGGGGTATTTTGATGTCATAATTTTATTTTATTTTAAATATATTTTTATTGATTTCAGAGAGAGAGGGAGAGCTAGATGATGAGAGAGGATCATTGATGAACTGCCTCCTGCTCGCCCCCCACTGGGGACTGAGTCCACAACCTGGGCATGTGCCCTGCCTGGGAATCGAGCTGTGACCTCCTGGTTCTCAGGTCGACATTTCACCACTGAGCCATGCCAGCCAGGCAAGAGCGTGCTTTTTGATTCCCAAAAGGTAACCTAAGAAATTTACCTGTCCTCTAGACCTCCTATCATTTTGCCTTAACATCAGATAAACTCAGGGTCCTGCGACTCATCTTTCCATCTTAGGAAAACATCCAGGTGTCCAGATCCACACACAGGCAGATGCCACAAACAGGCTTCTTCTCATGTAACATATTTATTTCTTCTTGTTGTATGTAAAACTCTCCCCATTTTTAGATTAACCACTGGAAAGCTTACGCTAAGGGAGAGGAAGAATGACTGGCATGCTTCCTCAGGGAGATGGCGGAGGAAGCACCTTCCCATTAAACCGACATGAATACACTTTGTAGAGAAGGAAAGCGTCTACTTACTGTGCTTCTTCAGAAGACTCTTGTTTTATTTTTAATGTTCTCTTTGTGACAGGTATTTCATCTGAAAGGCAAAGTTTTGGAAACAAGTTATATTCTCCTAAGTGGTGGCATACATTTATGTAAATAAGTAGCTATAAGTTTACTGTTCATCCACACATCCCAATTTGAGGACTTGATTCTAGTCTCAAACGGCTGCCCAATGCCAGATTTATACCTATAACTCTTTTATAATGAGATGCATACATTTATATGCAAGATCAGAAACCAGCTCTACAAGTATAAAATTCTTCAAGGTCACCAGTAGATTTCTAGCTGGGAGCTTAAAGCTTAATTTCTCCGCAAACATGATTTTTAAAGGGACAAGAATGAAAATAATTCTGCGAGATTTAGATTTTCTATGTAGGTTTTACAGAGGAATTATTTCCCCAATATCAGGATCCACATAGTCCGCATGTTATTTTTTTCCTAAAGATTTGGGTGACTTAAATCTCTCTGGCAAAACCAGAGTTATGGGATGTCAAAGTAATTCAGACCTCATTACTGTTTTGAAGTGAAGAGATAGTAATCGCTTAGCATCTGCCCTGTTTATTCTTCCAATCCTTCTTTTTAGAGAATAACTGATTGCTTTTTAGAGAGAGAGAGGAAGGAAGAGGGAGAAAGAGAGAAACACTGATGTGAGAGCACAACATCAATGGGCTGCCTCCTGCACACCCCCCACCAGGGACTGAGGCCATACTGGGCATGTGCCCTGACCGGCAATCCAGCCAGCAACCTCGTGGTGCATGGGATGGCGCTCAACCAAGCCACACAGGCCAGGGCTTATTCTTCCAATCTTGAAGTCTCTCTCTTAAATTGCGTCAGCCCTACAATGATAAGCCTCTTTCTTGTCTCCCTCTCTCTTCAACATTTGAGATTAAACAAACAAACAAAAAACAGCATTCATAAGAAACACTAGTATTTAATACTGTTTCTTTTGCATTAGCATCAGGGATGATGATCGCGTAATGCTAATTATCTTGAGCTGGAGAAGTACACCGGTAGTGCCAATCCTACTATACTCTCTCACTGGGAAGTAACAGCGTTTACTTGTGAGTGAGTACTCATCGCACAGCTCGCTGTTAAGCTATCATGGTTGCAGCAGCAACGTGATTAGGACTTCCACATCATGAAAATCAAAACTGGAGCATTTACTACAAAAAGCAACTTACATACACCCTCTTACTTAGGCCACACAAGCTCAGCTTTGAGGGCCAGGAGTTTCATTTCCATTCTGAACGTTAAGACTGTGGTAAATCATTTCAGCTGTTGTAGGAATCCTTTGTGGAATTTGAAGGGATATGATGGCTGATAAAGCTCAAATATGAGGCCTTTTTAAGATAAATCGAGGCTTCCCTTCATATTTTGTTCAGACCGAAGTCTGGGAGGGGACCATTTCCAAATCACAAACAGAAAAGGAAAAAAGATAGTTCCTCTATGGCAGCTGAGCCAAGAGCCAGTACTAGTGGCAGTCACCGTAGAACTAAGAGGTACGGGATATTCCAAAATGCATAGGATTCTGTCACCAAGCTTCCCGTGTAGCTCAGAACGAGGAATTCTTCTGTGGATTTAGGATGTTTGCTGGTACCCCAATCACCAAATGACCAACACCAAAGCACTAGCTGGTAGTTTAAGGCTAAATCAAGGCCATCCAAAGTGCCCCAGATAAACGGGCTACGTGCCTTTGCTGCCAGTAGGGGCAGTACCAGTCCCGGTGTACAGATAAAGGTACACACACACACACACACACACACACACACACATACACACACACACGTAGCAGATACGTCGACTTTCTTACCCAATTCCTGATCTGTTGGGTAGCCATGGAGATCCTGACTGTGGTTTCCCCAGTCCTCCTGTGAATACTCCTCCATAGTGCTGCCATCTGACTCCAGCTCCTGGTACAAGCCACTACTGTTAATAAGTACAGGCTGGCAGGGCTGAGCATCCCATCCTCCCTGACCAAACACCTGTTCCAACTGTTCAAATGTGTAACTGCTCTTTCTTTTCCCAACACCATGTTCTTTCACCCGACTGTAACACCTGCGAAGGGTCTAAGACACAAAGTCTTTTGTTATTCCTTTAAAGCTGTCCTTCCTCTTCCAGGTACGGACCACAGATATTAATTACTATTAGACAGACACAGACAGACAAACACAGACACATTGTTACAGGAATGCTAGATTTCAAATTCATTATATTATATTAGAAAAAAAAATACTAATTTAGCATTTACTCAAACATGTTATCATTCAAACAATTACTTTGCAATTAATTATCCATTAAACAAGAATCATTACAACATTATTGCATGTACCCCATACACATATTTTTATCCCCCCTCCCCCACTTAAAAATAAGAAAAGAAAAAAAAAAAAAGAAAACAAGAAATACCAGCCAGCCAATAGGATGCACACCTGCCACAGAAGAGATAGAGCTGCTTTGGGGCCAGAATTGGGAAAAAGTGAGGGAGGGAGGACAGAAAGGAGAGTTCCCTGAAGCAAAGAATATTACCTTCCTTACTCTTAAGAAGGAATACAGGGTAAAAACAATCCCCTACATGAATCCACTAGTGAACCGTATGACTCAGAGAGTCCCTATTCCTCACTAACTCACTCTGTCTTTGGGGAAGTTGCTAAAATTTAAGAGAGGTCAAATTAATAACGCTACCGACTCCCAGTCTCAAACATCAATGATCAAGGAACAATATACCTACATCTACAAACTAGCCTCTTCTATCAACTCAAACAAACCAACAAATGAAGCCGCTCATTTCCTTTTTGGGGGGAAAGTGAGGTAGAGGGGTGTTATTTCATTTATCTTCCTGCCTTCTCACGCCCAGCATATACATATCATTCTGCAAGTCCACATCTGAAACCTGGATGGCTTTATTACCTTACACAACCCTTCCATTTTCTTCATGGTCTTCTAAGGCATAGTTCGTTTTATTAGCTCAGTTTCCTTGGTGGAACGATATGGCAAAAGCTAAATCACAGACTTAGTCCCAGCTTCCAAGTTTAGTTTGGTTGTTCTCAGTCTCTATCCCAGCTCTGCCTCCATGTTCCTTCCACTTGACTGGGTTTCCCTCTGAGAGTTCCCTTGAGACAAGACCCTTTTCCTCTGGTGGCTCCCAAATACTTTCTAACACGCCTGCGCAAAAGCAGTTCACCTCAGACTTCCGCACGTGACCTTGCCAGACCTTAACTGTCTCCTAAATGTGAGATGATGTCCCCTAAGCCGACACATCACCTGTTCTCACCAAACTAAAACAACCCAGAAACCTTTACAGAACCTCCATGAAAGTTCAGTGTCTCTAAATCGCAGCTGACAAACCACAAGACACTCCGTAAGGCACTTTGCAGATCTTCTCTTGATGCCAGAAACCCAGCTGGGCAGAAGGAATAATAAGAGCATGACACTTGGGACGATATTCCTCAGACACAAACAGAGTGGGGGGTCAGCATCACCCTGTCCCCAAACCAGCCAGCCTGCGCCCTGCATGAGCGCCTTCCTCCCTCTTCCTCTCTCGAGATCTCTTCTGGTGCCTCCACTGATGCCTCAAAGAACTGAGGTTTCCCTTCATAAAGGATGGTCACAGCTCAAACTCTCTAAGAGCACAAGTGAACTGGGGGAGTGTCACGGGCAGCCCTTCAGGGGAAGGAGACAGCTGCCTCGCAGAGCTCCGTGGATTCTCTGCTCTCTCCCCCGTGCTCTCTGCCCTCCTGGCAGACACTGGAACTGGAATTGCAAACATCTCCTGCCAATTTATTTTTATCTCACAATGTCTAGCTGCTGCCTCCAAGAACACCCCAACCACGCTTTTTGACTCCTCAAAGGACCGTACATGGAGAGTCCCAGCCGTGTCCCTTTCACCCTCCAGGGCCATAAATGGATGTGGGAACCGTGCCACCACCGCCTGGCTGCCTGAGAAAAGCACCCAGCACAAGAAAGGGGCCAGTTGGCTGTCACTGAGGGTTAGTTCCGAAGTCGGGAAGCACAACTGATGTTCCTTTGAAGAAAGGGGCCACACTTATCAAGCTGTGACGTGGGCAGAAACAAAGCCACCGATGGCTGACCCTCTAGTGGGAAACCACAGGGAAGATTCACTTTCTCTGAAACCACCAAAGTGAGCTTACATTCACTATGTATCGGTGAATAAGAAAACCAGCCATATCTAACGGTCTTAGATATGGAAGCACAGTCAGATGATGCATTTTACTGTATATGTCTTGCTTTGTAGTGTACTTGTGAAATACACTTTAATAGTTAATATGCTGGTATGTAAAACGTCTAGTAGGGTCTGAAGGAACAATGCTTGGTGATCCTCAATCGTTATGATAAAATTTGATGTACTAAAATGTCAAAAAGATTTCCAAATTGATTTTAACTCTCAAAACATAAATACATATGAGGTGTCTTCTAGGTTCAGCAAAGATGACAGATCTAAGGAGAAGCTGTTGAACTAGGGCATAGGAAAACAAAAAGGAAGAGCTCAAACTTCAGCTTGACTGCTATTGTAAGAAACCAGAGGGACTTAGAAATGAACCAAAAGGGACACGTGGAGGTGTCCTCACCAATTCGTATCTCCCACACATCAGACAGGTTACACCTTCCACACTCGCAGTGGTTAACCAAAGCATGCACTTAAACAGCTGTGTCTGGAGTCCTACACAGACCAGCTTAAGCACCTCCTCTAAATCTGAAGTGAAGACAGTGCTCCAGAATCGGGAAAAAAACAAAGTCTCGCCTCCCATTTCCGACAGCTGCACCAGACCCAGCGAGAACCTCGAGTTAGCTTTTCCTGGAGAGCCAGCTCCTGTTTCCTGCTCAGAACAATCCATCGCCTTGCTTCCCTTCCTTCTTCCTTTGCCTCACTCCCCTGAGAAACTTATAGTGATTTAAGTTCTATTTTTTTTAAAAAAAAAAAAAACAACACACAACAACAATGAATATCTTAGGGGGGAAAGAACTGCCTTAAAATTATTGAAGACCATTCTATTCACAATTCAGAAGAACGCTTTCCCTGTTGTTAGAAGCTTCCCTGGTAAACAAGCCTCCGGGCCCTCCCTGGGGAAGAGCTGTGCGATGCAGGGCATCTTGAATGAGGCCACAGGGATGGAGGTCAGGAGGAGTGAAGGAAACCTGAACGGAGGCCCCAGAGTGGAGGTAACAACTTGAGTCAGTGGTCAAATCAAAGGACTTCCCAGGTACTTGGTCGCGAAGCAACCGCCGGGCGAATGCTTACTAACTCCCCCGTGCCCGCTGTACAGTGACCACGGGAGGAGAAGAACCGGAGAAAAGACTTGAAAAGCGTCCCGTTACCAAAGCAGGGAGACAAATAAGAAGGCTGACAACCGACAATGTATATAGACAGAGGGAAAGTTTTGCCGAAGTTTAAGATCAGACTGAAAAGAAACGAGAGAATAAAGATGACATTCATTGTGGATGAATGTAAGGGGAGTCTACGGGGGTGGGGGGAGGGCAGGTAAACGGAGGCAGGGATTTGAGATGGGCGGGGTGGGGGGGTTTAACGCAGCAATGCAGAGAAAGACCCAGGGTTACAGCACACGGAACATTAAATACAGTGCACAATGCAGCTATCTTGCCAAAGTAAGTAAATCCAGTATTGGGTTGTATAAGCAGAGGAATCACATGTAAGCTATGAAGGTGGCTCTTCCTCTCTATTCAGCACCGGTGAGGCCACAGCTGGAGCACAGCATTCAGTTCTGGGCATCGAACCAGCTACAAGAGAGGGAAATTGCAGAGTTCAGAAAAGGGCAAATAATATAACGAAAGGCTTGGAAAATAAGATCTGTAAGTAGGGTCAGTGGTTTCACCAGAGCCCTTTCTGCCATCACAGGAGCTACTCTGGGGATATACAGGTAATGTTTCTTTTGCCTCAGGGTCCTCCAGTTCCTCCTTTGACTGTCAGGAAGCGGGAAGAATGGAATTCTTCCGTGGTGTGGCAAGGTCGGAAGCAGGCGAAGCCAATCGTGTGGGCATATGCCAACTCATTCTGCTACTGGCTCAATCGTTTTCTCAGAATGTACCCCGTTTCGTTCAATCATAAAGTAAGCACCATGACAAAACCACTGTTCTAACAGCACTGACTGCGGGTGGGACGGCATACGACAAGGAGGGAGAGCAATGGGCACGACAGCCGCATCCACGTATTGTGTGGTCCGACATGTCAGATGAAAACCCAAGTCCAACTGCGGGAGGGCAGCTTGGTTATAACAGCAGGAAACAACGTTGTAAGAAAAAACAAGCCGTGAAACAGACTTCCAAATGCAGCTGCCAAACTGGCCGTTCCGGCAACGGGTTACACGGTCTATCTTAACACTCTGCCGACTAACTACGACACGTTCGAGGTCCTTTCAACCCAACAGGTTAAGTGAAGAATACACTTACTGTATCTGCACACAGTCTTAAAACTCATATATCACATTCCACCGGAAATGGGGGAAATTACTGGGAGTAAGTCTCCGGTGACTGGTTATAAACGTGTTGAGGACAATCCCTCTGCCTACGCAGATGTGTGTTTTGAAGGAAAAGTCTTTGTGAACAGATCTATCTTCTTCCTTTAAACCTAATTACTTCGTTGTAACTAGTAACTCTGAGTGAATTGAGGGAAAAAACAACAACACTGAGTTCATTCAAAATCTTCAAGACTCAAAATTTATTTAATTAGTTTTATTTTCTGACTGTGAGTACAAAGGTAGGAAAGGGAAAAAACCTGAAAGTAAAGAAACATTTCTGTGCACAGTAAGAGCGATATTAAGAATATAGTATGAATTTCCATATCTATCTATCTATCTATCTATCTATCTGAGATGTAATTAATGGTTAGGGCATCATCTAAGGCAAAATCCATCCATCTGGGGCCAGGAGAACTTTTCTCTATTTTCTTAGGATTTTATACATTAAAACCTGGCATGCCAGAACCAGTTTGGCTCAGTGGATAGAGCGTCGGCCTGCGGACTGAGGGGTCCCAGGTTCGATTCCGGTCAAGGGCATGTACCTTGGTTGCAGGCACATCCCTAGTGGGGGATGTGCAGGAGGCAGCTGATCGATGTTTCTCTCTCATCAATGTTCCTAGCTCTCTGTCTCTCTTCCTTCCTCTCTGTAAAAAAATCAATAAAAATATATATTTAAAAAAACCTGGCAAACTGACTTGCCAAATCATCTAAATCCTTTAAAACCAACCAAACACCCTTTCCCCCCCAAAAAAGCACACCCACAAAAATACAGTTCTTGCTTCACACTCCCATAGTTCTTAGGGAAACATAGGACGTTTTGGCAAATGAAAGATCTATTCTTAAGTTTTCCTTTTCCTCTCCAGAGCAGAGTCTTCACTGTTTTGAGTCATGGATTTCCTCCCCAGAAAAAATACATGCAAGGCAATTTCAAGGGGGAGCCCATACAAGAACCTCCTGTTAAAAAAACTGCTCTGTACCATGTGGTTGTTTCCTCCACAAAAGAATGTAACAGGAAGTAGCCAGAAATCCTAAGATAAAGGTAGACTTCATTCAAGTCTTACATTTTACAAGAGATTCTACGAATTGGGAAGTCCAGTTTAAGTACAATTTACCCATCCAACTCACGATTCTGCTCATTTAGTTAGATAAAGCACCATTAACATTTCCTTTAAGAGGTGAATTAGCCAAATCCCCCAGTTTCTTAAAAGAAGCATACAAGGCTATCAACTCACTCTTTAGCAAAATACAGCACTTTTCCTATTTCCCGGGAAAGAAATCTTTTTCTGAAGTGGCAGTTAAGCAATCCTAAAGAACTCAGTGATGCTGGTTACCTGGTCCGACTGTATCACATGGTGCTGGAGCATTCAGTGTCTGATTAACATCAGTATCGATGCTAGATAACTCTCCCAAGATAACAACTTAAAACAGGGACAGTCACATATCTAGAAACAAGTATGGACATGAAATTAAGTCTCAGTAGTCACAACGGCCAAGCCTTAACACTAAAGGGGTCCCAAAGGATTAGGCAACACCTACACCTATTCAATCCTTCACCCAATGGGATCATTCCATTGAAACTGTTCACATTAAGGTCAGGAATGTCTTCTTCATTGTTAAGAAAAAATGGTCCTCAAACTTAGTCCTTTAACTCATTTGAGTTTCCCGAGCGTTTAATACTATTCAATATCTGTGTTCCTGTCCTTGCCAAATATCTCTTATAAAACTTTCTATAATACCCTGGTTGGCCTGGCTCAGTGGTTGAGTGTTGACCTATGAACCAGGAGGTCACTGTTTGATTCCCAGTCAAGGCACATGCCTGGGTTGTGGGCTTGATCCCCAGTGGAGGGCATGCAGGAGGCAGCCGATCAATGATTCTCTCTCATCACTAATGTTTCTATCCGTCTCTCCCTCTCCTTCCTCTCTAAAATCAATAAAAATATATATTTTTAAAAACCTTCTATAATATACTGATTGACCGGGGGTTGTTGGAGCTGCCTAAGGCCCTAATGACAAACCAGTTCCCAACTTCCAAAATATATGGAAGTTCTAAAATGGCAAAAACCTTAGAGATCACCTAGTCCAATGAGGAGCCAGGGCACCAAGACAAATAAGTATTCCTTCAAAAGAGGCCCAGCATATACAAACTACCAGGTGCCACCTGACCGGCGTGGCTCATGGTCGAGCGTCAGCCTATTAACCGGGAGGTCACAGTTCGGTTCCCGGTCAGGGCACATACTGGGGTTGCAGGCTCAATCCCCAGTGGGGGGCAAGCAGGAGGTAGCTCATCAATGATTCTCTCTCATCTCTGATGTTTCCATCTCTCTATCCCCCTCCCTTCCTCTATGAAGTCAATTAAAAAAAAAACCATATAAAAATTACCAAGTGGCACCCACAAAATGGTGACGTTTCCTCTAGACTGTGAGCTCCAGCAGGTAGGGATCATGTCCGCCTGTTAGTTTCTCTGAGCCCAGAATAGGACCTATCGGATAATGACTGTCCAATATATTTATTAAGTAAATGAATTTCTGTAACTTTAGAAAAATATATTTCTTATTGATTTCAGAGAGGAAGAGATAGAAACATCCATGACGAGAGAGAATCATTACTTAGCTGCCTCCTGCACGCCCCCTATTGGGAATCGAGTCCACAACCCTGCCATGTGCCCTGACCAGGAATCGAACCATGACCACCTAGTTCAACCTTGGGCTGAATTAAGGTAACTTTAAAATAGGTAAACCACTTAGCAAGAAGATGAAATTTTCTTAGCAAGGAAAATCAGGAAACTCATTTAACCATGATGGTGGATTTTATTTATAAAATCAATAAATCAAAGTAGGTAGGGCTCCTAAAATTCTTTTGAAAAAAATCAGGAGTAGAAAGGGTATAAAAAAATACAGTGCTATAATTAGCAAAACAAATTAATTTCTTTGTAACAAAGGAAGACTAACTGCAAAGGTCAAGGCTGTTTTAAAAATATCTAACATACTGCCCTGCCAGTGTGTTCAATGGTTAGAGCATCCGCCCACACACGGAAAGGTCATAGGTTCGATTCCTGGTCATAAGTTCGATTCCTGGTCATAGGTTCGATTACCTGGGTCATAGGTTTGATCCCTTGCCCAGTTGGGGTCTGTGCAGGAGGCAACCAATTGATGTTTCTCTCTCACATGGATGTTTTTCTTCCTCTCTCTCTCCCTCCCTTTCACTCTCTCTAAAAAAATCAATGGAAATATCCTCAGGTGAGGATTAACAACAATGAAAAATAATAAAAATATCTACCATTCTCATTATATTTTTCTTGGAGGTGGGTGTCACCTGCCAAATGAAGCTCTACAGCCTTGTCCAAAGTTTATTATTTCTTATGCCTTACAAATTATAAAAAATATTTCTAAAGTACAGAGCAGTTCTGTCAAAGACAGAAAAAGGCTGGAGGTGTTTCCTGGATTTTAATAGGGTTAATCGGAAGAATGACCACTGGAAACAGAGATCTTCTCTCTCCGCTCTCCGGAGGACCATCCCCTCAGTCTTCTCCCCCCACTCTCTGGGGAACTGTCCTGGACTGAATTCTACCAGCTCGAACTTCCTCCTGAATCTGGCTATCAACAACTCATTAAAAAATATGTGTGTGTGTGTGTGTGTGTGTGTGTGTGTGTGTGTACACACACACACACACACACACACACACACATGGTTTTTATTGATTTCAGAAAGAAAGGGAGAGGGAGATAGAGATAGAAACATCAATGATGAGAGAGAAGCATTGGTCGGCTGCTTCCTGCAGGCCCCACACTGGGGATTGAGCCTATAACCCAGGCATATGCCCTGACTGGGAATCAAACAGTGACTTCCTGTTCATAGGTTGATGCTCAACCACTGAGCCACGCCAGCCAGACTCAACAACTCATGTTTAGTTCTATAACTGGTCAGTACAATCTTCACAAAGGACAGATTCTTTCATAGAACAAATAATTCAGGAAATTTTGATTTTCAGTAAGTATCAACTCCTCAGTTTTCTGGGTTCCTCCACGCTATCAGCAGAGGGTCTTGTGTCAAGGAGGACAATACTTGAAAAGCAAACATCTTTCGTTGCTCAAGGAACTACACTCAGATGGCCATAAAGCTTTTAACCCTCCACTGTGGGTAAATCATACAATACTCATACAATAGCTCATAGTGGCAGCAATACTATAAAAGCCATACTTAATATGCGTGGTCATGTTCAAGGGTTTCTTTGGGATACAAAGAATCCTTCTAGGCATGGAATCAAGTGTTTTTCTATTTAAAACGAGACAGGTAAAAAAATTAGGGTACATTGAATTACTTAACTATTTCTGCCATTGGCAGCAACAAGTGGTTACAGTCCTCAAAGACAGCCAGATAACACGACTTGTCTAGAACTTTTTTCCCATAAAGGGGGAAAAAATCAGTTCTAGTAAAGAACTGACTTGCACTAGAGGTTATTTCCATCTAACCTACTATATCACCTCTAAAGTGGTATTTAAGATGATATTAAAAATGTTAACTTTAAGTAGTATCTTATCATTGAGAAACACATTCAAGAGAATTATCTAAAATACTTCTAGGATAGCAGAGAAGAATCATTCATCTTTAAAGGCCTCCCATGCAAATGGCCTGCATTACGCACTAACTGTTCCATAGTCAGCCATGTCTAAATATTAAGATTTACGCAGGCACAAGCATGTACACACATACAAATTACAAAAAACTCCACAGCTATATCATTGCAATGATATGTGTATTGTATTGTATTGCATTGCATTGTATTGTATTGCTTCCCAAACACGATGGTCCATTCTTCTATTCATGAGACCAATGTTTAAAAGGGAAACTGCAGAGCAGCTCCCCCCCCACGCCCCCCCCCCCGCAAATAGTAGGCTGTTCTATTCCTTTCATATGCTGATGATGTTATTCTCTCAGTTTTGTAGTTATTTTCTTATTGATGTGGATCCTGAGAGAGAAGATACCTACTGAGAAGGGATCCCAATGGCTAACGGGGCTCAATTAAAAACAAAACAGACCGTGGCCAGGTTGCTCAGTGGGCTAGAGTGTCATCTGGATACACCAAAGCTCCAGGTTCGATCTCTGGTCAGGACACGTATGAGAAGCGACCAATCGATGAATGCACAAATAAGTGATCTATCTCCCTCTCTCTTTCTCTCCCTCCCCCGCCTCCTCAAATACATTTTTTTAAAAAGAAAGAAAACAGAGCCTAGCAGCAATTTCTACACAGGGCCTGAGGGAGACGCCTGCGCTAAGCTGCCTCCATCCTTCACAGAAAGGCTTGCCTGCACGGTGTTCCTGCCATCTGAGCCAGCCTTTATGAAGGAGTTCTTAGAATCCTATTTCAACCAACAGGACGGAGACTTGCTCCACCTGATTAGAAATAAGCAGCTACATCCCCATCAGCTTCTTCCTAAATCAGAGGGGGCTCCATTCTGACCAATCAGGACAACGTCCTTTGGACCAATCAACCTGTGAGGATTTAGACTCCTAATTTGCATGGGGACAGACCAATCAGGGACCAGGAGCAGGGACCTCTGTCTCGGTAAGTCAGCTCATTTCTGGTTCTGGAAGTGCACTTTCCCTTTTCACTTAAGACTGCCTGTCCTTGGCTGAAATACCAAAGATCTCTCTGGAGCAGACTAGGCAGGCGTACACAGAGTGGAGCAGACCAGCAAGGAGCAGAGCAGAGCTGTCAAGCTGGACAGGGGCCTTGCCTCAGGGCCTCCTAACAGCAGTACTATGTTCACAGACATGCTGTGTCACAAGTGAGCTGTTTGCACTAAATAAAGTTTCCTTCTTCACGGCATCCAAACTGGAATTCCTGTTGGTGTTGAACTGACGCCAACGACCTGACCTTTGATGACGTTAAAAGTTACTATCTAGCTCAGCGGGTGAGTGCTGACCTATGCACCAGGAGATCACGGTTTGATTCCCAGAGAGGGCATATGCCCAGGTTGCGGGCTCGATCCCCAGTGTGGGGTGTGCAAGAGGCAGCAGAACAATGATTTTCTCTCATCATCGATGTTTCTCTCTCCCTCTCCCTTCCTCTTCTGAGATCAATCAAAAAACATATTAAAACAAACAACAAAAAAACCCTACCATGTATAATGCAAACATAACCTGCAACACAGATTTTTCCATTAGTAAATTTTAAAGTGTTGTTTGTGAAAAAAATAATCTTGACACTTGGATAAAATCATGTGAAAATTAAGGTTTCATAAAGATGGTTCCCTCCATTAAGATACCTAGGGAAACGCCCTAGCTGGTTTGGCTTAGCAGATAGAGCGTTGGCCTGTGCACTGAAGGGTCCCAGGTTTGGTTCTGGTCAAGGGCATGTACCTTGGTTGCGGGCACATCCCTGGTGGGAGGTGTGCAGGAGGCAGCTGATTGATGTCTCTCTCTCATCGATGTTTCTAACTCTCTATCCCTCTCTTTCTCTCTGTAAAAAAATCAATAAAATATATATTTTTTTAAAAAGCATTAAGTCAAATTCAGTCAATTGTATGTTTTTATGTGTGTGTGTTTTTTAAAAGGGCAAATATTGAATTACTTCAAAATGTGTGGGTTTTTGTTGTTCTTTTTGCATTTACATGATATAAACCACAGGTCATAAGTGTGTGAAAAGAACACATCTGACACATACCCTTCCTAGGAAAACCTGAAAATAAGCATGTTTTAAGTTTATACACTTATTCTTGGGCAACCTGAACTTATTTAGAAAGAAATTCAAGTAATCATTATACGTGGCTTTTAAAAAATCTTCACCTGAGGACATATTCATTGATGGGGGGGGAGGGGGGAGAGAGAGAGAGAGAGAATCATTGATGTGAGAAACATCGACTGGTTGCTTCCTGATTTGCTCCTGACCGGGAATCAAACCGGCTACCTCTCGGTGTATGGGATGATGTCCAACTAAGCCACCAGACCAGGTCAATCATACTTTTCATAGCTCATTTGGTAGCACTGTAATCTTTTATTCTCATCGTTACGAGGATTGCTAAAAGCAATGGCCACATGCAAACAATGTTTGTACTTCCACAAAAAATCAAACGTTTTCCATATACGGCTCCATGTCCCATGTAATGAAAGAAAACCATTCCTATTTTCTCAGTGCCTTACTGTGCACTGAGACTGGGGCTACACAGTGTAAATTTATTATTCCTCATTTTGATAATAAAGCTAAAAGAGAGGGTCCCAGAAAACACTCTGAGGAGACTGTGTGCAGGAGGTTTACTTGGGAGACCGAGGAGCAGCAGCACTGGGCAAAGAAGCTGAAGTTAGAACAGAGGCTTTGGCTAATCCCAGATGAGGTACGGAAGTCCGATGACCCTTCAGAGCTGTCCTGAACTGAGGCAAGGAGGCCGTGCCTTTGTGTGTCAGCACTGACCAGTCAGTGGACTCAGGCTGCCACAGGACAGGGAGCCTAACCTTGGGGAAGACAGCTCCCTCGGGCAAAGAGAAATTCCCCGGAGGAATCCAACCAGAAGCCGCCATCAGTCCGCGCTCCGGGCAGCTGGGGGCGCTGACTCATGTCTCATTCCTGGAGGAGGAATCTGGGCAGTGTTATCACATAAGTACAAGAGATACGTGATGCATCCTTATTTAACAGAAAAGAGAACTAAGAGGCAGCAACTTACTCAAGGTCACACTACCAGAGTGTATTCAAACGTAAATTAATGCTTGGTTTCAAAACTGGAACCTGGCATGCTGCTTTTCAGCAGACAGTGAAACGTCTATAAAGTCCCTGTATTTACCTGTCGGCTGAGAAGTTTATAGCTCATTTTAATATTTAGCTACAGTAACCGTATTTACCCGGATTACTATACTCTCTGCACTGATTTCTTTTCTGATTCTTAGTTAGCTTTCTTCACATGCATATCCTTTTTGTTGGTACATTCATGTGACTTATTACAAAACAGTCCATCTCATCCCCATCACCTCTTGGGAAAGGGTGAACAATGGCAGGCATAAGGTAATGGGACGCTCCATGGCCACAACCTTACCTGCTTTTGTTGTCAAAAGGTAATTCACTTTGTAAACGTTTCTTTCTATAATTCAAGCTTACTTCCTTTAAGAGAAGTTGGTAGTCCAATAAATACCATCACTTTTATAGAGACTTGAATGAATGATTGAATGTCTTCTACAATAAGTTTTATTTTGCCCTAGCCGGTTTGACTCAGTGACTAGAGCGTCGGCCTGGGGACTGAGGGGTCCCGGGTTTGAGTCCGGTCCAGGGCACCTGCCCAGGATGCGGGCTCATTCCCTGCTAGGGACCATGCAGGAGGCAGCGATCCATGATTCTCTGTCATCACTGATGTTTCTCTCTTTCCCTCTCCCTTCCTCTCTGAAATAAACATATACTAGAGGCCCAATGCACCAAATTCGTGCAAGAGTCGGCCTTCCTTCCCCGGCTGCTGGCACCCGGGACCCAGGTTTCCTTCGAAGCCCTGACTTCAACTGCAAGGTTGTCTGGAAGGACATCCAGTCTAATTAGCATACTACCCTTTTATTATTATATATAAAGTTTTGTTGTGTTTTTTTTTAATCCTTGCAAGGGACTTCCATATCAAGGTTTCTCACTGTATTTATTACCTTAGTTTCTATTTAAAAAATTTTTGTTTTCTTATCTCATTGTATTTGTTATTTTAGGACACTATGAACCATCTACAAGAATTTATTATGTGAAATGTTTTTATTGATTTTAGAGAGGGAAGAGTGGGAGAGAGAAACATCCATGTGAGACAGAAACAGCCATCAGCTGCCTCCCACAGAAACCCCAACCTGGGCACGCACTCTGACCAGGTTTAGTGCACAGGACGACACGAAACCAACAGAGCCACACTGGCCACCAGAATTTTTAAAATTTGTGTTTTCATTTCTATGATACAAAACATGTATGAACAGAATATCCATCTGGGTATTGCTATGTGATTTTTGTGTTGCATTTATGACCATTTATGCTCTCAGACTATTGCCAAAATATCACTGCAATTGTCAAAATTTAATAAAGTTGTGCTGATGATAAGGGAGCAATATGTGTAACCAAATCGTTAAGAGTATGAGGTCAGACTGCTTAGTTTAGCTTCCCTACGTCCTAGCTTTGTGACACTGGACAAGTTAATTGCTCTGGTGCCTCAACTTCCCCACCTGTAAGGCGAGGCTAATAACACTACCACATTCACAGACTTGTGTCAAATGAAAAATGCAAGTAATGCATTTAAAACAGCGTCTGCCCAACAGCTCACACTCCGTAAATATTAGCCATTATTATTATTACAAAAATGACCATCACACAATAGGGAGACCAAGGTGCCTTATGAATAAAGGTTAGTTCAAGTAGAGAAAAATTAGCAGCCAAGTTTTATCATAAAGCTAATGGTAGGAATAATAAACTCAAAGAACCTAACCGCAGCACTCAGTATCAAAATCTTGTTTGGAAAAGTAGACAGGTGCCAAAACCGGTTTGGCTCAGTGGATAGAGCGTCGTCCTGCGGACTGAAAGGTCCCAGGTTCGATTCTGGTCAAGGGCATGTGCCTGGGTTGCGGGCACATCCCCAGTAGGAGGCGTGCAGGAGGCAGCTGATCAATATTTCTAACTCTCTCTCTCTCTCTCTCTCTCTCCCCCTTCCTCTCTGTAAAAAAATCAATAAAATATATTTAAAAAAGAAAAGTAGGTTTCAGCTAGCCCATGTCCTCCAATATTAAAGGCATACTAGCTTGATTTTATTTGTGTTTTATTCGTATTAAAGTATTTTATAACGTTGCTTTTGTTGGATAACATGTGAGAGCTACACATAGATTTAGGCTTGTTACAGAGTAAGTAACATTGTTATATACGTGTTTTTGCTCACCCATTATTATTCAGGTTTCAGAAACACCTAGCTAAATCATCACAGCTTCTCCAACTTTTTGGTCATATCTCTTCATTCACAGATAAAAGCGATCAGTTAACCGTTTTCAAAGGGTTACAGTCTTGGCAGGAATATGGTGACTAAAACACGGACATAACCAAGGGAGGAAAAAGGAGTCCAGAGTGAGGCTTGGCCTTGCTTACTGGGCAATGTGTTCACAAGAAGCAAGGGGCAGGCAAGACGCAGCAGGAACCAAAGAAAAAGTCTGAATGACCCATATATTTTCTCAAGAGTTTACTGGAACAAAAAGCATGTAGACCTCTCATTCACTTTTTGGTGAACGGAAATTTACTGGAATTAAAATCAAATTCACCATCACTTTTCAAAAAAGACTTCATGAATATGTGGTTATGATGAAGTTAAATTTTTCCATTGGTTTTTCTTCTTCATTCTTAATGTGGTTTATATTATTTATATAAAAATATTATTTTATACTGTGCCTCAGTGGTTGAGGATCGACCCATGAACCAGGAGGTCATAGCTCCATTCCTGGTCAGGGCTCAATCCCTAGTCAGGGCATGCAGGAGGCAGCCAATCGATTATTCCCTCTCATCACTGATGTTTCTGTCTCTCCCTCTGCTTTCCTCTCTCTGAAATCAATAAAAACATAATTTAAAAAAAGAATTTTAAAAAATTGGCACAACTCTGGTCTATTCTAGTCCAACTATTAATCATGCTTTCTAATTTGCAGGGGAGAGAGGGAAGATTCTCTGGTTTTGCTGAAGGCTGAACCTAGGAACCCCGCACAGGGGTGCTCATTACCTAAAGAGTGAACGAATTCTAACAATGCTGCACTCTGCTGCTTGGTGAGGCGAACCTCAGGGACAAGTGGACGTATCACAATAAAAAGGCACAATATAAAATAACGTAAATAATTTTTAATAAAGCAAAGGCAAATGTATTTCTATTTCTTGTGCATAATGTGAGGTAGAGAACTCGACCTTTCTAAGGTCAATAAAGCTGATATCAAGGAATATCATATCTAAGGGGCTTTCTAATTGTGTGTATTAATTTATTTTAAGTAGTATATCATTTTCTATCAGAATATAAGCTCTTGGAAGGCAGTTATTCCTTTTTTCCTGTTCTGTTCACTGATGTATCCCCAGCACCTAAATCAATGCCTGGCATGCAGAAGTGGCCCGATAGATTTTTGCTAAATGAATGAATGAATAAATAAAACGAATAAAAACTCCTTAAAATTATATATGGCAGTTAAGAGATCCAATATAAGATCGAAGTACTTATTGTTGTTAATCCTCACCTGAGGATATTTTTTCCATTGCTTTTCGGAACATGGATGGGAGGGAGGGGGAAAGAGAAAAACATTGATGTGAGAGAGACATATCAACCAGTTGCCTCCCAACCAAGGGCAGGGCCCTTGACTGGGAATCGAACCCGCAACCCTTCAGTGCGCAGGCTGACACTCTAACCACTGCGCCACAGTGGCCACGGCAAGCTCGAGGTACTTTCTAACCTGTCATACTCTTCTTTCTAAGTCATAAACCAGATGTTTCCATTTAGAGAAACGTATTTGCAGATTCAAAATAATAATAATAAAAGCAGTTTGGGGTAGATATAGACTTTATTCTGGTTTTATTAATATCAATTACAAACATAATTGAGTTTTTTGATAAATGAAGTAATCTGAAAGTAGGTAGTAAAGAAGCAATAGTGTGAGCTTCAAAAATTTAGGCTATTACAACAAAGTAGTCTTCCACAGGCTGAGAAAATGCAACTAGAAAACATCTAAATGAATTAACTTCCATTCTACTGTGTCAATTTATTTTGAATGAAGTGTTATTTGGTAGCTCAAAATATGTAATTTATGAATACAGCTGAGAACATTTATATAAAAAAATGATGGCTGTTATGCCTAAAATGTCTGAAAATAAACACAGGTTTGCATTTTCCTAAGGAATAACAATACAAGCCACCAAGTGACAAGATAACACTCACGTGATTTTTTTTTTTTGCCTAGGGAAAAAAAATTCCATTAGTGCAAAAAAAAAAATTCTATTGGCTCTCAAAGTCCCTCCCCAAATTAGGTAAGTATTATACAGATTTAAACACATGTCTTTTTCCAATATGAAGGCACTTTTCAATGATTCAGAACCATAGGGAGTAAGACTCCACATAGATTATAAACTCCCGATCATTTGTAACATATGCATATGAGGCTCCGGTCCGTTAAGCCTTCATTGTGAACACTGGATCAAGTTTCTGCAATGGTAAAGAGCAAGCAGAACACGCTGCATGAACCACACAACAGAAATAAATTTAAAGGGTACCTAACAATCAACTCTTTAAAATCTAAAACTCATTATAGTGCTGGTCTTTGTGTTTGAAGCTCAAGAAGTTTTTTCCTCCCATTTTTCAAAACATTTTTAAACATCAACTTACGAACTTCCAAAGGGGGAAGGGACTGCTGTCCTCCCTTAACCTAGTGATATGAGCATGCACTTCAGAGTGCCCTCGGACAATTAACATCTGAGATGTCAGATCTGAATGTTAGTGCCTGCCCTCGGATAAGGTTAAGAAAGAGAAAGAAAAGAAAGCAGGATGATCACTTGTGAAGACTGGGGAGCAGATCAGAATCCAAGTGTCTGTAGAGACTATCTCCTAGGGGTAATAGGGGCAGGGCTGTTCTAAAATGGTGTTTGAGTTGGATCTCATTAGTTCTAAAAACGTAAGCTATGAAGTACTGTGATGTGAGCATCCTTGAGGATGCAACAAAGAATCCTGTGTGAGTTGGTACAGCCGCAAACAGCGGGTTTTATGACAGGTTAAGATCTAACAAATCCTATAAATCTGAATTTTCAGATTCTCCAGGCAGCCTCCTGGACATTGATATATTTGAAGTCAGTTCTCTTCTCTCCATTTTCACCGCCGCGGTTTTATTCACTGCTTGTCTAGAGTACTGCAGGAAGCCTCCAAATGATCCTTGGGCTTCCAGTCTTAACCTTTCCAATTCATTTTCCACATTCGAGCGGGTTCTAGAACCTAAGACTAACCATGCCGCTCTCCGGCTCAGAATCCCTTGATGATTAGGATAAAGTCCAACTCCTTGGCACATCATCTGATCTCTTGCTTATTATGTCTCCAGTCTCACTTCCTACAACTTCCCCCCTCCTCTCACCCTCTTCCCTCAAACCCTAGGCTCCAGCTATCTCAAACTACATAACACATTTCACCAGGATATAATGAATGTTTCTGGAGTTTTAATACCTTAAGTCTAAAAGAGCACAATGACTGAAAAAAAAAAAATCGATCTCACCTCATTATTTTCTAACCCTCTTTTATGTAACTGCAGGTTATGACTCATTAGTGGGTTGGGAAATCGATTTTGTGGGCTGTTACCACCTTTCCAAACACCCCAAGTGGGAGACGGAGAAACATATACAGGGGATCAAGAACGGTTCTGGCGAAGAGGACCTGGGGTGGTGAGAGGGTGGCTAGGGAGAAGGGGTGAATGGGGAGCTGGCACAGGTGAGGGTACAGGAGAGGAGCATCTGAGGTTTGACAGTTTGGGGGAGGGAGACTGGCTGAGCCTGAGGGCACAGTGCAGGCATGTGATAATGGGCAGGGGTTCTGCCCACACCAGGTGTTGGCGCACATCAATGAGGCCACAACAAGCCAAGATGGAGTGTCCCTGGTCTACCCCATGCCCTCCCGGAACGTGTCCCTGCGGCTGCAGGGCCTCCAGGAGAAAGACTCCGGGTCCTACCGCTGCTCTGTGAACGTGCAAGACAAGCAAGGCACAAGCAGGGGCCACGGCAGCAAAACTTTAAAACTTGACGTGTGGGGTAAGTAAGAAGCGCACCCTTTCCAGCACCTCCCCACCCCCACGGGAGGTCAGGCAGGTCTCTCCCCCAAATGGCTGAGTGCGCAGGCTGGAGGAGGGTTAAATGGAGTGACTAAAGGGTGGGTGTAGGTGGGTGTCCATCGGTCTCTTGGGTGTGAGTTTTTAACCTGTCTCCCCTCCCCCAGTTCCTCCAGCTCCTCCATCCTGCCATCTCCTGGGTGCGCCCCGTCTGGGGTCCAATGTGACCCTGAGCTGCAAGTCCCCAAGGAGTAAGCCTGCTGCCCTGTACCAGTGGGAGCGGTCACACCCATCTGTTGAGGTTTTCTTTGCACCAGTTTTAGGTGAGAGACTTCTAGAGACAACAGAGGCTGGGGCTGGGGCTGGGGAAAGATGAGGTACCAGAGGGACTGGGGTGAAAAGGGCAGGCAGGCAGTGCGGGAAAGTACTGGGGAGGAGGAGGGTGCGGGCAGTGGTGGAGAAGGAGGGCTCCCAGGTGCAAGCTTGTGTTGGGTGCTTTCACGTATAACTATGTGACTAAAGAGGATCTATGGCCTAGTGCTTCAGGAGCTAGATTACCTGTATTCAAATAGAATAGAACATACCAGAGAATACTGAACATAGTTAAGTATAGTGTTACTGCGTGTGTTAAATAGATTAATATTTGTAAAGCACTTAGAACAGTGCACAGCACAGTGAGGACTATAGAAGTGTGAGCCATATTCATTATTATTTTGCAGCATTTGTTTCAGTTGCACAGATATATTATGTAAGTACCAGGCCACAGGGTAAAGTATATTCTTGTTATATGTTCAGAAAAGATGCATTGCTGTGGTTTTTCTTTTAGTACATAAATTAAGGAAAGAGATGTATCATGGGTACTTGCATAATGGCAACTCAACACTATAAAAATGTTATTTAGCAAAACATAAAAATTATCTCGAATTGGCACTATTATGTGCCAAACTATCTTTCCCACCCTTTTGCATGTTTATGACACCACCAACCATTCATTTGTAGCTTGTAAGTCATACCTTCACCAAATGCCACTCTATGGCAATTTTTTCTTCATTTGAAAGGCATGACTTTTATTTATTTTTTCATTAATCCTCACCCAAGGATATTTTTCCATTGATTTTTAGAGAGAGTAGAAGGGAGGGGGAGAGACACACAGAGAGAAACATCGATGTAAGAGAAACACATCGACTGGTTGCCTCCTGCACACGCCCTGACTGGGCCTGGGGCTCAAACCTGCACCGAGGTATGTGCCCTTGACCGGAATTGAATCCGGAACCCTTCAGTCCATGGGCGAATGCTCTACTCATTGAGCCAAACCAGCTAGGGCAAAAGGCATGGCTTTTAAGCAGGCGATCATGTATAAACTGCTTGGAACAAGTGCATTATTTGGATGGGTTGTTTTGGATTCTTGAACAAAATGTATTTTACCGAATTTGCAGTTTGTACCATTTTAAGTTATATGGCCCCTGGGTCTTTACATCCCAACTGCTCATCTGTCTCTACTCCCTTCTGCCAATTCAGTCCCACCTCACCTTCGGGATCCACCTCCTGAAAGCCTATGAGATGCCCTTCCTGTGGGCACCTGTAGCACCATGAGCTTAACACCAACACAATACACAGACCTTGCTCACAATACTGTGGCTGGTGTGTTAGTAGTCTGCCTCTCCACTGAAGGTGGACACAGTGAGGGTAAGTGGTACACAGCTGTATTCCTAGGACCTACTGCAGAAGGCACTCAAATATGTACTGGTAAATATAAAAAACAAAGTCCTTATTCAAGACCTCAGTACTTACAGAAACCCGGGACGATCCTGTCATCGAGTGTGATAAAAGGGAATGAGCATGATCTCTAAGCCCGCTCCCAGAAGCCTGGATTTTAGCCAGGAGTTAAACTGCCCACCTTTTCCATTTCCTAAGGGCAGTGGAATTCAAGGGCCCACTAATCCGTCAAGAAAGATGCTCAGAGTTCTAAAGCAGTGGTCTTCAGCTGGGGTATCCATACACCTTCTTTCATGACTGATGAAGAAACCTAAAACCTTAGGGACTCCTGTCATTCCCAGCCTTGTATTTTTCAGGTGTGAAGCGTGGCTTCTTAATTGAGAATAACCAAAGCAATAGAGGTTAGTGATACTGTTTCGTTTAAAGGTAAGTGGAGTCCTGGCTGGTGTGCTCAGTGGTTAGAGCCTCAGCCCCACACATCTCAGGGGCACATGTCTGGGTTGCAGGTTCCATCCACGCGGTGACTGTGGGAGGCAACCAGTCGCTGTGTCTCTCTCACATCGGTGTTTCTCTTCCTCTCCTCCCTTCCTCCCCCTCCCTCCCCTTCCGCTTTTACTCTCAAAAATCAATGGAAAAAATATCCTCAGGCGAGAATTAATAAAACAAAACAAAAAAGTAAGTGGAATGGTGTCTGATCATCAACATTTTCTAGATACATTTAATACAGCCTACAGATAAGAACTTCGGATGAATTTCTCACCACATTCAGAGTATACTATTCAATAAATTTTATGGTCAATCCTCATCTTACTCATCTCATACATTTTCCATATCCTGTAAACTTTCAAACATATTATGAAAACATCTTTAATTTCAGCTTTAAAATGTTGAAGAAAGTACATGGGTTTCAAAACACTTCTGGGAATACATGAGCAAAAAAGTTGGCCAATACATGAACCACTAGCCTCACATGAATATTTAAATGTAATTAAAAATTCAGTTTCACAGTCATACTAGCCACATTTCATATGTTCAACAGCCACCTGCGGCTTGTGGCTACTGCACAGTGGTGACTGGACAGTGCAGACACAGAAACTCCTCTCATCACAGGAAGTTCCATGGACAGCACTGTCCTAGAGAACCAAGGGTATGACACTGCCCCAGACAACTGAGGTTACAGCATTTTATTCCTTGCACTAAAAGCTCTTCCTCCTAGGATGGCGGAGCATTTTTCTTGACTTCTATCAAGGTTCCTCCTACTCAGGGGTAAAGTGGCAGAGAGTGCAAGAAGGAATCCTGAACTCCCCAGAGGTTTGTGTGCAGCCAAGCGAATCCTTTCATAATGAAAAGACTTTTAATACTCTGAATAACAAGCTTTTTCCTACACTATTCAATATGGTAGGCACTAACATGTGGCTACTTCTAATTTAAAATTAAATTAATTAAAATGAAACTTGGAAGCCTATTCATCCAGTTTCAACATGTGCTTGTTAAATCCCTTACCTCCAAAACGGAAAGCCTAAATGTAAGTAGTACATGGTTGGTAGTCTAAGTCTACGGTCATACGCAGCTTGACGATGAAGATACGCTCTGAGAAATATGTTGTGAGGCGATTTCCTCATTGTGGAAACATCATCGAGTGAGTGCACTTACACAACCTGGATGTATGACAGCCAGCTGCTGCTAATCATAGACACAGGCTATATGGTATACCACCGTCATACATGCGGTCCATTGTTAGCTGAAATGTCGCTATGGGGTGTGGGACAATATTCTTTTAAGACACACATCAAGCCCCTGTCAGATTCACTAACACACAAGCAAACTGAAACACACAAGCTTTTGGATAACAGTCGCATGGGAATAACAGAAACTGGATACGTAAAAAATGGAAGGAAACAGTCTGACTAAATCTTTCTTATGAACTAATTGATAGTATACCATATTTTTTGGAAATCTTTCAACGATAATGCAAAGGAAAAGTCTTGTCTGCAAACACAAGAGAAACGTCCTCAGAGGTGGAGGAGTCTCTTAAAATGCTTATACAGAAACAAGCACTTGGGTCCACGTTCCCTTTGCCCTGTTGGTTCTCACAAATAAAGACTAGGCTGGACGGGGTGGCTCAGTTGGCTGGAACATCGTCCTGTAAACCAAAAAAGGTTGTGGGTTTCATCACCAGTCAGGGTGCGCGTACGGGAGGCAACCAATCCATGTTTCTCTCACATCGAAGTTTCTCTTTCCCTCTCGCTCATCAATAACCCTTGCGTGAAGGTTAAAAAATAATACTAATAAAAAAAGACCAAATGTACTATACTGTGATTGGCATGAAAGTATGAAATTTGTTCCAAACATTATGACAATTACTGATGAATAAATCTAAGCAATGTCTCTAAAAATTCAGTCAGTGTGTTTGCTGGGTAGAATTCTGCCTGCCGCTTGTCAATAGGTGTGATGAACACCAGCACTGATTCAGCAAAGACAAGCGTTTTAGGTCATGCAGTCACTTTGCATTTCATCTTCAGGTAGACCTAGAAGAACACATCTGCTTCAAAGGCATAAAGCCAGCTCTTACGAGGCAAATTGTTGGAGAAAACCCAAAAATATGGGGCTTGAGAATGAGTTTTGTAGTGCATCAGATGAATTGATGGAAGTGTGAATATAGCATGTGGCTCAGAAGTGAATGTTTTCATGAATTCCCAATCTAGAGAGCGCTTTCCACTACTACAGGATGAACGGCGATGTGCTCTCTCCCGCCTTTGAAGTCATCACACCTATTGTCTGCTTTAGAATGACACTAAAGCATTTTAGTAATGACACTGAAGCAAGTACTGCATATATACCATTCCTCGTGTTGTCTTGTACAGCTTTTAACTCTCTGATGTGTGTATACAAGCTTCACCTGCATTGTAAGCTCTCACACTGTGCATTACAGTTCTTTTATTCAGACTAACATTGGGCGGACAACCTTGCGCATAGTAAGCGCTTGAGTATTTGCTGAATGGAGATATGAGGAAAAGGCCTACATATACAAAAGGATAAAATATCACGTAATGACTACACACACACACACACACACACACACACACACACAAAACCAAAAAAACCCCTATTTGTTACCTGGCTCCAAAATTAGGCTGGAATTGGTAGCAGACAAATTTTCTTCTGGCAAACAAACAAAAAGCAATAAGACATCAGAGCCAAACAATAGTGTAGGCAGCAACATAGTCTCAAACACATCCATTTGATCCAAATGATTAAACAAATATTAATAATGACATGTCACACAGACTTCTCAATGAAATTCTTTGTAGCAATAAACAAATATTTATATCTGACTTTAAGTTAAAATCCTATGTGCTTAGATATACATAATCACTTGGTTGGTATTTAAAAATTGTACTTTGGTAGCTAAATCCAAAAGCTTTTAATTCAATTTCAATGTTTACATTTTAATACTTCCATCCTATATAATAAAAGGCTAATATGCAAATCGACCAAATGGTGGAACAATTGGTTGCTATGATGTACACTGACCACCAGGGGGCAGATGCTCAATGCAGGAGCTGTGTCCTGGTGGTCAGTGCACTCCCACAGGGGGAGCGCCACTCAGCCAGAAGCTGGGCTCACGGCTGGTGAGCACAGCCTCTCCTGCCTCCATAGCAGCGCTAAGGATGTCTAACTGCCGTCAGTTGGACATCCCCGCCCCCAGGGGTCCCGGACTGCGAGAGGGCGCAGGCCAGGCTGAGGGACACCCCCCCACCGCCCAGTGCACAAATTTTGTGCACCGGGCCTCTAGTGCAGTGGTTGGCAAACTGCGGCTTGCGAGCCGCGGTTTGCCGCTCTGTTGGGTAATGAGTTTGCCGACCACTGCCCTAGGGAAAAACACTTAAACATTTTAATAATGTACTAATATCTTTAGCCTGAAATCAAAACTTCTGGGGAAGGGTAATGTCTTACAGCAGCAGTCGGCAAACTCATTAGTCAACAGAGTGGCAAACCGCGGATCACGAGCCGCAGTTTGCCGACCACTGTCCTAGTGTATACATAAGAGGACTGAGCACAGCCCAGAGAAGGAAAGTGATGTGCTTTAAGGTTATTCGGGAAGGTGGTCGGGAAAGAGGATGGGATAGGATTCAGCTTTCTGATGCTTTCACATGATGAGATGAAAGCTGCTATATCAACATGTTGAAACTATGATTAGGGGAAAGTTTCCTGAAAAAAAAAATTTAAATTACTGTATTATCTCCTCCCTATCCCCAAACTTTGAAGAAATTATTAGGGTTTTCATAATTGAAGTTTGATAGATATTTCTTATATATCAGACCAGAAATGTAACCGATGCACACTGTGATGAGCCATTATCATCATCTACATATTCCCTGTGGGCCTCTGACAGAATTCACACTGAAATGAGCACATTATATTAGTCTGATTAAGAATTCCTCACGGTCCATTTTACTGCACTACTTTATTTCTATTTTGTAAAACCTAAAACAAAAAGAGATTATTGAATTCCTTTTTGCAGGTCTCATCAAAACAAGAAAGTGAAGTTTTTTCTGAATTACCTGTTCTAAATCGGCATTTCTGAAACTGGGATCTAAAGGTTTGCTTTCAGGGGTTTGGGATTCTCTGAGAATTTTTTAAGGTTTTTATTTTCATAAATATAATCTGGATAACTTGGGACATCCACCTCATAATTGTGTAAGGCTGTGATTTCACTGACCCCATTTGCCTCTATGCTTAAAATTAAATTCATAGTAAGTCTCGTAGAGGGACAGAGCTTAGTTTTCAAACTGGGTTTCAAAGTCTCTATTTTTAGGTTAAAGTTTAAGTAGCACTGCTCTAGATTTGTTGTTGTTGTTAATCCGCATCCAAGGATATTTTTCCATGAATTTTTAGAGAGAGCGGAAGAGAGAGGGAAAGACCGAAACAGCGGTGTGAGAGAGACACATCAATTGGTTGCCTCCTACATGCCCCCGACCATGGCCCAGGCTGGGGAAGACCCTGCAACCAAGGTATGTGCCCTTGACCGGAACTGAACCCGGACCCTTTGGTCCGAAGGCTGACAACTCTATCCACTGAGCAAACCGGCTAGGGCTGCTCTAGACTTTTATACTTTCCAAAATTCTTCTTTAGACTTTCTTTGGCGAATTTAATAAATATGTATCCAGAGCCTACTATATGCGAGGCCAGGGGTGGGGAACACCCGGCCTGCGAAATCATTTGGTCTGGCCCTGCCAAGGCATTAGGGGTGAGTTAATTAAATGTCTGACCTAATATAGCAGGCTGATTTTTTAAATTGCGTTTTATTTTTTAAGTTTATTTATTTTAATCCTCATCTGAGGATATTTTTCCATTGGTTTTTAGAGATGGTTGGGAGAGAGAGGGAAAGACAGAAATTATCAATGTGAGAGACACACATCTATGAGTGGTAGCAGGCTAATTTTTAAGTTGATAATTCTGTATGGCCTGCAAAAGACGCTCTAAATCTCCAAATGGCCCTTGGAAGAAAACAAGGTTCCCCACCCCTGTGCTAGGCACTGGCGATACAGTAGTGAATCAGTGACTAGAACTTGCCCTTACAGAGCTTATAATTCTGACAGGAAAGACCAGCATTGTTAATGAAGAAGTCTGTTCCTTGGTTGAAGTCACTTAAGGAGTACAGCCCTTAACAGTTAGTTATCTGTCCTCCTTGTCAACTGCTATTGTGGATCGCAGAACCCATTATCATCATCTACATATTCTCAAAATATTCTAAGAGCTTGAGGTCAATTTGGTCTTATCTGTTTGGAGACAGGTAAACTGATCCTTTAAAAAATATTCTTCAGAGAAGCTCAATCTCCTTTCCTTGCTTTAGGTTATAGTTTCTCATGACTGGACAAAGACACAACCCAACTAGAGATTTCCTAGTCCTTTGAGAAACAATTGCATAGATACGTTTATATTCAGTAAATTTTTGATAGCATAACACTTTTCCCTGTTGATTGGGAAATTCTATGGACAAAAATCAATCAAGTTAAAACAGTCACAAATGCCCAAGGGGCACTTCTAAACTCAAGAAAAGTTCACAGATAGAAGCTAGTCGACACAGTGCAAAAACTCCGCCTCCCTGAGCCTTACAGCCCTTGAACAGAAGAGTGAATGAGTCAGAGAACAGTGGCTACTACAGTGATCCCTTAAACACCCAGAGGTGAGGAGCACTGACCCCAGAGACAATGGAAATCCAGAAAATAACTTCTGACTCCCCAAAGCCTCAACTACAGTAGGCCCTTTGCACCTGCGGATTCAACCAACCACGGTGGGGAATGCGAAAATAAAACACCGTTTTTAAGCAGGGTTGGTTGAATCTGGGCATGCGAACCTTGGTGATACGGAGACTGACTATATTTATAGAAAAACTAAGCATATAAGTGGACCTGCACAATTCAAATCCTGTCTATAAACTGCCATTATAATGACATTCCTGTTTAAAAAAAAGGGGGGGGGGGGGTCATAAGACCCAAAGGTACATGTTATCAAGGAAACCAATTTAATTTTGTAATTGAGAAAATGGGTGTCAAATTCCTTGAACAATAGTTAATAGGTTTGAAATGTCTTAGTTTCTGGACTAAATGTTCTAAGGAACCATGTCCCCAGATGAACACTACTTGAGCCAAGACCTCTTAAATTGTGGAGCAATCTCCTCCTTCAGGGTGATCACCCTTGTCCTTACTTGGTTTTTTTACCCCCTCCCCGAGGAGTTCCGAAAACAGTGCCATCCCTATCAGAAGAGAAGTACAGAGATACCAGGACTATGAAGAAGCGGTTCAGTGAAGACTGGAACCCTACCAGAACCTTTCAGCAGACACGGTGATGAGGGAACTAACTTACCTAAAAAACAACAACTCCGTGTCAACTTATAATACACACACACCCTGGAATGCCTGCGTTCAAAGTCAGTAAAAACAGCAAAATGCTAACCACATTCACGAACACAAGGATAGCTAGACGCACACTGAGAGCTTTACTGGTCACCACATCCCGCACAACAGCTGCATCAGGGGAAAACGGGCTTTCCTCAAGCCAATCTAACTCTGGAGGAGGCACTGACACTCCAAATTCTAGACCAACCACCAGGCAAGCTAACCTCACCAGAACAATGCACTGTCTGGCTCCAATCACGCCTTTCCAATTCTCCAAAGCATCTCCAGTTTTACTCGTCCTTCACAGCTCCCGTTAGAAGCAAGGCGACTGACACAAAGGCCAGTCATCTAAAGGCGCTCTCTCTATGGCTCTGCCACCGCACTCATTTGAAAATCCCTAAACTGGGGGCCCACCGGCCCCGCGCCCCCGAGCCCCGCTACCCTTCCTCAATCCCGCAGGGTAACCTCTGCCTCGGCGCCCCCTCTGCCTGGAACAAAGCGAGGCCCCGGCGTTGGGGTGAGAGGCGCCGGGCTCGGGGATGCCCACCGCGCGCAAGGAGAAACCAGCAACTTCAGAGCGCAGGAACGTCTTCCATTGGCAAGAAAGAGGGGCGGCGGCAGGCACGCCCAACTTCAAACTCAGGAAACCTACGGGCTGGCGGCCATCTGGAAAAAACCCTTCCCAGGGAGAGAAGAAAAAGGCGGAGAGATGCGAGTCGCCCACCGGGCTCCGGAGGGAGCCCCGAGCTGGGACCGGCCCCGCCCCCGAGGTCCGCTCCCCGCCTCCTCTCTGCCTCGGGTTCGCTGCCCCGGGCCGGGCGGCCGGTTACCTTGATGCGCTCCCGGCACTGGGACGGGGTCCGCTCGTAGCCTAGCTCGGCCAGGGCCCGGGACACGCGCTCGTACATGGCCGGCCCGGGGGCCTTGCTGCCGAATACCGTGCCGGCTCCCTCCAGCTGCTGGTACCGCGCCTCCACCAGCCGCTCGTTGCCCCACACGGCGATGAGCGCGTTGGTCTCGGCCGGCGTCCACGACATGCCACGGCAGGCGGCCGCGGGGGCTCCCCAGGACGAGGCGGCGCTGCGGCCCCCCAGCCCGAGACCCCCGGACGCCGCTGCCCCCGAGCCTGCCGCACTGCCCGGCCCGAGCGGGGAGGCGCCCCGAGGCGTGGAAGGGTCGGACAGCGAAGGGTTCCCGTCGCTCAGGCCACCGGGAGAGGCAGGGGAGAGCACCTCCATCTTTGGGATTTTAAGCGGCGAGTTGGCGGGCCGCTCAGAGCCACAGGGCGCAGCCATCTTCCTAGCGGCCGCCACTGCACCGCCCGGAAGTGACGCGCCCGCGATTCCGGCCGCCGCGCTCACGGGGGCCGCCCAGGGCCCTGGCTCGCCGGGAGCCGCGCGGCTCAGGGTCTCCGTTGCCGGGCGCGGGCCTTCCGCTCCCCGCGGCCTCTCCCCGCGGGCCCGCCCGCGCCGCCCGCTCCTCTCCCGAGGCGAGGGCCAAGGAGGGGGCGCGCCGGGGCCCCGCGCGGAGGAGAAGGGAGGGGGCATGAGGGCGCCGCTGTGCGGACCGAGCGGAGCCTCTCCACTTCCTCTCCAATCTCAGCCCCCGCGAGGGAGGGCGCGCGCGGGGCCGCCGTTAAGGGGGACTGGACCTGGGCGCTCCTCTTCGCCTCCTCTCGGCCGCCCCTCCCTCCAGCCCGGCCGGGGGCGCTGGGCCGACGTCCGGGCGGAGGCCGGGGAGCTTCCGGAGGTGCATCCAGGGAGGCGCCGGAGCTGGAGGGCGAGCATCTCTGCAAGAGGCTTTAAAAAGCAGGAACCCTGTTCGCTTTTCACGAAACACAAGCGCATTATTTAAGGAACAGCAACTCTGATTCCAATTATGCTAGATTTTCCAGGCTCTTGAGGGTGGGTGTGACCGTTTGTAGAATTCGATGACTTGCTGCGTTTGTGCAGTTTATCTGTAGCTTACATATGTTGGGAGTCGGGAGCCCGGCAGAAAAAGTTACTTCCCAATACCATTCTCCATCCTCCCTGATTTGAAAGTTGAATAGTTTTCCCACTGTTCGGCATACTCTGCAGAAGGGATGGGGGCAGGGAGGGGATAGCGGGCCACTGGCAATGCGTGTAGGTATAAATCGTGTCTGCTCTGTCTTGATCAAAGAAGGTACACTTTGACCTGGTCGCCCTGTCTGGGCACTGACCCCCTCCGGGAGTGTGCCCCAGGAATGCTGGCCATTCTCGGTCCCGGGAATGGGCTGTTTTGACATGAAAAGATTAACTACATTGTTAATCTTGGAGGCAGACACACTGGCCACATCCCCGGCAATCGCCATCCTACCCTACCCTGCCCGTTGCACGTAGCTTTTCTTCCCTGGCCCTATGTAATCAGGCAACTGGCAGGAGATTAAAGAAGAAGACTTCAATTATGATAGCTTTTGTGACCGCTAGTAATTAGTGTATTAATCGCTCCAGAAGGCTCCTTAAATGCTACAATTTAAGGGACATAGCACAGCAAATCCAATACGTAGCTGTGAGTTAATTAAATATTTTTGAAAGCCAAAAATCTAGTTGTTTATCTTAGATCTTTAACTTAAAAACCTCAGCAGATTTCCCCCCCCCCCAACATTTGAAAAAGTTATGCAACACTTTTTAAAATAGCAAACATGTGTTAGGTTAAAAGATATAGAGCTGAGGTCAGCTACATTTTTAACTCTGCGAGTCATCCAAGAGGATGACATAGCTGTCACTGGAAAGCCAAAGGAATAAACAATAATGATAAAGTAGAGGAGATAATTGTCTTAGTATGTGATATTAAAACTAGAGGCCCAGTGCACGAAATTCATGCATGGGTAGAGACCCTAGGCCTGGCTGGTGATCAGGGCCCATCTGTGGGGTGACCAGCGGAGGGATGGGGGGACACCCGCCTGGGCCGGCCTGGTGCCCCCCCCCCTCCTGCCGGTCACCTCTCTCTGCAGGGTGACCAGCAGGGCAATTGGGGGTCCCCGCTGGCACCAGCCTTAGTTGGCCTGGTGCTGCCCACTCACCAGCCCCACCCCCTGCTGCCACTGCCAGTTGCCTCCAGAGGCAACCAGTGGGGCGATTGGAGGGTGGCGCTGGCCAGCTCACCAGCCAGCCCCACCCCCCGCCGCTGCCTGCTGGCTGGCCCCACTCCCCACTACCACCAGTCGCCATGCAGGAGCAATGGGGGGGGGGGGGCGTTGGCACCCACCTTGGCTGGCCTGGGGCCTGCAGGCTGGGGACAGCTCCTGCGATGAGCGTCTGCCCCCTGGTACACATCATAGCAACTGGTCGTTCCACCAGTCATTCCCACGTTCAGTCGATTTGCATATTAGGCTTTTATTATATAGGATGCTACTATAGTTTCTAAGTACCAGTATGGAGAATCAAAGAAGTTCCAGGATTTATGCTATTTCTTCCTCTTTTTCTAAGAAAAAGATATTGTCCAACACCTTGGTTAAGATTATGGTTTCTAGAGTCAGAATGCCTGGCTTCAAATTCTAGTTCTGTGATCTCAGCCAACTTACTTAGCCAACCTCTGAGTACCATGGTGTCTTCATCCATAAGATGAGGATAATCTCACAGCATTCTTGTGAGAATTAAATGAATTAAAACAGGGAAAGCCCTTAGAATGGTGGCTGATTCACAGTTAACATTGTGTGATCTCTAGCTATCCATCTGCCTTGGCTTATGCTCTAGTTAATCGAATCTTCCCTTCGTCACTTTCCCTCCACTACTGGTTTCAGTGTTCTCCTTTTCAGTTCTCTTGCAGGCTCTAGGGGGATCTCAAACATCTCTCTAAGCAAATTCACTCTCATTCACTCCAACAGTAAGTTGTTTTATGTTATATTTAGTGTGTAGGAAAGGGAGAGTCATGCCTAAATCAAACACTAAACCCAAAGAGATTTTTAAATCACTACTTAATCCTGTTCTCATTTCCCCACAAGTCAGAAAAATAATTATCTCGCCTTCCCTTGTGAATTCTGGATGATTCTCAAATCAGCTATGACTCATGAGGGAAGCCTTCCTAGATAAAGTGGGTTGACTGAGAAATCTCCCTTCTCACAAACTTTGCTTCTAGATATTATTTCTATATAACCCTCTTTATTACCACATCCATCAGTCTACTCAATAAGAAAAAGCTGTATCAAAATAATAAAAAAAATCCAGTAACATCCTAAAGTTAAAACTAAGCCATTGCTGTAGAGGTTATTAATGTGTATTACATGGTATAAAGTCCTTGGGATATAGGCAACCAGGGTCACACATTTTTCGTCTTGGCTGACCATGGCTGATCCTGGATTCCAGGATCGTGTGATAGGCTTGTTGAGGTCTTCATGGTTCAATCAGAATTTATGGAATGGCACTGTGTCTGAACTAATGTTCTACACCTTTCATTGTGGATTGAAATGATCGTCATAAGTTGGTAAAAACCTATTTGAGAGATGACGTATGAAATGTCTCAAAAATAAAATGTACAAAAGAGTATAGAACAATACATATTACTATTCTATCTGTAAACTCTCAGCTACTCCCTTTCATGGAATTATCCCCGCATCCATTTTCTCCGTAGTCTGTGTCAAGTGTGTGTTCTCCCAGCTTTTCCATGAAGCCTCCCCTAACCAGTTGGACAGAAGCCCTCCCTCTAATACCCACTCACACAGCCCTCCCTCTAATACCCACTCACACAGCCCTCCCTCTAATACCCACTCACACAGCCCTCCCTCTAATACCCACTCACACAAGCTTAGCTAATTCTGCTGCATACTTTCTTACTATGTTTTATAACTGCCAGTGTGTTTGTTGCTTTGTCTTTTTCTTCCTTCACACTCTACATCAGGTTCTGTTACCTTTAACTCTAAAACATTTTCCTAAATCTGACTGCTTCTCAACCCCAGTCTAAGCCTCCACCAGATCTTTACTGGAAAACTGGGATTCCTGCTTGTACATTTGTCTGCTTACATAGTAACAAAGGAGAACTTAGTTTAAAAAAATTTTTTTCTTGTGAAATATAACATGCACAAATATATAAAACATATATGTATAATTACTACATGAATTTTTTTTTATCCCCAAGGATATGTTTATTGATTTGAGAGAGAGAGAGAGAGAGGAACATTGATCGTTGCCTTCAGTACGTGCTCCAACTGAGAATCGAACCTGCAACCTAGATATGTGCCCTGACTGAGAACTGAACTCCCAGCCTTTTGGTGTACGGGATGATGCTCCAACCAACTGAGCCACTTGGCCAGGGCCCATATGAATTATTATAAAGCAGGTACCACATAACTGCCATCCAGGTAAAGAAATAGAGTAGCCAGTACTCTATATGTCCTGTCCTACAACCCCTGCCCAGGGTTAGCCTCTATCCCCCTTATACAGGTAACCACTATCCTCACTTGCCTCTCTACAATTTATCACTTCGTTATACACCACTCAAAGCAATATCTGGCCAAAACCGGTTTGGCTCAGTGGATGGAGCGTCAGCCTGCGGACCGAAAGGTCCCAGGTTCGATTCCGGTCAAGGGCATGTACCTTGGTTGCGGGCACATCCCCAGTGGGGGGTCTGCAGGAGGCAGCTGATCGATGTTTCTCTCTCATCGATGTTTCTAGCTCTCTATCCCTCTCCCTTCCTCTCTGTAAAAAAATCAATAAAATATATTTTTTAAAAAGAGTTGTATCTGATTTTGAATGTGTTGTGAATAAAATGATGTATTCTGAGTCTGGCTTACCTCATTCACATTATGTTTTTAATTAAGATTCATCTATTCTGTATTATGCACAAAATACTCTATTTTATGAATATATCTCATTTTATTTCTCCATCCCACTATTGAAGTGCAAGTATTTCTGCAGACTGTATACCTTCCTCCTCCCCTCCATCCCCCCCTTTTCTTCTTCCTTCTTTCCATTTGGACACCCAATTATCCCAACTCCATTTACTGTAGAGACCACTTTTTCTCTCTCTCTTTGGCAGTCCTATCTTAGGCACAAATCAATGCACATATGTACATGGGTCTGTTTCTGGGCTTTTCTATTATACTAGAAGCCCAGTGCATGGCTGAACCTGGCAGCCCGACATCCCCCGAGGAGTCCCGGAGTGCGAGAGGGCACTCTGCAAAGTTGCTGTCGCTCGGCAGCTCCTGCATTGAGCGTCTGCCCCACGGTGGTCAGTGGGCATCATACTTACCGGCCGGTTGGCCTGTTGGCCGGTCAGCTGGTCGCTTAGCCTTTTATATATATAGATTGGTCTATTTGTCTACCCATTTTTCTATCTGTGTTCCTTGTGACAATATCACATTGCTCTAGTAATGTGTCACACTGACTTTATGATGTCTTTTGTCAAGTAGAGAAAGTCACTCCTCCTTCAAGAGTGGCTTGCTCTTCTTGATGCTTCACATTTCCATATACATTTTAGAATTCACTGGTCAGGTTCTACAGAAAAAGCTGTGGGGGTTTTGATTGGTATGTATTGAATCTATGGAGCAATTTGGGAAAAACTGATATTTTTATTGTAATCGTTTTATGACCCTTGAAATGATATAACCATTTATTTAGTTTTTCATTTCTATCAATAAAGTTTTATAGTTTTTGCATAAAGGTCTTACTCATTTTTGTTGGATTTATTCCTCAAGAGTTGGTATTTTTTTAA
This sequence comes from Corynorhinus townsendii, assembly GCA_026230045.1. NCBI lineage: Eukaryota > Metazoa > Chordata > Mammalia > Chiroptera > Vespertilionidae > Corynorhinus > Corynorhinus townsendii. Next base: position 14,921,616 of record JAPDVU010000014.1, read on the forward strand.
CACTCTTGGAAATGATGTCATTTTTAGAATTATTTTCTAATTGTTTTTGCCAGTATGGTAGTTCCCCCTCATTGGCATTCTTACTTTCTGTGGTTTCAGTTACCCGTGGCCAACTGCAGTTTGAAAATATTAAATGGAAAATATAAAAAATAAACAATTCCCAGCATGGCTCAGTGGTTGAGCATTGACCTATGAACCAGGAGGTCATGGTTTGATTCCTGGTCAGGGCATGTGCCTGGGTTGCAGGCTCAGTCCCCAGTGTGAGGCGTGCAGGAGGCAGCGGATCAAGGATTCTCCTCATTGATGTTTCTATCTCTCTCTCCCTCTCCCTTCCTCTCTGAAATCAATGAAAATATATTTTAAAAATAAATAAACAGTTCCTAAGTTTTAAACTGTACAGTGTTCTGAGTGCTGTGATGAAATCTCATGGCATCCACTCTGTTCTGCCGGGGACACGACTCATCCCTTTGTCAGCATCCCCATGCTGCACGATCCCCAAAGGTGAGTCACATGAGATCCTCCACTGTGATGGCACCACAGTGCCTGTGTTCAACGCACGTTATTTTACTTAATAATGGCCCCAAAGCTCAAGAGTAGTGAGGCTGACAATTTGGATATGCCAAACAGAAGCCGTAAAGGGCTTCCTCTGAGTGAAAAAGTGAAAGTTCGCGACTTAATAAGAAAAGAAAAAATGGTATGCTCGGGTGGCTAAGATTTGCAGTAAGAACGAACCTTCTGTCCATGAAATTGTGAAGAAGGAAAAAGAAATGTGTGCTAGTTTGGCTGTAGCGCCTCACACGGCAAAAGTTATGGCCACCGTGCGTGATATGTGCTCAGTTAAAATAGAAAAGGTATTAAATTTGTGGGTGGAAGACATAAACAGAAAATGTGTTCTGATTCATGGTGATGTGTTGAGCCAGAAACTATTGAGCCATATGAAGACTTCAGCAAAGGGTGCCCTGACACAAGTGACACCACGCCCTTTACTGCAAGGAGGGATGGTTACAATAAGACATTTGTGGGGGGCGAGGAAGAGAGAGAGACAACATCCACTTAACTTTTATTGCAGTGTGCTGTTACAGGTGTTTTATTAATAGTTATGATTAATATATTACTTCGCCTAATTTATAAACTAAACTTTATCATCGGTATGTATTTATAGGAAAAAACAGTATTCACAGGGCTCAGTATTATTTGAAGTTTCAGGAATCCACTAGGGGTCTTGGCGCGAATGGCATGTATTGGCATGTACACATGTTTCCTGACACTCTTTCAACAAGAAGTCAGTTCCCTTCCCCTTGGATCCGGGTAAATCTTTGTGACTACCTTGAGGAAGCAACTAGGGGGAAGCTTCTTCCCGTTTCTCTTGAGACACTTGGTCAGAAAACCTTCAGCGACCATGTCAGAAACTGGGCTGCCCTACGTCCACGGGCGGAAACCACAGAAAGAGAGACAGATGGCCAAGGAGCCCGATGTGCTCCGGCCTCCAGTTGTTTGTCCCTCTAGCCCAGGCTCCAGACATGTGCATGGGAAGCACTGAGATGACCCCAGCCCCAGCCGCCGCCTGACTGCCACCACCTGAGAGACCTTTAGCAAGAGCTCCTAACGGATCCAGGCATCTCCTGATATTGACTATTGCTGTCTTATGCCACTGCCTTTGAGGGTGTTTTGTTATACGGGGATGGGTAACTGGAACAATGACCTACAGTCTTTTCCTACCTACCACACCTACCTCAGCTCCCACCCTAAGTGCATTCCCGCCACACTGGCTTTGTATCTGTCCTATCAAACAAGGCAAGCTGTTTCTGTTGTAGATCCTTATCTGAGAACACTGTTCTCTTAGCTCTTCAAGTGCTAGCTAGCCTCCTCCTCATAATTCATCTCCTCAAATGTCTCCTCCCCTCAGGAAATCTTTTACTGCCTCTCTATTACACGGCCATTTTACTGTGTTGACACACATTTCTAAAAATAATTTACAGATATATGTTAACTTTTCTTTTTGTGTATTTATTGTGTTACCCCCATCTAGAATGTAAGTTGTTTGAAGCCAAGGATTGTGTCCATTTTGTTCACTTCTAATAGATCCAGCACTTAAACTAGTGCCAAGCAGGCTCTCACCATTGACCAAGACGGAGTGACGGACTGGAGACACCCTCCTATGCTAAGTAACTGTAAAACCAAACGAAATATATAAAACCATGGTTTTCAAGATGCAGGACATCGGACAATGAATAATAGTGAACGCTGAGAGATGATGGAACATGAACAAAGTGACTGTGGTAATGGTTACAGATTCTCAAATTGTGCATTTTAAATATGTACAGTTCATTATATGTTAATTATAGCTCAATAGAGCTGTTAAAGAAGATTCAGGCAGCCCTAGCTGGTTTGGCTCAGTGGATAGAGCGTTGGCCTGCAGACGGAAGGGTCCCGGGTTCCATTCTGGTCAAAGGCATATGCCTGGGTTGTGGGCTCAATCCCCAGTAGGGGGCGTGCAGGAGGCAGCTGATCAAAGATTCTCTTTCATCATTGATGTTTCTCTCTCTCTCTACCTCTCCTTTCCTCTCTAAAATCAATAAAAATACATTTTTAAAAAGAAGATTCAGGCAAATAGTAGGCATTCAATAAATACTTATTGACTGGCCGTTTACTTTCTCTTTTTTAAGATATGTTTTACGATTTTTTTTACAGAGAGGAAGGGAGAGGGATAGAGAGTTAGAAACATGGATGAGAGAGAAACATCAATCAGCTGCCTCCTGCACACCCCCTACTGGGGTGCCCCGAACCAAGGTACATGCCCTTGACTGGAATAGAACCTGGGACCCTTCAGTCCGCAGGCCGATGCTCTATCCACTGAGCCAAACCGGTTAGGACTATTTACTTTCTTTGTTTGGTTTTACAGTTACTTAGCATAGGAGGGTGTCTCTTAGGTTGTGATTTCTTAGTGATCAGGGATTTTCTGTACATGTTTATGTAACACCCAGCAAAGTACTATGTCAGAATGAGTATTCAAATGCTATTTTATAAATATTATCACAAAACATTTATTACATATCCATTAATGTCTTTTAAGTGGAACTAAAGTGGAACACACACTTCTATATTTTTTCCTGACAAAATGTTCAACGTCATTAACAATAAAAAAAAAATCAAGAAAGAACGCTATTTCCATTTCTCAAGCATTTTATATACCTACTTGACAAAAGATTGGGGAATTAGGTGCCCTCTCCTACACTGCAAATAAGAATGCAAACAGAAATTTTCTGGAGAACAATTTTAATAAATATCAAAAGCGAGAGAGCGGGACGTCCGGCTGGCAAGTGGGATCCTCCGGGTCTCTCGTGACAAAAGAGCGATTTAAAAAGGAATGAAGTTGAGAACGGCAAGATTTTTGCCCAAAGTGTGCCCAGGGTCATATTGTGGAAAAGGGAGGCAAGCCCAAGACTGGGCCAAATCTCCATGGTCTATAGGGCGAGACAGCTCAGGCCCCTGGATTGTCCTACACGGAAGCCAGCAAGAACAAAGGCATCAGCTGGCGAGTGGCGTGTTACACTGATGGAGTATTTGGAGACTCCCAAAAAGTACATCCTGGAATCAAAAATGCTCTTCGCTGGCATGAAGAAGAATGAAGAAGGGGCAGTCTTGATGGCATTCAGTCTTGCACATTAAGAATGATGTTAGCTGTGAGTGTTTCATAGATGTCCTTTATCAGGTTGAGAAAATTCTCCACAATCCTAGTTTATTAAGTATGTTTTTTTCATAAAGAGATATTGGAGTGTTTGGATTTTGTCAACTATTTTTTCAGCCTCTTTTTTAAAAATATATTTTTATTGATTTTTGACAGAGAGGAAGGGAGAGGGATAGAGAGTTAGAAACATCGATGAGAGAGAGACATTGATCAGCTGCCTCCTGCACACTCCCTATTGGGTATGTGCCCGCAACCAAGGTACATGCCCTTGACCAGAATCGAACCTGGGACCCTTGAGTCCGCAAGCCAGTGCTCTATCCACTGAGTCAAACTGGTTAGGGCTCAGCCTCTTTTAAAATTATCATGTGCCCTAGCTGGTTTGACTCAGTGGATAGAGCGTTGGCCTACAGACTGAAGGGTCCCAGGTTCAATTCTGGTCAAGAGCACATGCCTGGGTTGTAGGCTTGAATCCCCAGAAAGCGGGGCATGCAGGAGGCAGCCAAACAATGATTCTCTCTGATCATTGATGTCCCTCTCTCTCTCCCTCTCCTTTCCTCTCTGAAATCAATAAACACACACACACACCAAAAAATAAAATGATCATGCGATTGTTGTCTATTAATATAATCAGTTATATTGACTTTCATATTTAGTTAAACAACTCTGCATTTGGGGGATAAATTGCACTTTGTTATGATGGATAATCCCTTTTATATGTTTAGTTTGTTAGTTGTTGATTTTGTGTGTGTGTTGTTGTTTTGAGGATTTCTGCATCTATATTCATACTCCACTATTGGGCTCTACTAATTGCCAGCGGATTGCTCTACTGTTTCCTACAATGACATTGGGGGCACAAATTACTCCACAGTGTGAACCAGTTCAATCTGGTCCTCTTTCCAGGGTAGATTTTGAGATCCGTCTGAGGCTCCTCCTGCCCCCCGGAGGGCTGCTCTTCCCTATCTCTTTCCCTGGTTCTCTTTGATAAACGTGGTGGCCTGCAGTCAGCTAATTGTCCTCATGGAGCTACCAGCCTCCTTTTAATTGCTCACCACAAAAATCTCCAGTATTTTCAAGAGCGCCCTTAGGCTTAAACTTTCCTACACTCTGTTGCAAATAAAAGTTGGTTCCTTTGTGGAAAGCCTCGGCATTCTCTGTTCTTGTGGCCTATCATTCCCTTGGGCGAATCTCTGCTCTCTTGCTTCAGAGCTGGTGGCCAGGACAGTGGACAAGATGTCTCCCAGGGGCCTGCGTCTCAGAAGGTCCCAGGTAGGGGTAGTAAGCCTCTTGTCTTGGCTTGCCTCTCACCATGTGAACTGGGCTGAGGGCCATTCGGCTCCGGTCTTCTGGGCCTGTCATGCCTGGATAGAGGCTCTGACCTATAAATGGGGGCTTGGTGGAAAACAAGAGCCCCCAACCTCTTGGCAGCACTTGCCTGGCATTTGGCCTCTGTAACGTGGAGCCTGGAGGTATGAGAAATGCTGGCGGTCTGACCTGCACGGGGAGATAACATGGTCCATGACTGGGAGCGGGGGAAAAGGGCCATTGCTGCCCAGGGCAGAGCTTCTATCATGTTGAGCTGGGGAGCAGGCCAAAGAGGGAGTGAGTTGTGGCTTAAATGCCACAGGCTCTACCTGCTCAAACGGATTTAGTAGATTTTTCTTTCTTTCTTTCTTTCTTAAAAAATATTTTTTTTATTGCTTTCAGAGAGGAAGGGAGATGGAGAGAGAGAGAGAAACATCAATGTTGAGAGAGAATCACTGATCAGCTGCCTCCTGCACGCTCCAAACTGGGGATCGAGCCTGAAACCCGGGTAAGTGCCCAGACCGGGAATCGAAACGTGACCTCCTGGTTCATAGGTCGGCGCTCAACCACTGAGCCACACCGGCTGGGCAGTAGATTTTTCTTGAATAAACATTTCTTCATCTGCTGTCTGCCCTGAGAACAATTTGCAGGGACTTAGAGGGCTTGTTTGTTTGTTTGTTTAGTAATGTCATCAGGGGCTGTCTCACTGGACAGTCTGCAGAGCTCCTCACACTGCCATCCAGAAGCAATCCTCTGTCTCCTTCCCTCTTGAGCAAAACCTCTCAAAAGTCTTGTCACCATTTTATGTTCACTTCCTGTCTCTTTCTACCTCCCGCCAAATTCTTTCTTGAGCCAACTCCAATCAGGCTTTGTTCCCCCACAAGCCCAGTGAAACTTCTTTTGTCAAGATCACCAATGCCTTTCATGTTGCTAAATTCTAGAGGCAAAACCTAATTTCCCTCTTACTTGGCCTGGCAGCAGTATCTGACACAGCTGACGTCACCTTCCTTCTTCAAATGTGTTCAACGCTTGGCTTTCAGGACACTTCACTGTCCTGGTCCCCAGTTTTCCTCCAACCGCATTTATTTCTCCTTCTCGGTCTCCTTTGCTGGCGCCTTTGAACCAGTCCTTAGACCTCTTATCATTTTTTAAAAATATATATATATTATTGATTTTTTTTACAGAGAGGAAGCGAGAGGGATAGAGAGTTAGAAACATTGACCAGCTGCCTCCTGCACACCTCCTGCTGGGGATGTGCCTGCAACCAAGGTACATGCCCTTGACCAGAGTCAAACCTGGGACCCTTTGGTCCTCAGGCCGACGCTCTATCCACTGAGCCAAACTGGTCAGGGCAGACCTCTTACCATTTTTATCTACACTCACTTCCTTGATCTCATCCAGTCTCATGTTTTCAATAACCACCCATGTGCTGATGGATTTCAAATTCGTTATTTCCAGGCCAGCTGCCTCTTCCAAAGCGTGCCTCATACAATACACTGCCTATGTGACATCTACACATGGTTTCCTCATAGGCTTCTCAAGCAGCTTGTCTTCCCCGCCAAGCCTGTTCCTTCCACTCTTCGTCACCATTCCAGTTACTCAGGCAAAAAAACACACAAAACAAACAAAAAACAAAACAAAACATTGCATTCTCATTGACTTTTTCTCACCCTGTGTCCAAGCTATTAGGCAATGCTCTTGGATCCCCATTCAAAATGTATCCAAAACTGGACTTCTCGCCACTTTCACTATGGTCTGAGTCACCATTACCTCTTGCCTGGTTTATCTCAAGAACTGCTTAAGAGGGTCTTTCTGCTTCCATCCAGCTACCTCTCTGACCTCATCTGTTGCTGCCCCCTAGGCCTTCTTGCTCTTTTTTTTTTGAATAGACACAGCATGTGGACGAGCTCCTTGGGTTGGCAGTACTCTGCCTATTACCACACACCGAAGCCAGGAGGGGACCACATTCCTGAGGACACAAAAGTTTGCCTTTGGAATGCTTTCAGTTCTAGGTTCTGCCACACGTGTCTCTTTCCTTTGGCTGGTTCTAATGCGTATCCTTTCATTACAGTAAAACTATAATCAGAAGTCCTTTGTTCTGTGAGTCATTCTAGCAAATCATTGAAGCTGAAGGTGCTCATGGTTGTCCCCTAATGTTTAGCCAGCTGGGATGATGTGAGCGGGGAACCAAGGGATCCCTGAACTGCAGCTGGTGCCTAAAGTCTTGGGCACTCATGGCAGTCTGGAGGCTGTGCACCTAACCTCGAGTTTGACTACTCATGGGAGCATGACAAGGGATTAGACAGGAATATCTAGTATCTCGGATTGAGAGAAATAGTGGCGTCTTGTGGGCAATGGTGGTTTAGAACCATTGAGTTTCCACACCTTGCATTAGATCCTGGATGGTATTCAGGACCTCTAGGTGAACACCATAGAACCAAATGTTTGTATAACTTACCTTTGCAAGTTGCTTTCACATCTGAGCTTCAAAACAGGCACTGTTACCCTCCTTTTACGGGTGAATAAACTGAAGTAAAGGGGAAGACACTTGTCCAAGGTCACTAGACTTAAACACAGGCATTCTACTTAAGTGCAGGGCTCTTTACACAGGGCCACGGACTGCGGAAGGCAATGACCACACATGTGCAGGGGGATCTTCATGATCAGCTGTCCTTTAGCTTGTTTTAGGAAACTGAAGCAACTGCGGACTTAGGACTCAGGATCCACCCCCCCTCCCACCCTCCCGCCCTGTGATTTTCTCCTTTTGGGGCAGTGAAATTTATAAGGAAATATATAGAAACTCAGGTCTTTTTCTGCTATAGAACCAGGTATTATTTCCTTAGAGCTCCTCATACAAGTGGCTCTTTCCAAGGGAGAAGAGAATTTGCTACCTTCAGCAAGACCAAAAATGGGTAAGCAAGGACATTTTTAGTTCAGAGACTCAAAGGAACCCGCCCCAGAACTGGTATCCAAGTTTCCCATTACTAATATGTACAAGTTCTGGAGCGCATGGAAAGATATTGAGCCAGGCTTACAAACCAAATGGAAAATGGCACACATGTAAATATGCAGCTTCAAGGGAAAAAAATACAATTGCCTCTTAATAAATAAAATATACCCAATTTCACTCATAATATGCAAACTACAAATTAAAATGACAAGAAGATGTCATTTTTACCTGTCAGATTGGCAGAGGAAAATATATTGGAAACCTCATCTGGCACCCTCTTAGGTTGTCGGTGAGATTCAAAATCGGTATAACCTCCGTTAAGGTGGCTTAGCAATATTTCACAAATACATATTTGCATTTAACTCAGCAAGTTCACCTTTCGGAATTTCTTCTAAAGATGTATCCACATGTTAGTGCAAAGATGTCTGCTATAAATTGAGAAGCACTGTCACAATATTTTGTCACTCCTTCCATTCAGAGATGAGCCTAACCGCAAGAGGCTTGTAGCTTCCATTCTCTTGCACTTAAAATTCTGCCCCTAGAACAGCTGGTGGTTAGAAGCTGGAAAAACACCAGAGAGGCTGTTAGCAAAGACTGGGGGAATGGTGCATAAACAGTGGCTGGAGGCCGGGAATGCAGAGAGAACATGGTGTGTAGAGGCTGGTGATGTAATCATTGGCAAAATGTTGCCAATGGAAACTTGAAAGAAAGAAAAGGCACCTAATAAACTTTTAAAAAATATATGATAAGATCTTCAGACAGAATGATAAAAGTGTTTCTTCTAACTCAGTGTCCAGGAAGAGAGACATGAGCTGAAGAGGGAACTATTCAACTTTCAGGCAGGATCTAGAGAAGAAACGGCAGCCCAAAAGATTCGATGGTTTGGCAAATACACCTGTCTTGCAAGATCACCAGTTTTTCCAGCTGGAGCTAACGTCTCAAAGTTAAAGGAGTATGAGGTCAAAAGTCAAATGAAGGGCATGGCTGTAAGAACCCTTCCGAAGACCCCTGAATGATTCAAGGCGATGCCTAAAGGACTCTCTCAACTACGGCTTCTGAGCATATTAAAGATGTCTTCCCACAGCAGCCTCAACGCATCACCCCAAGGACCTTGATTGTCTTGGTACACATAACATGGCACACCACAGAGTTGCCCTATTTTGATGGCATTATGTTCATCGGATCACTTGAACACCAGTGAAGAGGAAATAAGCCCTAAAATGATTCAGGGGCCTGCCACACAGTGAAGGTTGTAGGGGCCAGTTGTCGGAAGCACACCAAAACAGCCACTGGGTTTGGGGACAATTATTGTACCTTGCTCCTACCTCTCAGAGGCCAAGTACTGGTAGGCCTCTTCAGATTATGGAGACAGCATATACCACATTTGGGAATACTGCACCCATCAATATATTGGGAGGCTCTGAAGGATACAAGTTTTGAGGGGAGCCAGAGCAAGAATAGACTCTGTAGCAGGTTCTGGCTGCAGTTTTAGTGGCCACATGACCAGTAGATTCCATGGTGGTTAGTGATGTTTGTTGTAGAGGTGTCAGTCATGGAGACTCTCTTGCAAGTTCCATTAAAAAAAGTTGCAGTGGGAGAGAAACCAAGATGGTGGCATAGGTAAACACCTAAACTGCTGCCTTGCACAACAATTTCAAAACTACAACTAAAAGACAAAAACGGACATCACCCAGAACCACAGGAAGTCTGGCTGAGTGGAGATTCTACAACTAGAAGGAAAGAGAAAAGCACACTGAGACTCACAGGAGCTGTGGAAGGCAGAGGTACAAAGGCATGCACGCCGAGAGGGCTGGCAACTGAGTACGCAGATGGCTTTCTCAATCGGGAGGGAGACGAAAGCTCCCGACTGCCCTGAACTCCAGTTTCGGGCGAGACTCTGGGGATACGGGGAGAAACTGGACTGTCTGGCAGTGGGCAAAACTCGAGGCTGGCTTTCTCTCAGAGGTGCTTGCAGTGATTACTGCGGGACACTGAGAACCAGGGGCCTCTTAGGGCAGGGCTGATGGGAAGCCGTTGCTGATTGCTCCACCCTGAGACTCAGCCCCATCCAAGCTGAGCACAGAGGCTTTTGCATTTGAATGGCCTGGTCCTTTGAATTTTAAACTTACCTAACAAACTGCAGCTGAATTAGTGAGACCCAGAACATCCAACAGAAGGCCCAAGGCCCCATAGCAGCTTGCATTGCTTCACAGCTGGTCCTCATCTGGGAACCTCCAAAACCCAAACAAAGAAGCAGAATCTGCAGATCTCTCCATAGCTTCTGCTGGGTGGCCTCAGGCAGAGGCTAAATTACCACCTCCTTGGAGATCCAAGAGCCAGTGTACCCAGGGGTCAGAGTGGGACCATCCAGATTACAACTCCTCAGATCCATAAGGGACACACCCAGGGGGCAGACTCAGTGAGCACCAAAGCCCCACTGAATCAAGTCTTGTCTCATAAGGGTATCTCCAGCACAGAAGTTCTCCCATCGTAGACACAGCTGATCCTCACAGCCAGTTGGCCTGGAGGTCAATTCCTCCCAGTGATACCAACAACAATCAAGACTTAACTACAACAAGACTGTGCACACAGCCCACAACGGGGTGCACCAAGAGTGTCCACCTCAGGTAACTGGGGAGGCTGAGCCACTGGGACTTATAGGACACTTAGCACACAAAGCCACTCTATTAACTCAGGGAAGCAGCCAAAATGCGGAGACAAAGAAACAGGTCACAAATGACAGAAATGGAAGAAAACAAATGACTGGATATAGAGTTCAAAACCACGTTTATAAGGTTTTTCAAGAATTTTCTAGAAAAGGCCGATAAATTCAGTGAGACCCTTGAGGATATGAAAAAGGACCAACTGGAAATTAAGCATACACTGACTGAAATAAAAAATAATATACAGAGATCCAACAGCAGACTAGAGGATCACAAGAATCAAGTCAAAGATTCAAAATACAAAGAAGCAAAAAACACCCAACTCGAAAAGCAAAAGAAAAAAGAATCCAAAAATATGAAGATAGTGTAAGGAGCCTCTGGAACAACTTCAAGTGTACCAATATCTGAATTATGGGGGTGCCAGAAGAAGAGAGAGAGCAAGATATTGAAAACCTATTTGAAGAAATAATGACTGAAAACTTCCCCCACCTGGTGAAAGAAATAGACTTACAAGTCCAGGAAGCACACAGAACACAAAACAAAAGGAATCCAAAGAGGACCACACCAAGACACATCATAATTAAAATGCCAAGAGCAAAAGACGAAGAGAGAATATTAAAAGCAGCAAGAGAAAAGCAGTTAATTACCTACAAGGGAGCACCCATACGATTGTCAGCTGATTTCTCAACAGAAACTATGCAGGCCAGATGGGAGTGGCAAGAAATCTACAAAGTGATGAATAGCAAGAACCTACAACCAAGATTGCTCTACCCAGCAAAGTTATCATTCAGAATTGAAGATGAGATAAAGAGCTTCACAGATCAGAAAAAGCTAAAGGAGTTCATCACCACCAAACCAGTATTATATGAAATGCTGAAAGGTATTCTTTAAGAAGAGGAAGAAGAAAGAGGTAAAGATAAAAATTATGAACAACAAATACATATCTATCAACAAGTGAATCTAAAAATCAAGTGAATAAAAAATCTGATGAGGCGGAGGAATCCAAGATGGCGGCGTAGGTAAACACCTAAACTGCTGCCTCCCACAACAATTTAAACTGCAACTAAAAGACAAAACGTCTATCACCCAGAACCACGGGAAAGCTGGCTGAGTGGAAGTTCTACAACTAGAAGGAAAGAGAAAAGAGCATTGAGACGTGCACGAGCGCTGAAAAGCTGAGGTACGGAGGTGCGTGATCCTGGGTGCGTTGCTTTTTTCAACCCCAACGGAGACAAGCCCCCGATTACTCTGAAATCCAGTCTCTGGGGAGACGCGGGGGACCCAAACTCCTACGGGGAGAAGCTGGACTGTCTGCCAGTGAGAGTGGCTTGCTTGCAGAGCTGCGCGCAGGAATAATTGTTTACGGCACTGGGGCACAGGACTCCAAGACGCAGACGGGGACACAGAGCCGGCTTACTAGCAGCCATTGCTGTTTGCCACGCCCTAACCTAGTGACGCCCTGAGACCCCGCCCCACACAACCTACAAACCCACCCAAGCTCCAAGCAGCTCAATTAGCATAAGAAAGCCTGCCCTATCACAGCTTAACCTAGAAAACTTGCAGCCTGGGTCAGACAGCTCCAAAACCTCCAAACCCCAAGCAAAGAGGAGAAAACTGCAGCTCTCACTGTAGCTCCTGCTGAGTGGCCTCAGACAGTAGCTGACCTGCACCCCATTGGAGATCCAGAAACCAGTGTACCTAGTGGTCAGTGTGAGACACCAGATTTCAACTCCTCACATCCATAAGTGACACATTCAAGAGGCAGACTCAGTGAGCACCAAAGCCCCACTGAAACAAGTCCTGCCCCATAAGCATGTCTTCAGCGCAGCACTTCTTCCATTATAGACACAGGGAGTGCTCACAGCTAATTGGCCTGGAGGTCAATTCCTCCCAGTGTACCAACAGCAATTCAGGCTTAACTACACCAAGACTTTGCACTCAGCCCACAAAGGGGTGTACCAAGAGCATCCACATCAGGTGATTGGGGAGGCTGAGCTACTGCCCCCTATAGGTCACCTACCACACAAAGCCACTCCATCAACACAGGGAAGCAGCCAAAATGCAGAAACAAAGAAACATGTCACGAATGAAAGAAACGGAGGAAAGCAAACTACTGGATGACATAGAGTTCAGAATCACATTTATAAGGTTACTCAAGAATCTTCTAAAAACCACCGAGAAACTTGATGACACTTCTGAGGAGCTTAGTGAGACCTTCAAGGACCTTAATGAGAATGCCAAAAAAATGGAAAAGGATCAGTCAGAAATGAAGCATACACTGTCTGAAATAAAGAATATACAGAAGCTCAACTGTAGATCAACATACCCCAAGAATCAAATCAAAGATCTGAAATATGTGGAAACAAAAAACATCCAACCAGAAAAACAAAAAGAAAAAAGAATCCAAAAATATGAAGATAATGTAAGGAGCCTCTTGGACAACTTTAAGCGAAACAACATCGGAATTTTTGGGGTGCCAGAAGAAGGGAGAGAGCAAAATATTGAAAACCTATTAGAAGAAATAATGACAGAAAACTTTCCCTACCTGGTGAAAGAAATAGACTTACAAGTTCAGGAAGTGCACAGAACCCCATACAAGAGGAACCCAAAGAGGACCACACCAAGACACATCATAATTAAAATGCCAAGGGCAAAAGACAAAGAGAGAATATTAAAAGCAGCAAGAGAAAAACAGTTAATTACCTACAAGGGAGTACCCATACGACTGTCAGCTGATTTCTCGGCAGAAACTATGCAGGCCAGAAGGGAGTGGCAAGAAATATTCAAAGTGATGAACAGCAAGAACCTACAGCCAAGATTACTCTACCCAGCAAAGCTATCATTCAGAGTTGAAGGTCAGATAAAGAGCTTCACAGACAAGAAAAAGCTAAAGGAGTTCATCGCCACCAAACCAGGATTACATGAAATGCTGAAGGGTATTCTTTAAGAAGAAGAAGAAGAAGAAAAAGGTAAAGATAAAAATTATGAACAACAAAATGACATCAAATACATACCTACCAACAAGTGAATCTAAAAATCAAGTGAATAAAAAATCTGAAGAACAGAATGGACTGGTGAATATAATAGAATCAGGGACATAGAAAGGGAGTGGACTGACAATTCTCAGGGGAAGCAGGTGTGAGGGGTGCGGGAAGAGACTGGACAAAAATCGTACACCTATGGATGAGGACAGTGGAGAGGGGGTAAGGACAGAGGGTGGGGTGGGAACCGGGTGGAAGGGAGCTATGGGGAAAAAAAGAGGAACAATTGTAATAATCTGAACAATAAAGATTTATTTTTAAAAAAAAGCTGCAGGGGGCTGGCTGGCGTGGCTCAGTGGTTGAGCATTGACCTATGAACCAGGATATCACGGTTCGATTCCCAGGTAGGGCACATGCCCACGTTGCGGGCTCCATCCCCAGTGGGGGGCGTGCGGGAGGTGGCCAGTTGATGATTCTCTCTCATCATTGATGTTTCTATTTTTCTCTCTCCCTTTCACTTCCCCTCTAAAATCATATATATATATATATATATATATATATATATATATTTTTTTTTAAGCTGCAGTGTGGACCTGAAAGTTCTGCTGCGTGGCCATGCCTGTAATAGTTAATGTTCTCAGAAGCAGATCTTAACCAATGATGGAGGAAGAGTTGGTAGATAAATATCCTAACTTCCTTGCTCCTCATATGGGATAACTCTGAAGTGTGCCCAACACCAGCTCCCAGGGTTCCCTGATGGAATTAAACCCCAGTTACTCACAACTCATCCTTTATTGGCTTTCTTCCTTTTTCTCCCACACTTTTATCTCCTACTGGAGATCCTTTCCCCTAAATAAAGTCCTTGCCCTCTAATCCATGTCTATCCCTGGAAGGCCCTAACCTAACCAGCCAATGATTAGGAGGGAAAGAGTCTTGCTCATCTTTGACTCTACCCAAAGTAGAGCTTTTTCTCCGAATGGAAAATTCTTATGATGCAGTGCTTTAGTTTACTGACAGTTCCGTGAGTTCTTTTCTGCAGAATTGCAAGTGCATAATATTCTCTTGATCATGGGAAAGGTTTGCCAGAAGCATCGGAAGTGAAGTAGTCTTCTGTTCTCACTGAGCTTTGAATCTGGTGGACACCAAGAACTTCCATTCACTGATGCTTGGTGGTAGGCACTATACTAAGCATTTTATTTATTTTTAAAATATATATATTTTTATTAGAAGTATTGAACAGACTGTCAGACTACAGTGGGAAGGCAGGGGAGGGTTGGGGCGGGGGGTAAGAGACCAACCGAAGGACTTGTAGGCATGCATATAAGCACAACCAATGGACACAAGACACTGGGGGGGGGAGGACATGTGCCAGGGGTAGGGGAAGTGGGGGAGAGGTCGATGGGGAAAAAAGAAGACATACGTACTACTATTTGTAATACTTTAAACAATAAAATATTAAAAAAACAATAAAATAAACATTAAAAATTTTTTTATTGATTTCAGAGAGGAAGGGAGATGGAGAGAGAGATAGAAACATCAATGATGAGAGAGAATCATTGATCAGCTGCCTCCTGCATGCCTCCTACTGGGGCTTGAGCCCGCAACCTGGGCCTGTGCTCTGATGGGGAATCAAACCATGACCTCCTGGTTCATAGGTCGACGCTCAACCACTGAGCCATGCCGGTGGAGCTGGTTTGTTTCTTTGAGCTGGGTGTGAGAGGCAGGAGGATGTGTTAGAGATGTGAACACATTTTTATTTACTTATGGTCATTCATGACCTATACCCAGGGCACCACCTTCCAGGCAAACATTTAACTTTGGAGCACTAGTAGAAAATGACTCACTAACTTTTACATTACTTTTCTTTCCTTATATGAACACTGTCACATTAGGTTTGTAGCTTTTAAGTTCATATACTCACACAGGTACAAAGACATTCACATATATTATTCACAGTGTGGGGTGGTTTACATAAGGGCTTCCTAGTGCAAACGGAGTTGTTGGTTTGCATCTCAAATTAGTTCCTGCTAACCTAGTAACTAAAGCAAATTCCTTCGTGAAAAAAAGTTTCCAAGCATGACCTGGTAATTGTTTTAATGGGTTTTCAATGGAGGGTGAAGTTCCATGCTGTGTGCCCTGCGGGCATTCCATAAATATGTTTGACTGACTCTGTTAACAACCCACATAGAAAAAAAACAAATATGTGCTATTTCAGTTGTCTTTTTTTTTTCAGTCTCTGTCTTTAGTGCAGATATCTATAAGCATGTAAGGTAAACAGGGGGCTGCTACAGAGGAGGGGAGTTACCCATGAAGCACTCTGGGCTGGCAAGTTTCACCTCGACTAAGATTGTCTGTGGGCCCTAACCAGTTTGGCTCAGTGGATAGAGCGTCAGCTTGCGGACTGAAAGGTCCCAGGTTCGATTCCAGTCAAGGGCATGTACCTGGGTTGCAGGCACATCCCCAATAGGAGGTGTGCAGGAGGCAGCTGATCGATGTTTCTAACTCTCTATCCCTCTCCCTTCCTCTCTGTAAAAAATAAAAATATATATATTTAAAAAAAAGATTGTGGGCACCAGGGATCTGCCCACCCCAAATCAGGGAGGAGGCCTCACACGGATCAACTGAGAGAAGTAATGACTCAGAAAGGTAATTTCCCACCTACGTTGGAGAACCTAATATTGGTACAGACAATCCCGTTTTCTCCACAAGGGATAGATCTGCTCTGACCTTGGCATTGTGGTGGATACTAATATATTGTCAGTATCTGATGTACATACACCCGAGATAAGAAAGGTGTATAAGGCGTCTTCACATCCTCTTCTCCCAAAACATTCATTGAGCCGTTCTATAAGAACGTACATGTGTGTCCAATCGGCGTGATTCAATGGTTGAGCATCAACCTATGAACCAGGAGGTCATGGTTTGATTCCCAGTCAGGGCACAGGCCCAGGTTGAGGTCTTGATCCCCATTGTGGGGCATGCAGGAGGCAACGTATCAATGATCCTCTCTCATCGTTGATGTTTCTATTTCTCTCTCTTTCTCCCTTCTGCTCTAAAATCAATAAAAAATATTTAAAAAAAAGAATGTATAACTCTTTCTATAGGCACAGTATGTTGAATATCATCTGAGGGTCATGATCATTTGGGGCATAATAAAGACCATCCACATGCCTATTAGATAGCAAACCGAACTTCAGTAAGATCACCCCTGAGCAGGTTCTAGAATTAGAATAAAGCTTTTGTTCTTACTTGGAGGAATCTTCCATATGAGCAACAGAACAGAGGACTCTCGGGTGGTAGAAAACAGGAGGTTGCCTGCAGGCAGGCGCTGGAGGAAGAATACAGGTGACGTACAGGTAAAATGGCCCAGGGCTGCCACGTGTTCATGTAGCGTCAGAAACCTCTGGTTTGAAGTTCAATTCTTTGCGTTTTTCTAGATAAGCCATCCATTATCTTACCTATACATGGGGATGTACCTCTTCCTCAGAATAAAACAACTAGAATGTTTCAGCGGGCTTTGTCACCGAGGAATGTAAGGGGCCCCTCCAGTTCCTTGGTGGAAGTTACAAAGTTACTTCGAGCAACTGCTCTCCCTGCCTCCACTTCTGAGTCACCGAAGTAGAGAAACAGGCTCTAGTCATGGCTCTGATGGGAAAGGAGTAGCGTTTAGGCCTGGCTTCCAGTGTGGGCACGGTTAATTCTCATTCACGAGGCAAGTTCTGCCACCTGGCGGTAAGAAATAAAATGCCAATAGCTCTTCTCATCTCATCTCTATACGGTATTATTTTTCATTCCATTTTTGCAAACCCATGCATAGGCTCTGACTTGGGGCTTGCTGGTCTGCCACCAACCGAAGACCCCTAACTGACACTAGTGACGCTGACACATTGGGGAGCATTTTCCCACAAAGATCTCGAGCTCAGCCATCTGAAAACACCTTTGAAATGTTTTGGAAGAGCTGGGAGAAATAAAGGTGAGGAGCCGGAGGGGCTGGCAGGTAAAGAAGAAAGAAAGCATGAATTCATTCATTCATACACGATCATTCATTGAGTCACTATTGAGTCCCCAAGCCGACAATAATTAATTTACAAATAGAAATGTGTAAGACACCCCATACACACACACACACACACACACACACACACACACACTCCTTTAGTGACAAGGAGACAGTGGATGGCTATGTTAGGTTGGGAAGATAAATCGGATAATTCTTGCTTCCTTGGGAAGGCCAAGGGGAGGGCAACATCAGGAAGAGTCCATTAGGGGGAGTGCTAAGTCTCCAGAAAGGAAACACAAACTGGGCTAATTCTGGAATATGCCCACAATTCCTTGGGGATTCAGCCTATTATTCCTCACAGGGAGTGGAGATACCCCAGCACCCGGGTAGAGCTCCCAATAACCTTCTCCAGCTCTGCAAACACTCCCGTTCCTTCCTCTCTCACCAACCCTTACTTCTCCTTTGCACCTAGGATCTCAGAGTGTGGTCCTGAGCATCAATGCTGTCACCACCTGGGAAACTTTTAGACATGCAAATCCTCAACCTGACCGGTTTGGCTCAGTGGATAGAGCGTCAGCCTGCAGACTGAAGGGTCCAAGGTTGGATTCCAATCAAGGGCATGTACCTTGGTTGCGGGCACATCCCCAGTAGGGGGTGTGCAAGAGGCAGCTGATCGATGTTTCTAACTCTCTATCCCTCTCCCTTCCTCTCTGTAAAAAATCAATAAAATATATTTAAAAAAAATTTTTTTTAAAGAAATGCAAATCCTCAGGCCCTGCCCCAGACCCAGTGAATCAGACACCCTGGGAGTGTTTTAAACCCCCCACCCCTGCCAGCGATTTTGGTGCATGCTAAAGTTTGAGGACCACTAGTCTAGAAAACCATGTCAATATGGACCAGGGAGACTGGTGGGAGTGAGTTGCAGGCAAGGAAAGAGCAATGGACCCTACAGGCCAATCTAGTCCCCCCCGCCCCCCAACAGAGTGTAAGAAGAAGCCGAGGAGCCAATGCAGAGGGAGATGACAGTCATGGCAGAGGCTTCGGCCAACTCAGTTGGGCCCTTGTGCCTGAACACTAACCCCCAAACTCACCCTCAGTCAGATCGGTTATGGAACCATGATCTTCAGACTGGAGACGTGGCCCCAAGCCTTCACACTGCTCTAGAGAGGGAGCCCTACCGTGTCCAGGGCAGGGGAGATGGAGCAGGGCTATGCCCACCCCACCCACGCTCCACTGCCTTCCGGACCCCACAGGCCTCATCCCACCTCCCCGGCGGCGTGGTGCAGTGAAAACTCCCTCCCGGGACGGGGACACCTGGCCTGAACACCAACTTCATCAAACCCCCGCAGGCACTCTGGACCCTGCTTCCTCCTCCGCTGAAGGAAAAAGAAACAAACAAAAAAACCTACTTACTAAAGGGAGTCGCTACTTAAGTGCGCGGTGTTGCAGTCCGCGCGATGCCACTAGGCGGGCACTATTCCCTCGTGTTTTTCCTGCCACCCTTCCCTCACTCTCCAGCATCCGTCTGTCTGTGCCTCCCGCTCTGGCATTTCTAGCCCCGAAGTGGGCACTTAACAATGTGAAATAAACAAGCATGCTTCTGCTGGCTTTCAGATTTGTTTCTAGCTGCTGCCAAGAAGTGCCAGCTCCGAGCCCAGAGCGCAGACTTCGCCAGCCGGCTCAGAAGAAACCACTTTTTAGCTCAGCTCCCTGCCCCGCGCGCCTCCTCCCCACACTTGGCCTCACAAAGAGCAGAAGCCCGTGTTGGGGGACAGGCTCCGGATTCCAAAGTCCGGGGCACCTGGGCCTGGAGTCCGTCTAACTCAGCTGTGGACTAGAAGGCGGGCCCGGGCGGGGCGCGAGCCCTCCCCCACCTCCCCCGGCCGGTGACTGTCAGGTCGCATCTGCTCCAAATTTATAGCTCGTCCTCGGGCCGTCGCCGGCCTCTCCACGGCCTCTTTACCAAGTGCAGCCCCAGCTGAGACCCCTCCCGCGGGGAGGGAGGGGACGTGCCGCCCCGGCCCCGGGCTGGGAGCGGAGCAGGAGCAGGTGTGGAGCGGGGTTCGCAGCGGCGCGCGCGGTCACCCTCCAGAGCACCGCGGAGACCCCGCTTCACCCCCGCGTGCAGACAAAGGCGCGGGGTCTGGCCAAGGGCGGCTCATTACCCCGACCTGCCGGGAGCGGATGATGGAGAGGGCGGGAGCGGGGAGGGCCGAGCGCCCGGGCGCAGAGGGCGGACCGCAGGGCGGAGCGCAAGGGGAGGAGCGGGGGGCGCCACGGGTCTGCGGCCAAGAACCCCCGCGCCGAACCCCTAAGGCCAGCTCTGACCTGGGCTCCCAAGGCTGGGGAAAAGGAGCAGGGACAATGGGAGGCCCACGGGGCTGTGCAGGGACCCGCCGCCCCGCTGATGGCTATTGTCCGCCTGCGCCCGCGTCCTCCCCGCCGCAGACACGTGCCCCGGGAAGGGTCGCTGTCTGCGGAGGGAGGCGGGTGGGGGACTGAACGGAGGCAGGCGCCCGAAGACACCAAAGAGCAATGGCACCGCGGCGGCCTCCGACACGTCCCCAGGTGCCTGCGGATGAGGGGGCTGCCACTTGCTCCCCTTCCCGCCCCAGATGTTCTGTCTTCTCACATGAAGACCCTCTCCTCTGACCCGAACTGACCTAGGAGATCCCCGCCTTTATTAGTACATTTTTCCTGGGCGCTGGATGCCTTTGTTTGGGCTTTGGGATGCTGAGGTAGAAGGTGAAGGTTACTAAGTAACTAACATAGTAACAATACCATTACGGCCCCTAAAAGGTATAATCCATTTTCAAACTTCCCCAGTTGTCTCAATTCTTTTTCTTCATGGTTGTTGTTGTTCGAATCCAAATGTGTCTATCGAGTGGAATGTCTCTTTAACCTCATGTTTCCCCCTTAATCGCTCTCTTTCTCTACCCCCCCCCACCCCCCTTGCAATGTATTTGTTGAAGACGCTGGGTCATTTATTCAGTAGCATTTCATAGTCTGGATTTTGTTGAATATATCCCTGTGGTGTCATTTAACATCTTCTTCTGCCTCTATATTTCCTGTAAATTGGTTGTTAGATAGAAGAGGCTTGACCAATTAATACTTGATTATTATTATTTTATTTTTTGCAAGACTACTCCATAGGCGGCATTGTCTCAGGAGTGATGCCTGCCTGTCTGTTTCATTGTTGTTGTGTTAGCAGCCAGGCATGATCGTGGCCCACGTCCATTAGTTCATTAGAAAATGACCAAATCATGGCATTCTGCTTCTGTGAGTCCATTTCCATGTATCCGCTGGCATACTTCTCGGAGGAAAACTGCCCGGCACTGTTTATCCTGAGGTGCCTTTGGGGGTAGGAATGGTAGGTAAATACTTGATTCGTTTCCTTTACTCATTATTTCTCCAAATTATACGTTGACTCCCTAGCATCCTCCAGAGGTGAGCAATGATTTTTTTGAAAACATCGTTATGGACTCCTGGATTGAATTATATTGGATGTGTTTCACACCAAGTGCCTTTTGATTCCATGGATCTTCTATTTTATTTTAAAATATATTTTTATTGATCTCAGAGAGGAAGGGAGAGGGAAAGATAGAAACATCAGCGATGAGAGAGAATCATTGGATGGGCTGCCTCCTGCACGCCCCACACTGGGGATCGAGCCCGCAACCGGGGCATGTGCCCTGACCAGGAATCAAACCGTGACCTCCTGGTTCATAGGTCGATGCTCAACCGCTGAGCAACACCGGCCGGGCTGCGTGGATATTTTAAAACTAGGAAGTATCTTATTAAAAACCCTGAGTCCTGGCTTCTCCTCTGGATGGCCTGGCAATCCCGAGCCCCTTCCAGCATGGCTAGAGCAGGCTGTGGCTGAAGGGCACTGCCCTCTGTGGTGGGCATTTATTCTTGCCCTGGTCTGCTCAGATCTTTTCTATCTCCCAGGACCCTGCAGTTGGGAGTTTATAAAGCAGTTTCAATCTGTGTTTCCTCTGACAGATGACAGAACTGCGAAGTGCCTCAGCCTACCTAGGACCAGGAGTCTCCTGGCTGCCTCGCCAGAGGAGAGAACCAGCCGGACTCTGCCTGACCTTCAGTGCGGGTTGAGTCAGAGACCTCGCGGTAACCTTCCTCCCAATCCCCAAAACGCCCTTTGCAGAGGAAACTTGGGACGGTTCCAAACTCCTCTCCCTCTCTTGCCTCCCACACGCAGTCAGTCACCTAGCCGCTAATTAGCCTCTCCGCCTCCATGTCTGCCCCTCTCCAATTCATCCTTTTCACTCAAAATTGTTTTTCGCAAAACATAAGTCTCGTCATGTCACTCTCTGGCTTTAAAATCCTTAAAATCCGTCAGTAACTCCTCCTCACATCTAGTTGAGACCTAAGTCAACCTTTTGCGCCTGACAAGGCCCCCGTGACCTGGGTCTTTGCCGCACTTGCCTCCGTACCTCATGCTGTGCCCCTGTCAAGCCCCTGTCCTCCACCCAGGCGGCACCGTGCACAGCGCTGTCCACATTGTGTCCTTGGGATTTTCTGTGTGCTTCCTTAAGCACCCACGCCTCCACCAGCTGACTCCCACTCCAGTTTGTCCCCCTTCAAGCTTTGATCTTCTTAGGAAAACCTTTTCTGGCTCATCCGTTGTCCTGCTCTGCACGTCTATGGCATCCTGTGCTTTCTGTAAGAACAGCACTTGCATGGTGTGTGGGTGTGTGTTCCTGCATGTGTGTGTATGTGTATATGAGTGCGGGAGACTGTGGCTGTGTGTGTATGTAAGTATGTGTATGGGTGTGTGTTTCTGCATGTGTATGTGTATATGTGTATATGAGTGTGGGAGATTGTGTGTGTGTATGTGTGTGTATGTGTGTATGAGTGTGGGAGATTGGGTGTGTGTATATGTGTATATGAGTGTGGGAGATTGTGTGTGTGTATATGTGTATATGAGTGTGGGAGATTGTGTGTGTATGTCTATATGTGTATGGGTGCATGTTTCTGCATATGTATGTGTGTATATGAATGTGGGAGATTGTGGCTGTGTGTATGTGAGTATGTGTATGGGTGTGTGTTTCTGCATGTGTATGTGTATACATGTATATGAGTGTGGGAGATTGTGTGTATATGTGTATATGAGTGTGGGAGATTGTGTGTGTGTATGTGTGTATATGTGTATATGAGTGTGCGAGATTGTGTGTGTGTATGTGTGTATATGAGTGTGGGAGATTGTGGCTGTGTGTGTGTGTGTGTATATGTATAAATGAGTGTGGGAGATTGTGTATGTGTATATGTGTATGGGTGCGTGTTTCTGCATATGTATGTGTGTATATGAATGTGGGAGACTGTGGCTGTGTGTGTATGTGAGTATGTGTATGGGTGTGTGTTTCTGTATGTGTATGTGTATACATGTGTATGAGTGTGGGAGATAGTGTGTGTATGTGTGTATATGTGTATATGAGTGTGGGAGATTGTGTGTGTGTATGTGTATATGTGTATGGGTGCGTGTTTCTGCATGTGTATGTGTGTATGAGTGTGGGAGATTGTGGCTGTGTGTGTGTGTGTGTGTGTGTGTGTTTCTGCATGTGTATGTGTATATGAGTGTGGGGGGTTGTGTGTATATGTGTATGGGTGCGTGTTTCTGCATGTGTATGTGTGTATGACTGTGGGAGATTGTGCTGTGTGTGTGTGTGTGTGTGGCACCCTCCTCCTCCCGCTGGGAGGATAATTAAAGCACCAAGCTGCAGAGCTGGCAGGCAGTGTTCCCTGGGGTGCGTTTCATGGGGTTGATTAATGAGGCCAGGGAGTTAATGAGGAGAAAGCTAAACGGAAGGAGCTGAGCAGTGGGGAGGGGGGTGTTGGGGGAGAGGACTCCGAAGGCATCTCCGCCCTTTCTTTTCAGGGAGGCCGAGCACAGCCACATGGTGCACTGGCTCTGCGTGGCCCTGGCCCAGCAGAGAAGGGGCGCCGCCTCACACCGGCTGCAGTGGGGACTCGCCACTTCTTCCCCTGTGAGCGCCTAACCCAGACAAACAGAGAAAGAACATGCCCTTGCGATCGAAGACACGGCACAGGACTGCAGGAGACCACCCTCTTCTTTTCACCTGGAGGAACGCTGGGCCGGGCTCCCAGATCACCTGCAGGTTTCATTTCCCACCTGAATTAAGAACTCAGGTCTGTCAGTACGGAGTAACCTGAGACAAGTGACTCAGTACTTGGAGCCTCAGTTTCTGCATCTGTCAAATGGGATCATACTCCTTACCCCACTGAGTGTATCCCAGACATTACTCTAGGCGTTTGGCATGTATAATCGCGTTCACTGTTCCCCAAAAGTCTGGGAGGTAGGCTGTAGTATTATCATCTTTATCCCATGGATAAGGGCATTGGGGCAGGGAATGTGACATAACCTGCGTGAGGTCACCCACCTACGTGGGGGACCCAGCCGCTAAGCAGTGAAGCTCGAAGTGACCCCAGAGCCTGTGTCCTTAAGCCATGGTGCTACTTCACAAGCAGGTTTCAAGGATCTCATCATATAATCCACAAAAAGGACTTTGTAAATTGTAGATGCTAAGTAAATGTGAGAAACTAGTCTTCTTCCTCTTCTTCTTCCTCTTCTTCTTCTCCTTCTTCTTCTTCCTCTTCTTCTTCTTCTTCTCCTTCTCCTCCTCCTCCTCCTCCTCCTCCTCCTCCTCCTCCTCCTCCTCCTCCTCCTCCTCCTCCTTCTCCTCTTCCTCCTCCTCCTCCTCCTCCTCCTCCTCCTTCTCCTCCATTCTCAGTTTTTAGCCAAGGCAGGGAGGGATCCAGCCCTGAACAGAAAGAGAACAAGCAGGGTGCCCCCCCGGCAGTCTGTGGCTGCGTCCTAACCGAAGTGGAGGATCCAAACAGAAAATGACCTCGGCCTGAGCCCCCATATGCACCCTCAGTGCACACCCCTCTGGTCAGGCTGTGGACACACCAAACAGTCTCCGTGTCCCCATAGGAGCAGTGGCCTCAGTTTGAAAGGATGGAGCCCGGTGCCGAGGGATGGGGCCGAGTGTGGACCCTGAACCAACCGTGTTCCGACAGGGTCAGTGATTGACCAGCGAGCTGTGTGCACCTGGTGAGTTGCTTGGTGACACGGAGCCTCACCTGGCGGTTGGGAGTAATTGCACCCTGCTTCCCGGGCTGCTGCAGACGGACCGACACGAAGCTTTGTGTGTGAAAAGCCACTGTGACTTGATGTTGTGCTTTGGGTCTAGAAATGGTTGGCAGGGCAGTCCAGGTTCCTTCCCGGGGGTGTGCCAGGGGGTTCCACCAATAGGCGAGAGGGCGAGGTGCCTGGGCCGCCCAATCAACACCCCCCCGCCCCCCACCCACTGCCCAGTGCCCTGACTTTAGGATCTGCAACAACTCATTGACCTCCAGTCAAGAGCAATTTGAGGCCAGAAACCAATCAGCTCCAACCATGTCTTGATGAGCTTGAAATGAGCCGGTTTCCTCTGGCTGAGTTTCTCCTGCTGAATCAGGGAAACCGAGGCAGCCTAGGCCCACTCAGAACGCATCCGTCTGCCCCCCTCTTGCCAGACCCCACCGCCTCCCCACCAACGGAACTCCGAAGCCTCCGGGCCGCACTAGTGACTCCCACCGCCCACCCCGTCCCTGTGGGAGCCGCCAGCGCTGGCACCACGGGGCACATCAATAATTTCTCTGAGAAGGAGCTTGTGTCTAGAGAAACCAATATTTAACATCCCCATTTACATTGAAAGCGTGATTCTGATTATGAGATGGTAATGAGGGGATTAGCCAGAGGAGAGAGCCCCCCCCCCACCGGCGCCCCCTCCATCGCCCTTTAGTGGGCTTATTCCTGAAGGAGGAGGTGTGGGGGAGGGTGCGGGCACTCCTACTGGGAGAGCATCAGAGATGCCAGCGCAGGGCAGGGGTCCTCCAAGGCCCCTTACTCATGTCTGGAATCAATTAGTGCCGGGCGGGTGATGGGTGAGCTAGCAGCCCCTGACTCTGAGGGCCTCCCGTTGCTTTCCGCTGGGCTGGGCTGGGCTGGGCTGGGCTGAGCCTCCAAGGAGTTTCTCCAGACAGGTCAATTTCACGTGACCACTTTGCCTCTGAAGTAGAGGGCAGAGGGAATAAGTCTGTTGGAAGAACTTTTTCTTAGTTCCTGGCTCCTCTGACTTAACCTCAAAGCCAGCCCCGCCCCTAAGTCCCCTGAAATGGCATCCTGGTTCTCCCTGTCCCAGACCAGCCTCTTAACCAGGCAGCAGATTATCTCTGGCTCTTCCTGGGGGATGGGGGTGGGGGGGTGGTAGGACAGAACCCAAGGGGGTCACCCATCCTGAGGCCCATTTGTTGGTGGACAATTGCGCTCAGACGCGATAATTCAGTGTGTGATTGTGGTCACGCCCCCCCTTTTGTGCCCCTTTCAGAGCCAATCTCCCAGGCCCAGATGGGTTAATCCATAATGCAGACGAGCAAGTAATTGGCTGTCAGCCCAGCCCCCTGCACCCCTTCCCCTATTAGTGCCACTGCCCTAATGAAGCCCAGCTTGGAGAGCCCCCTTCTCAATGAGGCGCCAGCCCCAACTCAGCCAGGCACACATGTGTCTCCGCTGCTCTGCCCAAAGCCTGGCTCCCTTTAGGGACCTCCAGCCCAGCCTCCCCGGGGTGACCCAGCTGCCAGGGCTGCGGCAGCCCAGGGGGGAGGCTGTGATGGATGGGAGGGAGTTAGTTAATAGAGCCAAAAACACATGGGCCCTGTCCCCACACCGACCCTCCCAACACACACACACACATACACACACACACACACGTTTACAGCTTCCTCTGCCAGCAGTCCTGGCCTTTGGAAATAGCCCATGGAATACCCTCCACGCCCACCTCCTACCTAAGCTGTGCCGAAATGGGGCCTACGTGGGGGTGGTGAAGCTGCTTCTTTGGACAATGGCCCAAGTCATTGCTGCCCAGCCCTTCCCAACCTCTGCCAGTCTAAGTGCCCTGTGGGTTGGCTGAAGGCAGCGTTAAAAGATGTGCTGGGCCCTCAGTCTCCAACGTCTCAACTCATATTGGAATCTTACCAAGAGGTTTTTCTTTTCCTTCATTCTTGGACTCCATCTCTGTTTCTTGATCCGACTCCTTTTCCTACCCACTTCCCAACCAATTTGTTACTTAGAGACAGAACTAGAACCAGGCCCCCGACATGAGACAGGCGTCCGTGGACAAGAGCCGCTCCCCTCGCTGGAGCTGCCTCGTACCAGGCTTGTACCAGGCTTCCCCATCAGCTTATGACCTCCCTGTCTCTGCAAGGACTCAAGTCAAGCCTGGTTAAGATCTGTTTAAAATATCTTAGGAGAGAGTTTGGGGACGGTATTTGCAAAGAGACCTCTACTCTCTGATTCCCTGCACTTACTTCCTGTTCCCACCTCTCTGTGCCCCCTCCCCTCAACGCAGAACAGCTTTGCTGGTCCCTCTTCCAAACCAAAGGAGGAAAGGAGAGACTGACTGGGTGCTGTCTGGGCTGGAGCTGCTCTGGGTGCCCATCCAGGCGGGAGCTCTGTGTCCTGAAGAGACCCCTTGACCCATAATGTGCCTGCTGGCTTTCTCTAATTAACCCTTTAAAATGGATACTTTTATATTTCTTCATTATTAATAACAAAATATTTTTAAATGGAGGAAAGAAAGATGGAAAAAGCGTACATATACTTTCACACCTAATTCAACCACGAATTGCACTTTGGTTTGTATTTTCCACTTTTATAGGCATATAGGAAATCACCCAGCACAATGAACGTGTGTATTAAATGTCTTCTGTGTGCCAGGTACCGTGCTTATAATTTTTCTACCTGGATCGTAACTCCAGATCCATGCCTAGCTTTCTTTCTCCTCTCCAAACGCCAGGTTATTGCCATGGAATAGGTAAACCTTCTCATCGTGGAATATTTGAAAATTCTCACATTTAGAGACAGGGTCTCGGGGCCTATCAAGATTGGAATCCAAAAGGGGCACCAAAGCCACAGCGGGCAGTCGCTTTGTGATTAAGACCCTGGGGAGGAAAAGAAGGCCCCACGCTGATGAGTGCAGGGCTCAGGGGGTGGAGGCAAGCGGCCCTGAGAAAAGTCTAGCCCCGTGTCTGATTAGACGGGGGAACAACACCAAGTGGTGAAACAGTATTCCGAGGTTGCTTCTAGGAAATATTGAATATTTATGAGCGATGCAATCAGGGCCTAGGAGGTAAGGCTTTAAACCTACATAGGCAGCGGGATGGGGGTAGGGAGGATGGAAGAGAGACATGAAAGGGACACAATGGGAAAGGGAGAGGGACACAAGAAAGGAAGTAAAGGTGCCCTGGCCGGTTTGGCTCAGTGGATGGAGTGTCAGCCTGCAGACTGAAAGGTCCCAGGTTCGATTCCGGTCAAGGGCATGTACCTTGGTTGCGAGCACATCCCCAGTGGAGGGTGTGCAGGAGGCAGCTGATGGATGTTTCTCTCTCATCGATGTGTCTAACTCTCTATCCCTCTCCTTTCCTCTCTGTAAAAAAAATCAATAATATATATATATATTTTTTTTTTTTAAAAAAAAGAAAGGAAGTAAAGGAAAAGTACATTCCCATGACTTGTCAGAGGAGTGACTTCCCTGCATGACCTGAACTTTTCCAGGTTAGACTGCGCTTCTCTGGGGAAACCCAGAGAGATCTTGGAGTCATCTTTACTTCAAGGAATTTAGCTCCGGGATATTTGGGGGGAAACAACGCCCTGGATGATGTAAGAAGGCCCTTGATGATGTAAGAAGGTCAATGTGGGAAGAGGGACTCAAGGGCGGAGGGATCCCTGCAGATACAGGCGAGAGGCCCAGTGTTCTAGGAATACAAATACGTCTACCAACAGCCGCACACGCAACCCAAAAACACAGACTAAAGACTCAGTGGTGTAAGGTGGAAAGCCTCTCACATGTGTGTTCAATGCAAATGCATTGAATGTAAATCTTCCTTTGAATGTAAATTATCAGAGGCGAGGGAATATCTTTTTTCATTGAAGAAGGGGACATCTTTCTTTGGATGTCGGGGATTTGAATATATTAATTGGTCTGTCTTTGTGAAGTTGGTGATCCCCTACAGAGAGAGGGGGCGGGGGAAGGGGGCATGAAGACAGACAAATTGAGATGGAGAGTGATACAGAATAGAGTCCACTTCTGACTAACTGCAAAAGTGCCAGGAGTCACAGAAATGAGCAAACGCAAAGAGCAGCAGGTTTAATTATTGATGGGCAGCAGGGACTAAGGGATCTAGGGAGGGACTAAAAACAGAACGATAGAAAAAGATCTGGCGGTCTTAATGGATTATACTCAGCAGAGGACTGTAGAAGTCATTCTGTTACTAGAATTATATATATGTGAGTAACATGTTGGAGAGGAGGGGAGCAGGGCGAATCTTCCTGCTGCTACCCCCAGATGCAAGTCTTTCACAGCTATGTGGTGTACAAGGCCTACAGGTGTAGGGCCAGCCTGCGTTTAAATCCTGGATCCTCTATTAACTAGCCAAGTGATTTTAGGCAACTTACTGAACCACTCTGTCTCCGCCTCCCCACGTGTAAAATGAAGGTAACCACAGTAGCTATTCAGAGAGTTTTTAGGAGAATTAAATGAGTAGCCCAGTTAGAACAGCCCTGGCAATGGTAAGTTCACAGGAGATGTTACCTACTGTAACTCATGTCTTCATTTACATTAAATGAGTACCGACTACATGCTACACATCATGTCAGGCGCCAGGGGTACAAAGAGGAATAAGAGCCTGGCCAGCATGGCTCAGTGGTTGAACATCAACATACGAACCAGGAGGTCACGGTTCAGTTTCCGGTCAGGGCACATGCCCTGGTTGTGGGGGCTCAACCTCCAGCAGGGGGCGTGCAGGAGGCAACCGATCAATGATTCTCTCTCATCATTGATGTTTCTTCCTCTCTCTCCCTCTCCCTTCCTCTCTGAAATCGATAAAAATATTTTTAAAAAAATATTTGCCGGAGTGAGTTGCAAAGTGTGTCCCCCACTAGCTTCCCCACAGGCAGTAATCAATATGAGGTGGGGGAGAGGACTGTCCTCAGATGGAGACTAAGATGTAGTTCCTGCTCTCTAAGGGGAAGTTGGAGCTTATGGGGGAAGATAGACATGTAAGCAAAAAGATTAAAACATCCTAAGTTATACAGCAGGGGAATAAATCAAGTGGCTTGGGAGGACCCCACAGTCTGGGAGAGCCAGGGAGGACTCACTAATCAGATGACTGATGTGGGATTGCCAGGATGAAAGGAGACAGCCGGTGGAGAATGGAGGGGAGAGGGATTTCAGGAAGAGGGGATGGCAAGAGCAAAGGCATAAAAGTAGAGAGAGCACCACACATGAACGATAGGAAGTAGCTTGGTGGTGGGATATAGATGGCCAGAGGGGAGGGGGGAGGGGACAGGAGAAGATCTTGGAAGGGCAGACAGCATGCAGACTATGGTGATTCTTGTTGCCACATAGGTGGGGTCTATCCTGCAGGAATTGAGGAGCCAGTATATTTTAAGTGGGCCAGTGACATGATCAGCTTTGAACATTAGAGACAAGCATGTGCTGAGTGTCTGGCACTTAGTAGGTGCTTACTAAACAGGGTTGAACAAATACAGGACAACTCCCCAAAGCAGCAGGGCAGAGGATGGATTCTCAGGGGGAGACTGGATGCAGGGAGTTAGTTTGCGATAGTCAGAGTGAAAGATGGTGAGAACCTAGACAAAGGCAGTGGCAAGGGAGGTGGCCAGGAGGCACAGAGCTGATGGAACACCTCCCAGAAGCTGACTGGAGTGGTGTGCTCACAGAGAGGCGGAGAGAGGCAGAGAAGGCGGTGGGCTCTGAGGGGCCAGTTGTAAGGACTAACAAGTTCATAGATGTTTTCACTAAACCAGTCTTTATGGAGGGCTTGCTCTGTACCAAGTTTTTTTATAAGGAGCCAGCACGCTCTTGTTCCCCAGCCGCTGTTCTGTTTGTACGAGGATGTGCACACTTCTGCCCAGTTGCCTCCAGATTTCCAGACTTGCTGGAGTGAGTTGCAAAGTATCTTCCCAGAGGCTCCCCCACTGGAACCCTGTGGGGAAAGGGGGACTCTTAGGCAGCGGGGCTGGCTTATTACCTTAGCAGCTACAGGGGTTGAGCCAACAGACCCTGGCTCCGGCCAGGAGCGGGCTCCTGCTGTCTGCTTTCCTGCCGATGCTGTTTGCTTTCTGATTCCCCCTCCTGTGTGGCCCTCTGGCCCTTGCCGGCTGGTCACTGCCCCCTGGCATCATAACTCTGAAGCCAGCAACCCTGCTGGTCATTCACAGGCATAGCTCAGTGAGGGTGGGGGACAGATGTCAGTTTCTTGTCTCCCTGCCCCCACCAAAATACACACATATGCTCAGTGTGCATCAGTGCCCTGGGAAGGGGTCCAGGCAGGGAGAGTGATGGGAAGCTGCAGGCTCTAGGGGGATGTAAATGGACTAGGCGGTGTGTGTGTGTGTGTGTGTGAGAGAGAGAGAGTGTGTGTGTGTGTGTGTGTGTGTGTGTGTGTGTGTTTTGGGGAGAGACAGTGGCAGTAATCAGTACGAGATGGGGGCAGGATTGTCCTCAGACTGCCCTCTGGGGAAATTACATGCCAGCAGCTTCAGCCACTACCAGCTGGCATGCGGGCTTGGGACTACCAAGAAGCCTCCCATCCAGCCTCCAGCCTGGGCACTGAAAATTCCCAGCTACATTCCCTGGCCAGGGTGCTGGCACTGGGACAAAAAGTTGGCCTGGTGGGTAACTGTTCTCTCCCTCAGCACACACACAGAGACACACACACACACACAGCCACACACAGAGACACACAGAGATACACACACAGAGACACACACACACACAGCCACACACAGAGAGACTCACACATAGACACACAGAGATACACACACAGAGACACACACAGACACACACACACAGAGACACACACACACACACACAGCCACACACAGAGAGACTCACACATAGACACACACACACACACAGACACACACAGACACAGACACACACACACACACATAGATACACACACAGACACACACCTGCAGACACTTCCTCCCAGTGATATGACACTATCAGGATGAACTTACCCTCTACCTCCACACACTCAACTCTCCCCAGCCACCCTGCCTCCTGCTACTCCCTCCTTTTTCTGCCAATCCCCCCTCTCAAGCTCCTTTTCTCTTTTCTCCCCTTGCTAAAGTGCAGGCTGTTATGGATAAAACCCGGAAAGGAAGCAGTTTCCCCGGGCAGCAGAAGCGGGGGAGCGGCTCCGAACTCAACTCTTGATTCCTTCTTCAGCCTGAGGAAACTGACAGATCAACGGGCTGGAGCCCTAGCCCGAGTGAGGGCCCTGCAGTTACAGTGCATGTAGCTGGAGGGCCCTGGTCCTAGGTGCTATACAAGTGCCTGTGGTCTGCAGGGTAAGAACGGATGCAGATGCAGTGAGCTACCTACCCTCTCTAAGCAAGAGGCAAAGCAGGGTGGTGTGGGTAATTTGGGGGGAGTGGGCAGGGAGTGAGGCGATAGGAATGGAAACTCCTTCCAGACGGCCTATGGTCACATACCAGAGAGAAGCTTAGCCTCGAGAAGGTGCAGGGCCAGGAGGGCATGGAGTAGAGCTGGGGGGTGTGACCCCTGCAGGGCCTACTTCACCCACTCTGCCCCGCCCCCCACTGGGCCAGAGGTTCTAGGGACATAGACTGAGGGGGGGGGTGGGAGGAACTGAAGCTATGGGGGGAGGTTTTTATTCTCCAGTATACCCCAGTTGAGTGCTCCACCCTCTTTTGGCATTAGGTCTGAGTTGGTTTAAAGGGAGAGCATTCCGGAGATACAGAGAAGTACAAAGAGAAAAAGACCAGAGAGAAACAAGCATACAAGTGGGGAGAGGGAAAAGTATGGAGAAGGTGCAGAAGAGGCATAGGAGATTTGGGCCAGAAGAGTCCTGGAAGGAAGGAGAGGGATCCCAGCCTTTGTCCAGCCCCCAAACCCAGAAGATGGAGATGGGGAAGCAGCCGTGCCCAGGGGCTGACTGGCAGCCTCCACTCAGGGAACCCTGAGCAAATACTCCCTGATCCCCACATAAAAGGCCAATTAACTGCGACGCCTCTGCGAACAAATCCGCTAACAGGGTGACAAGCCCCTAGACACTGGCAGGCCCTGTGTTTGCTGAGAGGCTGATGGGGAGTAAATCAGGGGATTAGGATGGGGCAGGAGCCACATGGTAGGGCTCAGTTTCCTGTCTGGACAGCCGGCCCTGTCCTGCAGGACCCCTGATTTCTGGCCTGGCTCGGCCTCTGGTGTGATGGAACCCAGGTGACCTAGGTCAGCAGGAGAAGGAGCAGAGGCCTCAGCACCGAGATGGGGAGCCTCAGGAGCAGAGCACCTGAGGTCTAGAGTGGCGATGCTTCTAACCGGCCAATACAGGATTGGATCCCGCTTCTGGGCTCATCATCCCAAATCAACCCTTACCATCTCTCACGGAACGCACCCTGGCCCTGGAGCAGGGACACACGCCAAGTGCCATCTCTTGGTATGCTGGCCCTTTCCAAAGAAGAGAGAGGTGTCACTAGCCCCTTTCCCACCTACCTCAACGCTCAGCCTCAAGGTGGGCTGGGACTGAAGACTCCTAGTCCAGCCCCCGCAGAGGGCTCAAAGAACTGCTCCCAGGGGGCTGCCTCCCTCCAACGGGGTCAGCCGGCCCCCAAGTCCCCAGCACCTAGTGTTTGGCCCTGCAAAGTCTCCGGCAGAGCTGAGGCAAGTGAAGACACCCAACCGCCAGTTACTCTGAGGCCTCAGGGCTGGCGTGTGGATGGAGAGAGGAAAAGTCCCCCACCTCTTGAGAAAGTATGGGGTTCACTTGCAGGCTGTCTGCCTGAGATACTCCAGCCCTTGACTCGGCTTACTCTGGAGTCTATGACTGGGCAGCATCCACTTCTCTGGCCCTAGACCTGTTCACCCGCCCCCTCCCTGGTCAGAAGCCGTCACCCAACGGAGGTGATCTCATCACACAGAACCTGCGGGTTAGCCACAACCCGACACTCACCCGTCAGCCGGGCCTGACCCCAGGTAAGAAGGCTGGCCTCTCGCCCTGACCGGTTTGGCTCAGTGGATAGAGCGTCAGAGCGTTGGCCTGCAGACTGAAGGGTCCCAGGTTTGATTCCCGTCAAGGGCATGTACCTTGGTTGTGGGCACAGCCCCAGTAGGGGGTGTGCAGGAGGCAGCTGATCGATATTTCTCTCTCATCGATGTTTCTAACTCTCTATCCCTCTCCCTTCCTCTCTGTAAAAAAATCAATAAAATATATGTTTAAAAAAAAAGAGAGAGAGAGAGAGAAGGCTGGCCTCTCTCTTCCTGACACCCCTGCTGTACCAGCCTGGGAGAGAGAGAGAGAGAGAGAGAGAGAGAGAGAGAGAGAGAGAGAGAGAGAGAGAGAGAGAGAATGGGGTGGGGGGGTGGGACAGGGAGATATTCAGGTAAAAAGAACTCCAGAAAAGTCAGAAGCAGGCTGGGACTGAGTGAGAGGTCATGCTCCCCTCCCCAACCCCGGAGAACAAGGTTATCATGTTTGTTTGTTTTTAAAATATGTTTTATTGAATTTTTACAGAGAGAAAGGGAGAGGGATAGAGAGCTAGAAACATCCGGTCAGCTGCCTCCTGCAGGCCCCCTACTGGGGATGTGCCCACAACCAAGGTACATGCCCTTGACGGGAATCGAGCCTGGGACCTTTCAGTCCGCAGGCCAACGCTCTATCCACTGAGCCAAACGGGTCAGGGTCAAAGTTATCAGGTTTTAAGAGATTTGCCGGAGTTTCTCATCAAGCCCATCTCTTCTCCTGCACTTGCCTTCACAGGAGAAATATTGCTCTTTGTCTTTGTCCCGCACTCCCTGGCTCCCCATCAGTCTCCTCAAAAAGGTGAAACAATTTCATAAAACGCGTCCTAGCAGAGTCATATGCAAAAGTATGCAAATCGATGCGAGCTGCTTGGCGCCCCTGGGCTTTCTGCCCGCAGTTTTATCCCGGTTCTGAGTCTCCTACAGGAACTGCTAGATTAGGGTCCAGACGCCCCACCTCATCCCCTGGCTCTCCGTTGCAAACCTGGTGACTGCGGGCGAAGGGGTGGACACGCGTGCAATTGTTCTCCACCCATCCCCACCCAACTCCTTCCTCAAACTCCCCAGTCTCCCACACTTTCGCGGATAAACCCCGGGGCCTGCGAGGAAATGGATCCAGGGTTTTGAGAGCTAGAGGAGCGAGCTTGGGCTTTGCCTCAGTTTCCCCAAGGGCCCGGAAAAGGGAGGGAGGATTTCTGTTCTAAAGTCAGGCGGAACAGAGTCCGACAGAGCCTCCTTTCTCATCTGGGGGCTTTAAGAAAGCAGGAAACTCTCCCGCGACGTCCAGATCCCCACTCGGGGCTCGGGGGGCGGGGACTCCAACTCTTGCTGCGTGACTCCAGCTCTGGCCCTGCTCGTGGCCGTAGGGGCGGGGGGTGGGAGGTAGGGGGTGGGAGGAGGAAGGGTGTCGGATTAATCCCTTAATTACGCTGTGGTCGGGTGGCACCTGCTTTCCGCCGCTCAGCCCCCAGGGGACCGCGGCGCGGAGGGGTGGAGAGAAGGACAGGGAAGGCGGGCGCGCGGAGGCACGCGCGGCACCCGGGCGCCGGCCTGCGGGACAGCGGCACCGTGGCTGGGGCGGAGCGCAGAGGCTGCGGAGGGGCTGGCGGCTCCCGGCCCGCGGGTCGCAGACCCAGGGGCTGGGTCCCGAGCCCCCCGCCCGGGTCCTGGTCGGGTCGCGCCATGCTGCGCTACCTGCTCAACGCGCTGCTGCAGATGAACCTGTTCGCCGACTCCCTGGCCGGGGACGCGTCCAACTCCAGCGAACTGCTCTTCGGCTTCAACGCCTCGGGGGCGGCGCTCAACCACAGCCTGCTGTCCCCGGGCGAGCCTTCTCTCAACGGTAAGCCCCAGCCCCGTGGGGACGTCGGGTCCCGAAAGGGGGTAAGGTGGGAGGGCGGCGTGGAGGAGGAGACCAAGAGATCCCGCTCTTCTTCGAGACCCAGGGGCGCCTCCCAGCGCCTCCCCGGGTGGGGATCAAGGGATGATATGGGGCTTGGAGCACCAGAATGGGTGTACCGGCGGGGGTCGAGAGTTTGGGGGGAGATGGTCGCTGAGTCCATTACTCCCCACCTCCCCAGGCGACCCCAGGCGAGGAGAAACATGGGTGGGTGCGGGCAAGTTCGAGCTAGGAGAGGCCTGCGGGGAGGACAGCGGAGGGGGTGGTCGCCGGACCTGGGCCAAGCCGGGCCACTTACTGACCCGCCCAGGTAGCAGGCTTCCCACCGGGAACCCAAGTTTGCCAAGAACTCTAAACTTAGGACGGGGGCGAAGAAGCCGAAGTGTTGGGTGTGTTTGCTACAGAGCTCGACAGCGGCGGCGGCCGTTTCGGGGAACTTAGGAGTTTGCCCCTCACAGGCGGGCTCGCAGCCGGTCCACCGGGCAGAGCTGGGCGGGCTGGCTGTGCTGGCGGCGAAGTCGTCAACGCTAATTACGGTGATTAATAAATAATGGCTGAGACCGCGCGCTCCTCCGCGTCCCGGGAGCTGGGCGAGGTCCGGGCTCGCCCTCTGCCGGCCGCGTCGGGAACTCCCACGTTCCCTGGCACTTGGGCCGCGGTTCCTTCTGATTCTTCCCCAGCCGGGGTCTACGGACCTTCGCCAACTGGAATCTAGGGCGAACGCTGTGCTGGAGACCCCAAGGCGGCGAGAAGGGAGGCCTGGGCAGTGGTGTGTGTGTGTGTGTGTGTGTACTCAGGTGCTGGGGAGAAACCCCAGAGCCCCATTAGCATGACCCTTAGCTATTCATTAGCTTCTGTCGAAGCCTCTCCTGAGACCCCAAATGACAGGGAGGAAATTCCAGGGAAAGGGAGCCTGCAGATGTGTCTACAGGAATTAGGGGAAAGCGCGGACCAGCAAGGTGAGCCATGCACGGAGAGAGTGGGGAGGAAGATGGGGAATGAGCTGGAATTCTCCAATCTGCTGGCCTCCCAGATCCCCAGGAGGTTCAGCACAGAGCCCTTCTCACAGACACCTCAATGCTCTCACAGAGCACGTTCACTCCACACTGTCCCGGTGAGGTTTGCAGGGAAGGAATTGTTGGTCATGTTCGCAGTGGAGGAAGCAAATTCAGAGAAGATAGACAGACAGTACCCCATGGGCACAAAAACAGCACAATGCTTGGCCATAACAGACCTGCCTATTCCCATGACGTCCGATGGTTAGGTGAAGGGCAAAGGGGAATACTGGAGCCTGGTAGAATCTGAGTCAGGTAAAGACTATTGCTGAAACCGGTTTGGCTCAGTGGATAGAGCGTCAGCCTGCGGACTGAAAGGTCCCAGGTTCAATTCTGGTCAAGGGCATGTACCTGGGTTGCGGGCACATCCCCAGTAGGGGGCGTGCAGGAGGCAGCTGATCGATGTTTCTAACTATCTCTCTCCCTTCCTCTCTGTAAAAAATCAATAAAATATATTTTAAAAAAAGACTATAGTAGCCAAGATCAGGTCAGGTGGGTGAGATAAAAGAACCCTTAAGTAACCTTAGTCCAGCCATATTTATTGAGCCTTCCCCCCAAGTGCTTTTGGGGAAGTACATTATGGGCTTATGACGACCCTATCACTATTCTTTATTACTATAAAGAAGCTGAGACTCAGAGAAGTTCAAGAACTGCCCAGGTTCTCACAGGAGTTAGTGTCGAGGCCTGAGACCCCCACCCTGGTTTGTTCCAGCCGACCCCTGAGCTCTTCGTCATTCCAGTGCTGCTCACCTGAACGGGGCCTGAGGTTTGCCTAAACTGGGCCTGGGATGGGATGGAGGGGAATGGGGTGAGAATCAGAAGTTTCCATCCAGAAGGGAGATGGAGAAAATGATTCCCTTCTCCAAGTGGGCAACCCATCCAGCGTCCTCTCCACCGGAACTTCTAAGAGCAGGGCGGGAAGTGAAACCCGATCTCACGCGGATTCTGGAACAGAGTGGAGAAGCGGAGTAGGGTGGGGAGGTGGGGAACAGAAGCCGGTTCCATAGGTCCTGGTTAGTGAAGGACACAGATGCCGTGAGGTGGCAGCGGCGCCTACTGGCCGCCAGGGGTCACGAAGCCACTTTGGATCAAGCTGGGGCAGTGGTCGGCAAACTGCGGCTCACGAGCCACATGTGGCTCTTTGGCCCCTTGAGTGTGGCTCTTCCACAAAACACCACGGCCTGGGCGAGTCTATTTTGAAGAAGTGGCGTTAGAAGAAGTTTAAGTTTAAAAAATTTGGTTCTCAGAAGACATTTCAATCGTTGTACTGTTGATATTTGGCTCTGTTGATTAATGAGTTTGTCCGACCACTGAGCTGGGGTATCTGAGCCTGTTGGGCTCCGGGCTCCTGGATCCCAAACCACTGCAGAAGCGAAGTGAGCAGAAGGCAGCAGGCCCAGGGAGGGGCAGGAGCAGAACGCGTGGTGAACGGACCAGAGAGCACCAGGGAAGGAGAGCAATTCCTTTCTCAATGGTTGGTGGCCTTTCATCAACCTGAGAACAACCTGCTGGAACCTGTGCCCACTCAGAAAAGAGCGTTACTCACATTTCCGCTGCCGTCTGCATTGGTTCAATTCCGGTGGCTTCACAGGAGCCCGAAACACGATTGTCTAGGGGGTCAACAGACGTGCTCTGTGCCAGTTCCCGGGCTCCCAGGCCCCGCCCATCACTCAAGCCCTCCTTGTCCCCGGGGACCCCAGGCCTGGCCACGTTCTCCTTGTCGCTGCCCGGGACCGCGCCGAGGCGAGGAACCCAGTGTGGGCCTTAGCTGTCCCGCTTATGGCGCAAGGACATCTGTGATCCACTGCGGACGGGGGATGAGGCCAGTCAGCTAGAGGCGCGGGTGGCCCTCCATTCCCCGTTAGACCTGGCCGAGGGGAGGAGGCGGGTGTCCTGATTCCTTGGCTTATCTGCGTCTTCCCAGAAGGACGTACCCGCCCCTACAGAGAGAGGCGGGGGTCCTTTTTCTCTCTGGAGCTCCCATCTTTCCCCAACTTGCCGGTCTGAACGCTCTGCGTCCCTCCCATCCTCCAGGGTCAAGGGTCGGGCCGGAGGACGCGATGCCGCGCATCGTGGAGCAGCCACCAGATCTGCTGGTGTCCCGAGGCGAACCGGCCACGCTGCCCTGTCGTGCGGAGGGCCGGCCCCGGCCCAACATCGAGTGGTACAAAAACGGGGCGCGCGTGGCCACCGCGCGCGAGGACCCGCGCGCTCATCGCTTGCTGCTGCCCAGCGGCGCCCTCTTCTTCCCGCGAATCGTGCACGGGCGCCGCGCGCGCCCCGACGAGGGCGTGTACACGTGTGTGGCGCGCAATTACCTGGGGGCGGCGGCCAGCAGGAACGCCTCGCTGGAAGTGGCAGGTGAAGTCGGGTCGTCAGCCAGTGGCTCTGGGGTCTGGGGTGCGGGAGGGCGCGGGCAATCCCGTCTAGAACCAGCTCCCATCTCAGACGATTCCTCTTCCGTTGGGACTGTGCCTTTGGTCTCTAATGCCCACGCCTGGGCCTGGTATTTTTTCACCTGTGGAGGGGCAGACGGTCATAGTCATATATGTACTCATATTCTCTCTCTCTCTCTCCAGTCCTTCGCGACGATTTCCGGCAGTCTCCTGGGAACGTGGTGGTGGCAGTGGGGGAGCCAGCTGTGATGGAATGCGTGCCCCCCCGCGGCCACCCGGAGCCGTCGGTGACCTGGAAGAAGGGCAGTACCCCAGTCAAGGAGGAGGAGGGAAGGATCACGGTGAGGGCTGGGCCAGGCAGGGGATGCAACAGGGGGGCGCAGTCAGCAGCCATAAGGGGGCGGGGCCATGCGCTCGGGGTCTGGCGCCTGCCTGCGAGGAGAAAGGCCTGATTCCAAGGGTCTTGGAAGGCAGGGAATAATGCTCGCTCGGGTGATAAGGCAGGAGATCTGAGATCAGGGCATCAGCTGACTAGAGGCTGAGAGCCAGCTGTTGAGTGAGGGTTAAATGAGGATGGGTAGGATGGACTTGGTATAAGATAGGGGGGTGGAGCATGATGCCCCAGGGACCCTTGGGAGAAAAAAACAGACCGGAGCCGCACCTTGGACAAAGCGACAATTTCTTATCTAGCTGGATCAACTTCACTGGTTTTCTTCAGGGGTTTGTTGTGGAAACCAAATAAATATGCTTTGATGGCTATAAAGGACCAGAGTTCCTGTGATTACTCTGCAGATCCGTGGAGGGAAGCTGATGATGTCACATACACACAAGAGTGATGCAGGGATGTACGTGTGTGTGGCCTCCAACATGGCAGGAGAACGGGAGAGTGGGCCGGCGGAACTGGTGGTACAGGGTAGGCATGCGGAGGTTTGGAGTGATGGGAGCGTGCAGCCGGGGAAGCACGCAGCTGTGCAGACCCCTGACTGTTCTCTCACTCCCACGCCACAGAGCGTCCCTCATTCCTGCGGAGACCAGTGAATCAGGTGGTCCTGGCTGATGCCCCTGCACATTTCCCATGTGAGGTGCAAGGGGATCCCACACCTAGTCTACACTGGCGAAAGGAGGATGGAGAACTGCCCATAGGCAGGTGAGGAGAGCCAACCAGCTCAAGTGTGTACCCCGCCCTAGAAAACTGGAAGGCAGATACCCTCTCACACGGAGAAGTCTGTTCCCCAGAGCCTGTGGCCCTGCCCTATCCAGTCCCCAGCTCCATTCATAGAGCTTCTGTCCCTGTTGAGGTCTGTCTAGTCCCTGGTGTCTGCCCTGGGGGAGACAGAAGTGGTCTGTAGCTATGGCCAACCCAGCCTGGGGGTGGGGAGTGGAGCAGGTATGAGATCCGGAGTGACCACAGCCTTTGGATTGGGCGTGTGAGTGCTGAAGACGAGGGGACATACACCTGTGTGGCGGAGAACAGCGTGGGCCGAGTGGAAGCGTCTGGCTCCCTCAGTGTTCACGGTGAGGCCCCACTTGGTTCTGCCCGCAGCAGGGGTGAAATGAGGGAAATGGAGGGTGGGCCGAGCAGGAAAGGACAAGCAGGAGATGTGGGGTCACCTGAGA
Organism: Corynorhinus townsendii; assembly: GCA_026230045.1. NCBI lineage: Eukaryota > Metazoa > Chordata > Mammalia > Chiroptera > Vespertilionidae > Corynorhinus > Corynorhinus townsendii. The sequence goes on from JAPDVU010000014.1 coordinate 14,962,316, forward strand.
CTCGTACAAGAGAGAGAAGAAGGAGACAGCTAAACGGACTTGAGCAAGAGATGGATGAGAATCTGCTCCTACTTCAGCCAAGCTTGAAGTTCTCTCTCTCCCGTCCCCTCAACCTCCCTTCTTAGTACCCCTGACTCCCTGTTCCTTTATCTCCCCTCCCCTTGCCAGTCCCACCCCAGCTGGTGACCCAGCCCCAGGACCAGACGGCAGCTGCTGGAGAGAGCGTGACTTTTCAGTGCGAGACCAAAGGAAACCCGCCCCCTGCCATCTTCTGGCAGAAGGAGGGAAGTCAAGTAGGTGCCCACTCCCGGGCCTTCCCACCAGCTTCTCCTCGGGTCTTAACCCCCTCCTTCCACATTCTGCAAACTGCTCTCAGGGTTCTGCTTTACCTTTGGTCCTCCCAGGAACCCTTGCAGGATTGTTTGTGAGGATTAAATAAGATGATTAATATCAAGGGCCTGGGACATAACTAACACTTTTGAAATAAATGGTAATATATTTAGGTGGTAGGGAACGGTCCTGTGTAGTGATTCCTTGGAATCTTTCTCTTAGGATCGAGGACCTCCTGAGGATGCAGCAAGCTCAATTAGATCCTTCCTTCCCCAGGCCGTGGGGCCTTGGCTTCCTACATAGCTCTAGAAAGCAAATAGCTCTGTATCAAAGCTGTGGAGGGTAGAATAGGACTTGCTTTTCTATTTATATAAGAGGCCTCCACCAGGGGGCACGCAGTAGTAGCAAACAAACCCCAGAACATAGAACTGGAATGAACATTAACTGAAGTTACAACGTAAGTAACTTCCTGGAAGGGAAAGGCGGGAATTTTGCTGCTGGAAAACAAGATCAGTATAACAGAATAAGTCTGATTAACTCCACCCGCTGGGAAACCAGGCCACTAGTCCCTCATTCCAAATCCACAGCCACAATTTCCCCAACATCTTCTCTAGCATCGGAGTCTGCTGTGTTTCCATTAGATTCTGAAATGAATAAATGTGCTGGTGGGGGTAGAGGGTGGAGTAGGGATGAGTCAGGGGCTCAGCATGGTGCTATATGTCCTGAGACCCACACCTACTCCACTATCTTCCCTGAATGTATCTAATGTAAAATGTTAGAGCCAGAAAGAGGGGAAAGTATGTAACATTTATCACGCAATGTATTAAGAGTTTCATATGATTACTTCATTTACTCTTCTTAACTATCCTCTAAGAGTCCTATTTGGGGAAATATGGGCTTAGGAAGTTCCAATAGCTTGCACAGCGCTGGGGAGTACATCCCCACATCATCTAATCAAATCGCTCATTTTCGTGAATAGATTTAACTAGTTTGCCCAACTGGCTGGGGACAGCACGAATCAGAACATCGGGAACGCTCTGAATTCTGGTGTTGACGGGAATGGGGAGCTGCCTGCTCATTCCCTTCCATGGGTCCTTGCTCTGTCCCCAGGTGCTGCTTTTCCCCAGTCAGTCCCATCAGCCCACAGGGCGCTTCTCAGTCTCCCCCAGAGGCCAGCTCAACATCACTGACGTGCAGAGTGGGGATGCTGGCTACTATGTGTGCCAGGCGGTCAGTGTGGCTGGCAGCATCCTGGCCAAGGCCCTGTTGAAGGTAAAAGGAGGTATGTGCCTATGGACATAAGATGGGACCCAAAGGCCTGGACGGAAATAATGGCTTCAAGAGATGTTTTTCTTGGATTCTCTACAATATGTCTGTAAGGGGGGTGGGGAGGAGGCATATTCCTGAGACATGCCCTCAAAGTTTCAAAAGAAGCCGCTAATAATAGATTGCTGGTTTCGGGCAGAGACTACATACAGTTGGTTATGGAAGCCCCTTCAATCTTGTGGGGGAGGGGGCTATGGGAACGAGCAGAGAATGAGGACAAGGAGCTGGTTGCCTGAACCTGGGATCCTCCTCTGAGGTACCCAAGTTCTTCCTCTCTCAGCCTCGATGGATGGGCTGCCTCCCATCATCCTCCAGGGACCAGCAAACCAGACACTGGCACTTGGCTCCTCTGTGTGGCTGCCATGCAGAGTGACCGGGAACCCTCAACCTAGCGTCCAATGGAAGAAGGATGGGCAGTGGCTGCAGGGGGGTGACCTCCAGCTCAACCTAATGGCCAACGGTACCCTGCACATCACCAACGTGCAGGTGAGTCTCACCCCGGGCCCAAGTAACTGCGAATGCCCAACTGCAGTTAAGTACCCGGTGGGACTCTTAACGCCATTCTAACCATCTGCTCTCTCAGACCACCTCGAGCGCACAACATCCTCCCATCCTTCTGAATACCGTGCTCCACCCTCTCACCCTACCTTGTTCCACTCCCAGTTTGCCAGTCCTCTGCCCTCTCCTACAGGAGGCGGATGGGGGCTTCTATAGCTGCGTGGCCAGGAGTTCCACAGGGGAGGCCACGTGGAGTGCCTGGCTTAGGAGGCGGGGTGAGCTTCTCTGTTCCCTTCTTTGCCAGCGCCTTTCTCCGAACATTCTTCCGAGGCAGCCAATACTCGCCAACCCCCAGGACTGGTTCTATCTTCCCAATGCCATGGCCTTGGTGGTGGGAGGAGGAGGAGGACAGAATGGGTGCCCTTGGGAGGCAGATGTGAGTGGAGGTGGGGGCACTATGCCCCTCTCTCCTCCATCACCACTGTCACAGCTCCACCCTCCCTCTGGCAAGGAGGCCCGTTACATTCTTTTCCCAGTCTTCTACTTAAAAGATTGTCTCCTCACTGCAGAAGACTGGGGAGAATTACCAGGCCCGCCTCCAGAACCCAGTACCCCTCCAGGGCCTCCCTCTCAACCAGTGGTCACCGAGATCACCAAGAACAGCGTGACCCTGACCTGGAAGCCCAACCCGCAGGCTGGGGCCACAGTTCCCTCTTACTTGATAGAGGCTTTCAGGTACGGAGAAGGTTGTGAGTGCAAACCTGGACAGTTCAAAGGAGGGGCCCCTGTGTCCTTGGGGTCTTTGCTGTTGTGGGGAGGGGTTTGCCAGTTCCCTTTCCCGGGAGAAGGAGGCAGCAGGGGGCTATAGAGAATGGATGAGATGGAGTAGGCAAGTTGGGGGTCCCTGGCTCAGACAACTCTGCCACCTCATTCCCGTGGTAGCCAAGCAGCTGGCAACACATGGCGGACAGTGGCAGATGGAGTGCAGCTGGAGACACACACCGTTGCTGGTTTACAGCCCAACACCATCTACCTGTTCCTGGTGCGAGCGGTGGGAGCCTGGGGCCTCAGTGAGCCCAGCCCGGTCTCTGAGCCTGTGCGCACCCAGGGTAAGGGCAGGGTCCTGGCTCATGGTTATGACATGTGACAGTGCATAGCACCCCTCCCCCCAAACCATGGCCCCATGGCAGCTCTTTCCTGTGGTGCCAGGTCTATCCTGGGGGCTGACCTGAAGCAGGGGGTCATGCTTCCCTCTCACTAAGGGAACAAGAGAAGAAGGAGGAGAGGGAGAAGGGAGAAGGAGGGAGAGGGAGAGGGAGAAGAAGAAGGAGGAGGAAGAGGAGAAGGAGGGGGAGGGAGGAGAGAAAGAGAGAGAGAGAGCGAGGGAGAGAGACAGGGTGGAGAATGATTCAGTCACCTTGGTGGTGCCTCACTCCTGAGTCCCTTACAGCGTATGTAGATTATCAGGACTAGAAGGCCCACCTTTGTCTCCCCTCCCCCAGCCTCTCTTGACCCTGGGGTGTGCTCTGGAGCACTAAGTAGTACTGTCTCTAGGGCAGGGCAGAGGCAGGACACAGCACACTGTCATGGTGACTCCCTGTCCCTGCTGGCTCCTGCTGAGTGGGCTCTTTGGTCAACAGACAGCAACCCATCCAGGCCAGGGGAGGACCCCCGGAGAGGCCAGCCAGGACTGGCTGAAGTGGCCGTGCGTCTGCAGGAGCCCATCGTCCTGGGGCCCCGGACCCTGCAGGTGTCCTGGACGGTGAGTGTGGCATAGGGATGAGGTGAAGGGCAGGGATAATGATGGGGGACATGGGGGGCCTCCAAGAATGGGTGGGGGAGAGGGGGAAGGGAGTGGCTGGGGAAGACGGGTGAATGGAAGAGGGGCTGGGCCTGGTCTGCTTCCTCTTTTCTCCTGCAGGTCGATGGCCCAGTCCAGCTGGTGCAAGGCTTCCGGGTGTCTTGGAGGGTAGCAGGTCCTGATGGGGGAAGCTGGACAGTGCTGGACCTACAGCCCCCAAGCCAACAAAGTACTGTGCTAAGAGGACTCCCCCCGGGGACCCGAATTCAGGTCAAGGTGCAAGCCCAAGGCCAGGAGGGGCTGGGTGCTGACAGCCTCTTGGTGACCAGGAGCACTCCTGAGGAGGGTAAGGGGCGGCTCGGAGCTGCTGGATGGACAAGAGGGAAGTGGGAGGGGGAAGGCTTGCAGGGGGAGAGCAAGGCAAGTGGGTGGAAGCCTTAGTTCCCTAAGATGTTAGAACTGGGGGCGGGGGATGGAGGTGGGAAGAGGTTGGGGCCTGAGGGGCAGCTTGCAATGGCTGAGTCCTTCTCACAACGTTCCACCCTGGCCAGCCCCCAGTGGTCCCCCCCAGGCAGTGGCAGTAGCCTTGGGGGGTGAAGGTAACAGCAGTATCACTGTGTCCTGGGAACCTCCGCTCCCCTCCCAGCAGAATGGGGTCATCCAGGAATACCAGGTACAGGGTGTGTGGGAGGGAGAAGGCTGGGTGGGAGGGAGAGGAGGGCCCGGGCTAGGATTGGAAGTGATCTAGGGCCAGCCTTGTGGCTGGGGGGTGAGGCTCTGGGGGAGGAGAGAGGGTTCCGTGCCTCTCCAGGCTGAATTATGCCTGGCTGAGCGCCCTGTGCCATTCCGGGCGTCAAGTTTCCACGTGAGGCCAGCATCCCATTCCCGACTCTAACCTGGGTCTCGGCCTCCCCAGATCTGGTGCCTGGGGAATGAGAGCCGCTTCCACCTCAACCGGTCCGCGGCAGGTTGGGCGCGCTCGGCGGTGCTGCAGGGGCTGCTGCCAGGTCTCCCCTACCGGACCCAGGTCGCAGCGGCCACCAGCGCCGGCGTGGGCGTGGCCAGTGCCCCTGTGTCGGTGCAGCTGCGTGAGTCTGGAGGTGGGGGGTGGGGGGACGGAGGGGCTGGAAGTTTCCAGGCCCCTACTGCGCTCACGGCTCTGACTCCCACAGCGACCCCACGGGAACGGGAGCCCGTGCTCGAGGCGGGCCAGGGGCTGGCGGAGCGGCTGGCACGGGTGCTGCGGGAGCCGGCCTTTCTGGCGGGCGGCGGCGCGGCTTGCGGGGCGCTGCTCATCGGGCTCGGCGGCGCCCTCTGCCGGCGCCGCAGGCAGCGCAAGGAGCTCAGCCATTACGCAGGTGAGAGCTGGCGGCGGCGGTGGGCGGAGGGGACCGCGGGGCTGCGGGCCTAGAGCGCCCTCGGTCGCGGGGAGACGAAACGGAGTGCCTCGGTGCGGACCGAGCCTGGAGCCGCCTTCCTCGAAGGGAGGCGGGCCGCCCGGAGAGAGAAAGTGCGAGGCTCAACCTCTCCAAAGTTGGAGGCGGAGGCTGGAGCTACACCCCTGGGAGCAGGGCATTGCCCGCAGCGCGGACCCCAGAGCAGGCGGGACTGAGGGGGAGGAGCGGGGCCCGGAGGGGGCGGGACCTGAGCTTAGGAAGGGGGTAAGACTTACCCTTAAGGCGCCTGGAGAGGAGAGAGCAGGCTCTGCAGTCAGCGTGAGTAAAGGGGGGCGAGTCTAGCCCGGCTGGTGTGGCTCAGTGGTTGAGCATCAACCTATGAACCAGGAGGTCACGGTTGGATTCCCGGTCAGAGCGCATGCCCGGGTTGTGGGTTCCAACTAAGTGTGGGGTGCTGATCATTGATTCTCTCTCATCATTGATGTTTCTATCACTCCCTCTCCCTTCCTCTCTGAAATCAATAAAAATATATTTTAAAATAAGTAAATAAAGGGGGCGAGTCTAAGAAGATATACTCGTGAGGGTGGGCCTGGTAGGAGGGGTGTGGCCAGGACCCAGGCAATACATTGTGAGGCCGGGTTTGGGTGGAAAAGCCCCACCACTACCCCCTCAACCCCCCTGACGCCCCGCCCCCTTCCTGCACATCTGGAGAGATCTGAGAGCATCTAGACCAGCGGTTCCGTCTTGGCTACACATGGGAATCACTTGGGGAGCTTTAGAAAAACACTAATGCCCGAGCCCCTCTCACTCCTAGCAATTCTGATGAAACTGGTCCAGGGTACAGCCTGAGTGGCGATATTGGGACTGGGCGAAGGAGTGGACAAGAGTGTGGCTATTTCTGACCCTTTTTCCATTTTCCCTGTTCTTTCTCCCATGGGATCCTCTCCGGAAGCCTCCTTTGCCTACACGCCTGCAGGTGAGCCACCACTGACTGCCCTGTGGGGTTCAGACCCCAGCACAGGCTCTTCCCTCATCCAGTCTCTCCTCATCTTCCCCAGTGTCCTTCCCACACTCGGAGGGCCTTTCGGGAGCCGGTTCCAGGTAATTCGCTCAACTTCCTTCCCAAGGATAGTTTGATAGTCCCCTCCACCGACAGGCTGCACCCCTTCCTCTCCAGGCCTCACTGCCTCCTCAGCTGACGTGCCTACCACCCCCACTTCCTACACACACACACACCGCCCCCCGCCACATTGCCCCTGCCTCCTCTACTTCCCAGGCCTTCCAGGGCTCTCTACCCCAGCGTCCACATGCTCTCCCCAGGCCACCCGGGGGCCTCGGCCCTGCTCCCTACCCTTGGCTGGCAGACTCCTGGCCCCACCCATCTCGAAGCCCCTCTGCCCAGGAACCCAGAGGAGGCTGCTGCCCCAGCAATCCCGACCCAGACGACAGATATTACAATGGTGAGGAGTTCTCCTTCCCTCAGGGGCCCACGGGGCCCCAGCATCCTTTTCTTCTCTCCAACTACTG